>OY856410.1:1472042955-1472375455 GCA_963693085.1 Alisma plantago-aquatica
ATCTCCTACTCATCCAAGAATCCCAAGGGGACACGTCCATTAGTCTCTAAATTCTTCTCAAGATGTACGAGTCACGAGCTGAGACAATGCTTGAGTACCTAGTTCACCTTCATATAATGGA
Source organism: Alisma plantago-aquatica (assembly GCA_963693085.1). Taxonomy (NCBI): domain Eukaryota; kingdom Viridiplantae; phylum Streptophyta; class Magnoliopsida; order Alismatales; family Alismataceae; genus Alisma; species Alisma plantago-aquatica. The sequence goes on from OY856410.1 coordinate 1,472,043,077, forward strand.
TACATCAGTTTTCCCCAACTAGCAGGATGAATCACAGAACCCCATAAGAAGTCATATAGCTTGATCTCCATTCTATTCAATACTGATTTTGGTATTTCCCCTTGCATCATCCAGAACCTGATCAAACCCATAGCAACACTTTTGAGCAGAACAAGTCGACCAGCCATGGCCATTTTAGAACCATACCATTTACTCATCATGTCTTTGAGTCTGTCAAGACATCTGTGGGAATGATTTCTTCTCAGATTCTTTCCAACTAGAGGGAAACCTAAGTATTTCATGGGAATCTCTCCTTCCTATAGCTCGATAGATGCTAACAACTCATCCTTCTTCTTATAGGATTTGGATAAATATATATGGGACTTGTTCCCATTCAACTTCATCTTTGAGATAGCACTGAATCTTTCCAATACTTCTTTGAAATTTACAAGTTATCTTATTCTCCCTTTGAAAAACACCAGGATATCATCTGCTAAAAGTATATGACATAAGACTTTGGTGTTCATGATGGTATAAGCCCTGACCAGTTTTCTTGCTGCGCTTTCCTCAATAAGCATGGATATACCTTCCATGGCTATAGTGAAAAGCAAAGGAGATAATGAATCTCCCTATTGAATACCATTGGAGCTTGTAAAAAATCCTTCTGAAGAGTCGTTAATTAGTAGAGAAAAGGAAGTAGAAGTCACACATTGCTTGACCATTCAAACTCAGCTTTCATTGAAACCAATCCCCTCCAAACATGACCACATAAGGCCAGACGTGCCTTCTTACTTTAGCCAAACCAACCCCTTGGGGGCGAAAGGAGGGAATGTCCTATCTCTGGGCCTAACCTTCCTGGAGAAGAGCAAACTCAAATCCCCATAAACATTGAGATAGTTCCAATTCACGGTATCATGAGCTTTGGTGATATCCATATTAAAGCAAGTTGAGGGAGAGCTATGTTCAACCTTGAAATTTAGTGTGAACTCAGCCACTAGCATTGAACATTCATCAATACTCCTCCCCTTAACAAAGGCCCCTTGATTAGGGGAAATGATTATAGGAAGAACACTAGATAATCTAATAGTGATTATCTTTGTTATTATTATTTACAATACTAAACAACATGAGATTGGATGAAAATCAACATGTGTGGAGATAATGTCCTTCGGAATCAGTGCCAAGAAGACATGGTTAATTTGTTTAACCATGTTGCCACCCTTGAAGAACCAGAAAACTACATCCACCAGTGATTCTCTGATGATCTCCCAGTTCTGTATGAAGAAAAACCCATTGAAACCATTTCCATTTAGGGCGTTTATCAGCTCCTATACTCTAAATTGCTTTTCTAATCTCTTTCTCATCATGCATTTGACATAGCATCTTATTGTCATTATTCGTGACCACTTTTTGCCAAGTGATGTCATTCAGTCGAGGAATATGATCGTCATTGTAAAGATCCTAAAAGAAGCATGTGGTTTGCTTGATAATGGTCTCCTCATCATCAATGAAATTACCTTCCTAGTCATATAGGTATGTAATTGTGTTTACATCCTCTCTTATCTTCACGATGGAATGGTAGAGTTTGGTGTTATGACTACCATTCTCAATCCAGTTAGAACGGCTTTGCTACTAGTAAAACTTCTCCTCAACTAGATCGAGCCCTTTTATTCTCTCCAATTTAACTCTCTCGGCATCTATAAGATCCTGGTCCAATGGATTCCTTCATGCGGTCCTAGAGATGTCATCCAGTTCCAGCTTTTCCTTCTGGAGAAAATTATGGATTTTAACAAATTGTTTGGACCATTTCTTCATAGCCATTTTGACATGCTTGATACGTTGATTGAAGTAGTAGAGGGGATTGGCTTGCACATCCTCACTCCATGTCTTCGTAATAGTCTCTTTACAACCAGCCCATTCTTGCCACAGATTCAGCTAAAGGGTTTACATTTCTTGGAAACATCCCTTAAATTAACTTGTAAAGCACAATATTCAGAAAAATAAGATGTTAGTAGTTTTGCCTTCAATCCTGGGAAGCATTCATGTCAATCATCATTAACTAACACTCTATCAAGCTTGCAAGCTATATGTTTAGCCTTCTTATCATTGTTATGCCATGTTAAGGCTTCCTTGTCAATGATTGGGATCTTTGATAAGGAAGCTTTGTCAATAGCAACATTGAATGAGCTAAGACCCTCATTCAATACTTCTCTACCACCAACTTTCTCTTCTCTCTTTTTGATATTATTAAAATCCCTGAAGACCAGTCAGGGGGTTTTAATACTTGCTGAGATTTTTCGATTTTATCCCATAGTATTGTTCTTTGACACATTAGATTACGGGCATAAACCATAGTAATGGTGATCCTCAGGCCTCCTTTATTCATACAGCAAGTTGTTAACTGTTTGTTTTCCATATCCAAAGGTGCGAGCTCCCAATATCTGGGATTCTAACCTATATGTATGTATGTATGTGTGTATGTATGTATGTATGTATGTATGTATGTATGTATGTATGTATGTATGTATGTATGTATGTATGTATGTATGTATGTATGTATGTATGTATGTATGTATGTATGGGATTAAGAGAGGCATTCTCTCCACCTCTACCATGATGGTGGCGGAGGCTGAACGCCTGAGGGAGTGGTAAATCAAGGCGGAAAATGGTATTTGAACTCAGTTTCCTTTTTTAGGAGAAAGCGTACTTGACCACTTGAGCTACTCCTTGTCGGCGTATGTATGTATGTATGTGTGTATGTATGTATGTATGTATCAGAATTCTTAGTAAATATATTCCAAACCCCAAAAGGGTGCAAAGTACATCTAGTCACATACATGCATGTGACTATCAAATACAAGAAAGAATAGAAATTAGGATAGATCTCAATTCCTTCTAACTATTACATTCAGTCCCCAATTTTACATTTAAGAATCCCATACATATTTTTTATTTCAATCTCAATCTTGTCGAACAAGGCGAGCTCATCCTTAGCTTTGGATCCAAATCTTCTAGAATTTCTCTCATCCCATAACGTGTGGACACAAGTAGTGAGACATCATACAAAGAAGCTTTGGTTACCCTTTTGTATGCCATGGACTTCCTTCAAAGACATCCACAGGTCAGGGCATCTCTTCAACTGCAACTTGAGTCTCAAACGTCCCCATAAGTACTTCCAGTACTTGTAGGAATCAAACAAGTGACTAACTAAATATTCATGCTCCTTACACAACAGGTAGGTTGTATCAACTTCAGGTTTCCATCTTTGGACTCACTCCAATGTGGGAAGGAGGTTCCTATATGCTCGAAAAGTGTTAGGCTCCATCTAGGGACATGCAAGGATTTCCAGAGATGGGCAATCCTCATATCTTTCTCCCTTTTCTATCTGCAAATATCCCAAAAATCACCATCAAGCTTCCATCTGGGCCAAAGGTCCACCATTCATCTCCAGGTTGTGTAATACCCCCACTTGTGCTTTGGTTGGCTGTGGAGTTCATTCTTGTAACATTTATTCATCCAACATGCCCAAGGTGATTCATTACTGATCAGTTTTTGAATCTATCTCATAGTATACATGTCAGAAAGATGAGCTAGATCATGGGTACCCAAACCTCCTTCATCTAAAGGAAAAGCCAGCTTCCCCCATCCAGTAGGGTGAACCATAGAACTCCATAAGAAGTCAGATAGCATGATCCCCATCCTGTGTAAGCCAGAGGTTGTGATCTCTCCTTGCATCATCTAGAATCTAATCAGCCCCATAGTAGCACTTTTCAATAGAATAAGTCTGCTTGCCGTCACCATTTTAGAACTCGACCACTTACAAATCATGTCCTTGAGCCTATCAAGACAGTCATGGAAATGTTTTCTCCTTAAGTTCCCCCTAGCAAGAAAGAAACCTAAGTATTTTGTGGGAAGTTCTCCCTCTTGAATCCCAATGGACTCCAATAGTTCCTCCTTCTTCCTACACGATTTGGAGAAGTAGATGTGGGACTTATTCTCATCGAACTTCATACCTGAAATGGCCATGAACTTATCCAACAGGGACTTGACATTAGCAAGAGACCTCGAGTGCCCTTCCACAAAGATAAGAATATCATCTGCGAAGAGTAGATGGGACATGACCTTTGTACATTTTTCATGGTCTATATTATGTGAGTTATAGCAGTCCTAGGGAATTTATTTTGATAGTATAGGGTTTAATCATCTTCTTCAGAGATCTATCATCAATCATCTTCGATAATCGCTCCATTGCTATAGTGAAAAGTAACGGAGTGAGTGAATCTCGCTGATGGATTCCATTGGGACTGGTGAAGAATCCTTCTGAAGTTCCATTGATCAGTAGGGAAAAGGAAGAAGATGTCACACATTGCTTAACCATTCTAATCCAATTTTCACTGAAGCCTGGCCCCTCTAAACATGACCAGAGATAGATCCAGTTTAGGGAGTCATATGTTTTTGTTATGTCCAACTTGAAACAGGCTGAAGGAGTGCTACATTTAACATTGAAATTAAGCATAAACTTAGCAGCTAGCATCGCACAATCATCAACGTTCCTACCTCTGACAAAAGCACCTTGATTAGGGGATATTATCTTAGGCAAGACACTGAACAGCCTCATAGTAATTATCTTAGTGATTGACTTGTAAAGTATAGAGCAACAAGATATATGATGAAAATCTGCAGGTGTAGAGATGATGTCCTTCGTGGGGATTAATGCCAAGAACACATGGTTAACCTGCTTAACCATATTGCCTCCATGAAAGAACCATTTAATTACTTTCCCCAGATTGTCTTTGATAATCAACCAATTCTCCCTAAAGAAGAATTGAAACCATATGGACCTGGGCTCTTATCATCCCCAATGCTCCATAGGGCATTCTTTATCTCCTCTACATCTGGAATCTTTCAAAGCATCTCATTGTCTTCTGCATTAACCACTGGTTGTCAGTTAATATCATTGGATTGTGAGATGTGGCCTTTGTTATAGAGATCGTGAAAGAATTCAATCGTTTCATTAACAATGCTCTCCACATCATCTATGAAATTTCCATCCTAGTCATAGAGCTCCATTATTGTATTAACAACCTCTCTTCTCTTGACTATGGAATGGTACAGCTTCGTGTTCCGATCCCCATTTTCAATCTAGTTGGATCAACTTCTTTGCCAATAGAACTTCTCCTCAACCAGATCTAGCCCTTTGATTCTGTCCAATGTGACTCTTTCAGCATCAATAAGCTCCTGATCAAGTGGATTCCGTCTCAGTATCATGGATATATCATACAGTTCTTGCATCTCTTTCTGAAGTAAATGATGGATGTTGAAAAATTTCATGGACCACTTCTTCAACTCGACCTTGACTTGCTTGAGACGTTGATTGAAGCAGAAGAGAGTATTGTTATGCACTTCCACACCCAAAGCTTCCTTGATGATATATGTGCACCCAGGCCATTCTTGCCACAAGTTTAGGAATCTAAAAGGTTTATGTTTCCTAGAAACCTCCTTTAGACTCATCTGCAAAGCACAATGGTAACAAAAAACAAGATATCAGGAGCTTTGTCATCAATCCGGGGAAGCATTCCAGTCAATCATGATTGACTAATGCTCTATCCATCTTGCATGCTATGTGTTTGGCCTTTTTAGCATTGTTGTGCCAAGTGAAGTATTCTTTGCCAATTACAAGAATCTCAGTAAGGTGAGCTTTTTCAATTACAACATTAAAAGAATTCATAACCTCATTCAAGACTTCCCTTCCACCTGCCTTATCCTCCCTTTTTTTAATATTATTGAAATCACCATATACTAGCCAGGGGGGCTTAATTGTTGAAGTTAGGATCTCCAGTTTCTTCCAGAGCTCCATTCTTTGACTCATAGGTTACGATCATACACCACATTGATGGTAATCCTCAGGCCTCCTTTATTAATGCAGATAGTTGCTATTTGTTGGTCTTCCATGTCAATGGGGTCGAGATCCCAAGATTTTGGATTCCAACCAATAGCCACACGACCATTATTGTCATAATCATGGTTTTTCACCCACTCCCAACTACTAGGAAATATCTTATTTACTAATGATTTACAGTGATCTTTAATCTTTGTCTCAACCAATATGTCTATAGAAGCTTGGACTAAACGAATAACTTGCCTCACCTCCCTCCTCTTTTGTGGTTTACATGAACCATGGACATTTGTCATGAAGAAGGTCATTAATGACCCCTAGTATATGACTGAGTTTTGTGTGTCTTGGGCACCCTAGGACTACCTCTAGCTTTCCTAAAATTTGATTCACTCCCTTTTTCTTGATGGTTCTGATCAGTCTCTTCATCAGAACTGAGATTCGCATACATGTTGTCAGTTTGGATTCTCTCTGGTTCCTTCTCCTTCTGAGGTGGAGATCACTTCTCCACTCTATTCTCAGTATCTTTTTGTGTTTCTTTCTGTGTTTTCTTTCTATTCACCTCTTTTCACTCTTGTGTCTCCTTCTGTTGGGCCTTTTTTGGCCTCCTTTCTTTCCTCCTCATGCAAAGGATAGTCCTCGCCATCGTGGCTGAAAACCTTGCACTCAGAACATCTTTTAGGCAGGTATTGGTATTGGATTTCCACCGAGATATGGTCTTTGTTTGGGAGATTGACCCATATCTCCTTAGGAGGATCTTCCTCCGCTTATATCTCCACTAAGGCCTTAGCTTCCCCAAGTGACTCTTGTTGGATGGATTGTAAGTCCACTCGTATGAGTTTCCCTATGCCTGAAGACACGATTCCTACCGCCTTCTCCAACCAATTCCGTCCCATGCTTGGTATTTTGATCCAAACTGGGAGCAAACTGAACATATCCTTCTGTAATTCATCTCCTATGTGATGTTCTTTCACCACCACAAGTCAATCATCAAACCATCTCGGGCCCATGTTGATCATCGATGATTTGTCTTCTTCATTATTGAATCAAACCAGATAAAACTTATTAGGTTTTGAATATAGGTCGAAACCTCCTTTTGGCTTCCAGACATGCTTGATCCATGCTAGAAAATGATAGTAATAAGGTTGCTTTCCCATAGTGTACACTGAGACGGTATGCTCCCATGTCTTCTCCATGGCCTCATAGGTTTCATCATCGATGGTGACGAAACTCTTCCCATCCTCAATCATCGGAGGATCAAACTTTTTCTTTGTCTTGAACTAATCTGCTCCTCCAAAAACCTTAGACCAAGATTTCTTCAGAGCATGATCATTTATTTCCCCCATGTTAACACTCATGAGGGTGAGGGTAGGCAAAGGGGAGGGGGGAGGTGGCTTCCCCACTACCTTGGGGCGGTGGAAGCCTCAGGTGGCCGTTGTAATCGCCATCGCTCTCTCTAAACCCTAGGCGGCATATGTATGTATGTATGTATGTATGTGTGGGATTAAGAGAGAAAGATTTCTCTCCCCCCCCACCTCTCCCATGCCCATGGTAGAGGCCGAACGCCCAAGAGGGTGGAAAATCAAGGTGACAACTGAGATTCAAACCTGGGTCCCTTCATGAGGAGACATCGTGCTTGACCACTTGAGCCACTCCTTGTCGACGTATGTATGTATGTATGTATGTATGTATGTATGTATGTATGTATGTATGTATGTATGTATGTATGTATGTATGTATGTATGTATGTCTAGAATTAAGAGAGAAAGACCCCCCTCTCCCACGCCTGTGGCAAAGGCCGAATGCCCAGGAGGGTGGTAAATCAAGGCAGCAACTGGGATTCGAACCTGGGTCCCTTCATGAGGAGACACCGTGCTTGACCGCTTGAGCCACTCCTTGTCGGTATGTATGTATGTATGTATTGTATGTATATATATATATATATATATATATATATATATATATATATATTCACACACACATAGACACACACATCATACTCTTGTGACTCTTTTTACCATTCTATAGGGGTACAATAGGAAAATGATGATATGAACACCTACATCTATATGAAGTCACCTACATATATAAAGACTTTCTACATGTGTTATTACACCCTAATATTATAGTGATATTCATTTTAGATTCATCTACTTATTGAAAACTAGTTAGCCCTAGATATCATTACTGTATGATCAAGCTATGATTTACCTCCTATTTGGCCTACATGTGATGTTGTTGTGTATAATATGAATGTAAAAGTTATCCATGTAATATTGAATGAATTATTTCTTTTTATGGTAGCTTCTATTGTAATCATATGTATATTCATGAACATGACATTAACAAGGATGATTTCTTTTTTATTATATAGTTGTGTGCACAAACTATATAGTAGAAAACATAATAGATAATGTTGACAATGATCTTCACATAAAAGTGGAAGGATCTAAAGCATGTGCGACTATTTTCATTCTAAAATCATTGGGTGGTCAAGAGGACATACACTTCTCCCTATTTTGGGTGTCTTCAACAATATATGTGTATAATGAAAAAATATATTTTATCATAAGATCTGATTTTTCAAATAAATGTATTATAAGTGTAAGCCAAGGTTGGCTCAATAGGTAAATGGGATGTTCTGTTAAACAAGAGGTCGTGGATTTAAAACCCCTCAATGAAGAATTTTAGAAGAAAAAAAACATCTTGATAGCCACACCAACCAGGGGCTAGCCTTGTGATGACATTTCACTTTGTTGGGCATAGTGTGGTGGTGACTTACCACTATGTTTTTGGTCTTGGGGTTTACTATGATGGATGGATCTAAGACGGCCCTTCTTAAGAGGGGTTCCTTAACACCAAAAAGATAAAAACATATATATTTTTATTACTAGAAAATACTATATTTATTACTACATCCATTTACTTATTTAACAATTTAATAGTGTACCAGTGTGATTACATTGGCTTCCCTATTTGTAATGTTTTAGCATCTTCTACCAAATAAGGAAATCATTGATTATGATATTGCTACCCTTAAGTTGTGACTATCATCATTGATTGTACTAGAACTCCATGGTGAAATAATAAGGATTGTGATTGATATCTATTCTATAGTTTCTATTCTTATTTATTTCTATTAATTTCTAAGTTCTCGGTGTACTCTTTCTTTTAGCATGCCTATGTTTCCCTTTGGTAATACATTTAATTTCTTAATGGAATATTGAATATGTCATTTTGTTGTTTACATACTCAAATATATATCCTCTAAGGTATGGGAATCTTTATATTCACCCCTTTAATGACTCTCTATATGGATCAAACATGGGATTCGTGTGACAACCCTTGACACATTTCTTCCGTGCGATGGAGTGATTCATGTATTATGAGTTTGATATTGTAAGTAAGGTGAATTCGTAAATTAAACAATATAGGGAATAAATTCAAGGAGAGCTAATAAAAGGGGACATTGTGTCCAGGAAGGAAATGATAGTGATGTGGAGGTATATATTCTTATTAAATAAGTCACCTTAGATTCTAGATGAAAGATTATTATGTACTAAAAAGGGATGTAGGTAGTGGAAATAATTGTAAGGGTGAGGTGTGAGTAGAGATGTATTTTGTAAATGAAGAGGTCTAAGGAGTTTCATTGACATAGGTTTGTAACCATTAACCAAGATTGATCAATGTGTGAATCTTCATGGAGTGAAAGAATCTATGTGGGTGGGGCCCAAAATCATCAATAAAGGAAAAGGGGAGAACTCTAAGTGAGGGAATATGGGTGTACATGGAAGTCAAGGAGAGATTTGATAGAGACGAGGTAAACTTGTCAATCAAGGATGGAAAAAGTATGTAGTGACAAGATGTTTGATTAATGGAAAGGTCATGATTAGGCAATGAGACATGGGGATGAGGTGGAAGGGTTAGTGAACAGAAGATCATGGCATGCTACAAGGTCGTAATAATGGTAGTGGGAGAAAGGATATCATCTTGTGTAAGGTTTACAATACGATGTTTGGCAACACTAAGGAAGATGTAGATATGAGATGAAATACCAACTTGCATGGTAGGCACATTGCAAGTTATATTCTTGGACATTCTTTCTTTTCATAAGAGATGGTGATTCAAGTTCGTTGATTTAGTTAGCGGAGTTCTATGCCAATAGGTTACATGGTGTGTGGTACATGTTTTGAGAAGTAGTTTGGGGGTGAACACGGAGTGGATAAGGGCGAGAGGGGAAGATAGATGACATATTAACAATTTTGGATTGATGGAGGGAATCTGTGAGGCGAGATTGTATAGGGTGGGGAAGTTGGGAGCCAAATATTTTGAAGGTGAGGTGACATTGTATGGAATGTCAAGAATTTGTGTGTGTGTGGTGGAGAGAGAGAGAGAGAGAGAGAGAGAGAGAGAGAGAGAGAGAGAGAGAGAGAGAGAGAGAGAGAAACGCATGCATACAATACTTGTGAAAAAGGGGAAAGGGTGATGGATAGTTGGAAACCGTAGAGAGTTATCATTAACAAAATAGGTAAAAGGTGGTGGTCACTGTAAGTTGGAGCGGATACCTTTTAGAGCTAACATGGATAGAGACATAGATTGTGGAAACAATATGCAAAAAAAAAAAGGACTGACACGAAATCTAAGGTGGAGATGAAGGTAACCTTTTGTTATAAGTTGGTGCGTGGAGGAGCGGAAACATGTCGAAGGTGGTAATGAGGTTTGATGACATCTGCGGGCATCGACTAGACGCCTACAAATAAAACCAGACAAAAGATTCTTTCATGAGTGAGTGCCGTGTATAAAATAAGTCTAAAAAGATATTTCCATGAGCGGATACTATGGTAGGTGGCATGCCAAAGATTACACGGTACGGAGATTCAATGACAGTATTGGGAGTCAACTAGTAAGGAGATAGGAAGGTTTCAAATGAAACCTAGAAAAAGATACTTTCGTGAGTATCATGTTAAAAAAAGTCATAAATATATTATATCATGAGCTTGTACAATGTTAGGATGCATGTGGAAGAATATGGGAAGGGGGTTATCTTTTGCAATCAACTTTGAGGTTGGCAGCCATTGTGGTATGTGGGTGATTGGACATCAAAGATAGTAGGGTATCATGAGTAAGGGAGGTTAGACTAGTTTGTTGAGTAGCTGTACTAATTAGAGTGTTCGTCCGTGGACACATTCGGTAGAAAAAACATAGGTGGAATTGGAAGGAGAGAATAATTGAAGAGTAGGTGATCGACGAGGGCGTCAGATAGGGAGGCGGAGGTGGGAAAGATAGAATAGCAATATATGAGAGAATTGGGTGCAACCCAAGAGAATCGGAAACGATAGAGCTAGGAGCATCCAACTAGTTCAGGTTTCCAACCTATTTTAGCATATAATAGTAGTTACATAAGGACATTTACATGAAATCAGTACATTAGCAGTTGAATTTATCAACTTTGGATATACAACTTAATGATGTTGCATATGAAGGTGAAGACACAACAAAGAAACAAGTTTGTTTCAATATGTTTTCCTTAACAGGGAACAAGAATGAGGATCTACGTGGTGTTTAGTGGGGGGGAATGTTCAAGTGGAAGTCAGAAAAATACATGAATCTTCTTTTGCACTGCCGATAGAATACTAATCCTTTTGGCATTAATTACCAGTTAAGCACATTCAAACGTTTTAGAATCATCAATTTCACTAGAAAATGATCAGGATACAGAGGTTGTTTTGCACATTTTCTGAGTACGTGCCATGACATGTTCGAGTAAAAATCTTGCAATGTTCAAAAGGTCAAGGTAACTTCAATGAGAAAATTCACTTCTCTTTTTATCAACATAGATCTAGTAAGGATTGCCTTCAACTTCTTGCTCTGGACCAGAATTTGAAAATGTCTAGCATGTGGATCCTTCATTCTATTATTCTCTTATGCAAAAACTTTTTGATGACTAACTGACCAAAGTCGACACTTTTATTTTAACACGGGCATGTGCACGCACACACATTCAAGTAAAAAATCAAAGAGGATTTTTGTCGGGAAGGGCAGCTGGCAGATATGTTGTGCAATCTCAAAGACAATTATATCACTGCACGATAATGTTTGATGAAAAGTGACGAAATTCTAATTACCAATTTCCATTTAAACAACTAAATCAAAAACAATGTACAACATTTTTTTCATATCAAAATGCAAACCCCAAATCAATCTACTACTTGCAAGCGGATCCATATCTTATGTGCCCAAAACATCTCATCTCTTAACTTACGGGGCCCATAGCAGAGTGTATGGCCGAAATAGGGTGACACATTGTCCCGGACACATAGGATGTGAAACCCTTGCAAGCACACCTTATCAACAAATAAAACCTGGAATTTAAAATAAGGTGGATTATACACAAAGGGATTTGGAATGATATCCAAATAGAACCCATAAACTAGCAGCACCTATACGACGACTCATCTAATACCAGAATTGTTGTGATTATGAAGGAAACCTGCCGACTAATAGATCCTTTTCCTACTGTATATCGTGTTAACAAGTCACCGAATCTAGCAAATGTGTTAACCATTGGGGGATTCATCATTTCAAACTGAACTGACAGCAGGTTCTGGGAAGAAAGTTTCTAATATTATTTAACTAAGATCAGATATGCCAGTTCTCAAACAGCAGCAGCCGTCACTAGGGCATTCTCCACTACTCCATCCTGCAGCTTCAAAGATGATCAATTAAGAGAAGCAGAATTTTCTGTAGAGGAAAGCAATGATTCTTCATAAGCAGCTTCATGAACACCAAGACCAGCTCGGCCAGACGGATACAGATTCTTTGACCATGCAGCATCCCATTCAACTACTTTAGTGGAGCTACATGCCACAGTAGGACCTCCAGGGACTGTTGCCCTTGCAGCATTCTGTCAAGCACAAACACAGCTTTCATGAAAACACCATAGAGATAAAAATACTATAAAAAAGTAAAAGCTACCAATTGTGCATCCGTCAGGAAGTTATCACAGAAAATTTGCAACATTATGCCGAGCACAATATAGTTTTAACTATAAAATCATAGAGACGAAAATAGTAGAAAAAGAAGCAAAGATTTGTATACCCATTGGGAAATTCTTACAGAAGATTATAGTCAATCAAATTTATTAAAAAGATCTAGTCAGTAAAAGTTGTTAACAAGACATATCCAACTGAAAGAGGAATCATCTACAGCTATTAGAGATAAAATTGCAAGAAATCATGAATTTACCAAGCCACATCATTTCTCTGAAGAAGATTCATTGCAAACAGGGCAAAAGCTCAAAAACCATAATGGCATACCTTGGGAAAGAATCTTTCAAATATTGTTCTATAGTAATACACCTCTTTTGTGGTAGGTGTATTCTCAGGATATACAAAGCTTGCATTCCCTAGCATGGAATCAGAAACCTGAAGAAAAAATGTAACCATTATTTTGTTAAACAATGAGCAAATATGAAAAAAAGAGGAAAGAACTCCCTGCTAGTTGTCAGCCAAATACACATAAGCAATAATTTACTGTAATCTAAAATTCTGTATCAAAATGCATATGTTTTGGCATGATCTTTTAAACCATCAATCTAACTATAACCCATGCCATCACTAAATTGCTCCTTTTTGCCTGTATAAAATGTGCTAGGAACAGTTCTGTCAAGTGTCAAGCAAATAAAATGTGCATACATGTTCATTCATCAGTGCTGTTTTATCAAAGTTCTGGTATGAGATTAACAGCAATTCACTATTGAGAAAAAGTCTGTGTGATACATTGCCAAATTTTCATTCATCAGAAAAAGTTTGTGGTATAAAATGTGCATACGTGTCTTGGTGTGGTATAAAATGTGCATACAGGTACATTTATCAGTGCGTTCAAGCAAATAAAATGTGCTGATTTATCTTCTGGTATGAGATGAACAGCAATCCACTACTGAGAAAAAGGCTGTGGTATACTGCCAAAATTTTGCAGGTGAAATTTCTTCTAACAAAAAAAAGTGGCAAGTTCGTGCTGTTCATATGATATACAATCATCGACCTTCTGTTCGGAGCTGCTAAATCACTTATTCATATTACAGTTCAATCAAAATGAAACAATGATGACTTTTTAGATGAAACCGTCATCTAAATTCTTATTCAGATAATAACATGAATATTATTCTAGTTGTTAAGCCAAATCATTAAAAAATACTATTTTTATCGAGTTGAAACATGTGTGCATTTAATTGGGCAGGAGTGTCATTAAAAGAGAAGTAGGATTTATTTCTAGGTCTATGCCCGGGGATAGATGAGCCAAGTAGTCAGCATGAGAATAAATATCAATGCAAACTATGGGTATACTTTTGGATAAAGTATACTCCAAAGTTCCTCAATATTGTGGCGGATTCAGGATACTCAATATTTTGGATAAATATACTCCAAAGTTCCTCAATAAATATCAATTTAAGAAATTCGGTATTCGGGATACGTACGGCCAAGTTGAAAAACTCGGAATTCAGGAATTATGCGGAAAATTCGGATAAAAACCGGTCAACGTACGGTAAAAGTTCGGTCAACTATTTGGAAAAAAAAATTGGCAAAAAAAGGAATATATATATATATATATATTATATACATAAAAACATACAAACATATATATACACACACACACACATATATAATGATTTAAGATGAATAAACATCAAATTGATTACCCTTATTTGAAAGATCAACTAATATATAGATGTATCATAAATTTCAGAATAATCATCTGATGGACTGATAACTGATTGCAAATTGATATTGTAAATAAGAAGAAGCGAACGAAAAAAGGAAGAAGGGTTACGTGTTCAGTGGTGTTGTAGAGGGCTGACAAGCTTATTACTCATCTTGAGCTTGAATGTTGTTTTACTTGTGTTAAATTCACACGTCCAGTGATCCCGGCTTCCTTGAGCTAAAAAAAGAATGAAAATAAAAAACAAAACTAGGGGGAAACAGGGGATGAGGATGTTGGATGGTGGATGAAGGGGAAGTAATTGAAGGCATGGAATGGGAAGAACATGAATGAAGATGTTGGAGGAGGATATGTGGGAGAAAAAGAAAGGGGAAAATCAGTGAGGAAGGAGAATATAGCCAAAAATGGATTACAGGATGGTATAGTATAAAGAGGAAACATATTGTCAAACTGTCTAACATGGAAGAAGTAGAAGAAAATGAAAAAATGGCTGAAATGAGAAGAGGAAGGAGAAAGGGACAAACAGGAAGTAGGAGGAAGATAAAGAAGGATGACAAAAAAGAGGTGGAAATGGAAGTTGGAAACAGTAGGAAGAGGAAGAAAATGGGAGGAAGAGGGGACGATGGAGGAGAAAGAATGGGAAGAAACAGAATTTGCTGCAGCAGGAAGAAATCGGGGAGGAAGAGGGGGCGGTGGAGGGGAAGAAGGGGAAGAAGTGGAAGCAGCAGGGAGAAATCAAAGAGGAAGAGGGGATGGTGGAGGAAGAAGGGGAAGAAGTGGGAGTAACAAGCAGCAGGCACAAATAAGGGAAGAAGGGGTGAGAATGGAGGAGGAAGATGGAGCATACATGTAGAATGTTGAGGGTACTCCTCCCGGCTCAGGATGTGTCGGGGGATAAAGGAAGAAGGTTGGACGGTTTGAACCCCTACTGCTGGAAAAATAAATGTGAAGCAAAAGTATAGAACTGTATAAAACGGCAAAAAAAACGTATTGAACGCGTTTAAAATGCAATACACGAATAAAACAGGAATTAAACGCGTTTCAAACGTATTATTCGGGTTGGAGTTTAAAACGGCCGTTACATACGGCAGGTGAATAATATGCGTTTTTTGGAAGAAGAAAAAAAGTAGATTATTGTGACTATGGTAGGCGTCAACAACACGGATGAATATGAAGAAACTAGGCAGCATGGTCGAGCGACATGGCTTCTTTTCTTCATCTTATCTTCCTCCATCTCATCTATTCCCTCTACTCACCTTCCTCTATTCTCTCCCTCGTGCCAACCACAAAAAAGATCATGAGAGTGATTGGGTGGAAAGTCATAAATATTGATGGAAGAATGGATATGTAAAAGGTCGACATAGAAATAAAGCACTACTGGTATAAAGGCATGGTAGGAAGATCAAAGCGCTACCGGTATATAGGTACGGTAGGAAAAAAACTTATAAGAATATAAACATTGTAATATGCAACATAGAAAATCACCAATTCAAACAAAGGCACTCATCCATGTGGGTTTAGGGAATCACATGGAGAGGAAAGAAAAAAATTAGTGTGAGCCCCTTTTCCTTTTTTGTGTGCTTTAGAAAGTAGCATGGGGTCTTTTATTTATTTATAATTGAGAAGGAAAAATTAGAGTTCTTTTTGTGGCAGTTTGTCGGTGGTGTTGATGGAATCGATCTAAAAATATGTGACTGTGAGAACTCGGGTAGGTCCCACTTCATGTAGCTTTGATTCACATCAATTGTTCACATCAGCGGTTCATATCATTTAGCTTCACGTGGTTGATGTTGATGAATTGGAGGAGGAACAATACACGCGTTGGTGAAAGGAAGCGGTTCATGATCTTAGTTACTTTTATTTAAATTTTTTTCTTTGTTTGACTGATCACGAATGGCAATGGGGAAACCTCTGTTGGATCCTAGATGGATGATTAGATGCTCTAGAGGGGGGGGGGTGAATAGAGCTGAAACCACTTAAACAAAACTCATTAAACCTTCAAAATATATGACAAGATAAGGTTGCTAAATAAGCAATTTGAGTGCAACTAAATCATGCATAGCAAGGATAAGAGAGATTGAACATGCACCAATTAGACAAGCTATTTAGAGTGGTTCCACACTTCAAACTAGAAGTGTGTCAGTCCACTTGCCTAGAGAGGTCAACCTCTAGGACTTCCAACAATTGCACTCTTATATTCACTTATAAGACTTACAATACATGACCAACAAATGACTTACCTATCCAATACAAAGAGTCTTCAACCTTACCAAGGACTTACCCACTTTGCAAGAGTCTTCAGCCTTCTCCAAGGACTTACCCACTCTTGCACAAGTCTTCAGCCTTGCAGGAATTACCCACTCTTCTTGGATCTTCCGCCTTTGACTTCACCTTCACTCGGAGAAGCTTCCACCAAGGACTTACCCACTTGAGCTTGAGTCTTCTGCCTTCTCTAAGGGCTTACCCACTCTAGCTCCAAGTCTTCAGCCTTGATCTTCACCAAGGGACTCCTTCCCTTATTCTTCTTCACCTCTCTTGGACAAGAGAGAGAACCTTCATCTTCATGATTGCAAATGAGAGAAGTGGAGGTGGTGGAAGTGAGAGCCTCACAAGATATACAAGTAGAACTAGCTCTCTTACAGATTTCTTACTCACTCTAATGGATGTAGCAAGTGATTAAGCTTAGAGAGAGAGAGGAGGTTGTAGGAAGCACTCAACTATAGAATAGGAACCTCACAAAGAGTTTGCAATGAATGCTCAACCTTGGAATGAAGCCCAAGGGGTACTATTTATAGCTGGGGATGCCTCTAAGCCTTTGGGAACACTTGTGAACGAAAACTAGCCGTTTTGTGACTTGCAACGGATCTATTTTCACTTGTTGCAACTCCACAACGGCTAGAAACACTTTTCTGCACTTTTCCGTACAGTGCATTTGGTCGAGTTTCAATGGGTGTAACGGGACCGATCAAGTAGTCCACTACCCAATCGGTCGAGTTCTGTGAGTGCACAACTCGACCGATGCAATCTTCAGAAAATCAGCCAAGGTGGATCGGTCGAGTTTCAGGGTGGGAAACTGGACCGATTCAATCTTCAGAAAATCAGTCCAGGTGGATCGGTCGAGTTTCAGGGTGGGAAACTGGACCGATCAAGTGCCTGTAAATGATTTTCAAAGCTGCATCTAAAGTGCTCTAATATTCGATCTAAGTGTTCCTGATATTTTTCTAAACTTAATTACAAGTCATACAATCATTATAAGTGATTTACAACATGATTCTAATGGATATACATCATATTACAAAAACGTGCACTTGTATGACTTTGACTTGTCTTTTCTCCAATTTGAGATGCGCAAGATAGGGCAATTGGAGTGTATCTATACCTAATCTGAAACCATTCAAGTAGAAGCATTAGACACCAATATGTGGAATGGTTAGTCATCATCAAAACACGGATTTAGTCAATTTAGACGTGAGTCAACATTGACCTAATTGACCTTGAGTCAACATTCTCCCCCTTTTTGAAGATGAGAAACCATTCCATAAATGTATTGAAAGCATTTAAGTAAATTCATACCTTTGGAGAAACCTAGGGGTTTTAATAGAATGGAGTTCATATGCTCCCCCTCAATTGATGCGCATGGAGTTTTCATACTCCCCCTCAATTGATGCTATTTCTCCTGCATGGTTAGCTTTCATAACATTTATAGAATAATATGTCTTCTACTCATATATGTTCTACACATATATGTCTTCTCCCCTTTACCTTCTCCCTTTACATGAACATGCTTCTCCTCTTCATGTAAGACATGCCTTCTTCCTCTTTTAAAAGAAGACATACCTTTCTCCCCCTTTGTCATTTCAAAAAGTGGGGTTATGAAGAAATAAGAAACATCACTTGTCAAAGAGAAAGGAGATAACACAAATATATAGAAGGAAAGTAGAAGAGCACAGATAGGGGCTTGTCCAAGCATAGAAAGAAAAGCAAGTTAAAGCATATACTTGAACAACCCAAAAATGCAAGATAAAGTGCTGCAGAAAAACAATAAGTCACAATTTTGACCCTCAAGATGATGGAATTTGACCAAAAACCATCGGAGCTCATGACGAAGCAATGAGTCTTGCTCAGAAGGTCGTTTCTGCATGAAAAACACTAGTCTTGCACCAAAAACTGAAACTGGAGCAAAAGCTGCACAAAATCCAAAAGATACTCCAATTTCTACATACAATGTAGATCTATGTACCATGCATCACAATGTTATGCAAGCAACTCAAGATAGTAGATATGCAATTTACGGAATAGGCTTGAGCATGTATGAGACAAGATACAAGCATAGCATATAGATGAGCAAAGAAGCCAATTATAAACAGGGTTAGAACTACATGTATATGAACTACTAGTAGATGATATCACAAGTTAGGACTACTAGTAGGATCTAGATCATAGCAAGAGATACACAAGATAAAGCAAGCTATGAGTATATGTAGAGATATATCCAAACAAGGAGATAAGCAATTTTAGAAGCATGAAAGGATATAACTCACTAGATATGCATCCTTACCGTAAGATGATTACCCCTAAGAACCTCAAGGTTGTATCAAAACAAGATATACACCTAGATAGATGTAGCAAGTTAGAGTACAACGGAAGCAATTTTTAGACACAACCAAGAGATCCAAAGAGATCATCAAAACCTGCAAAACAACTCAAAGCAAGTAATTGCAAGATATAGATATACCAATTTAGAGCAATTAGAGAGATAGAGTTGTAAGCAAGATTGGCAATTTAGAACATGGCAATATGCATATATAAAGGTACCAAGGGAGTGCCAAAGAATAAGGCTATTGATTGAGAAAATCTAGTTTAGAGATAAATTCTCATCCAATAAGCCAATTGTGTATTCTGTGCACAGTGTTATCGGTCGAGTTCTGTGCAAGGACAACTCAACCGATGACAGCTGTTGACAACACTCTTGGTGCCAATCGGTCGAGTTTCAATAGGGAAAACTCGACCGACAGACCAGCTGTCAAAGAGCATAAAAACATATTTAAGGGCATGCTAAAAATACAAACCATATCCAAACATGTCTAAGCAAGTTAGTAATGCACTATAGAAGCATTAGAAACAGCTTTTGAGCAAGAGTGTGAAGAGAAACACAAAATACCACTTTTAACTCAAAAACCATATGTATAGTGCACACTAATTTGACAAAAACAAGTTAGGATAGGTTATAAGCAATAAAACATTTACCTTTTAGCTTACCATTGCCTTTTCCACTTGTTGTCACCCTCTACACATCTCACCTTTCTTCTTTTATGTGGATTGACAAATCAATTTGCAATTCAATAGCTCAAGTCAATCCATTTGCAAGTACCTACAAGAAGAAAGATGAAATGGTCCCCAATCATGTTTTTGGATCCGGAGGGGTTAGTTTAGCAACCCAAGTCCTATTGCTCTTGGGTGCTTTCCTAAAAGGACAACAAGTAGAATAATGACCAAAATCATTGCAACAGTTGCATGTGCCCATAGTCTTGGAACTAGAGGATTCTCCATGTAATATTGGAGGTCCTTTATCTTTGGTGTTCCCTTGACTACTATCATACCCCAAACCATGTCTACCAATTTGTTTAGTAGAGTGGTGTAGGATATCATTAAGGCTCTTCTTACCAACTAAGAATCTTTGCAAAGAAGATCTCAAACTTTCATTATCATGCTTAAGAGAAGCAATAGTAGAAGACAATTGATCAATATTATCTCTAGCATGTAAAAGATCATTTTCTAAGCAAAGAGATTTAGTTGAAAGAGAATCTCTATCAATATGAAGAGCAGCAACATCATTCTCTTTATTAGTATAACTAGAACAAGGTTCATGCCCATTTATTTTAGCAAGCAAGGAGGCATTTTCAGATTTAAGCACCACTATTTCTCTTTGATAAGCATAGATTTCTTCTCTCCTAGCATCATCAATAAGCTTGAGTTCTACGTTTTCAGTTTTAAGAGTATCAAGCTCATGCATGAGAGAATCAACAATTAAAGTATGCTCTTCATTAGAACTAGGCACAAGAGGTTGAGCTTCTAGAAATCTAACCTTATCAAGTAAACTAGTATTTTCAAGTTTAAGAGAATCTACTTGACTAAGACAATCATTTTTATCATCAAGCAAGCAAGAATTAGCATGTTCAAGATCATCTAGTTCTACATGCAAATTATCAACAATTTTAGCAAGTTTTTTCTTTTTCCTTTTAGAAGACTTAAGAGAGGCACAAATATCATGAATAATAGCAATCAAAGATTCTTTATCTAGAGAGTTTAGATTTACCTCACTTGAGTCTTCACTTGTTGATGCTATAAGAGCAAAATGGCATTATCCTTCATCACTTGAGCTTGAGCTTGATCCTTCACTTGAATCTTCACTTGAGCTTGAGTTGGAGGAGCCACTTGAGCTTGATTGCCATTTCTTCTTGTGAAGATGGGTCTTTTTGCCTTGTGGGCAATCTTCCTTGTAGTGACCCTTCTTTCCACATGTGAAGGACCGGATGGAGGAGGACTTGCCTTTGTAGAGTCGACCTTTGGAGTACATGGCATCTTCTTTAGCTTGAGAGGATGGAGAGACTTGTTCCATGATAGCTTCAATTTGAGCCTTCATTTCAGCCTTCTTCATTCTCTTTAGCTCTTTCTTCTCTTGTCTTTCTACTTCCTCCCTCTTGTCAAGTGTAGCTTCATGTGCTTGTAGATTTCCAATGAGCTCTTTAATAGGAATATCCCTAAGAGACCTTGCTTCTTCAATAAAGTCACATTGGATTCCCACCTCTTGGGGAGAGTTCTAAGGATCTTTGAGTTGATCTCTCCACTAGACATAGGATGTCCTAGAACAGCAAGACCATTCAAGATGGTGTTGAGCCTTGAGTACATGTTGGCTATGCTCTCCTCCTTTCCCATCTTGAAGTTCTCAAGCAACCCTTTGAGCATGTAGACTTTGCTTTCCTTCACTTGATCTGTCCCTTCATAAGTGATGCAAAGCTTTCTCCATACCTCATAGGCCGTCTCACAAGAGGAAATCCGGTTAAACTCGGTAGGGGTCATGGAGGCATATAGGATGTGCATGGCTCTAGCATTCAACGTTGCTTTCATCAAGGTGGCTTCATCCCATTCTTCAATATTTGTCTTTGGTAGAATGTATGGGTTGTTCACCATTTGCCACATCTCGAGACTTGATCCTTGGATGTAGAATTGAAGCCTTCTTCTCCAATAGAGGAAATTGCTCCCATCAAAGATTGGAAGGCTGGTCGAGAGTCTCCCTCCTAGGTAGTCACCCATCTTCTCCTACTTGTTGAAGTATGCTTGGAGAAGACCCGCTCTGATACCACTTGTTGGATCCTAGATGGGTGATTAGATGCTCTAGAGGGGGGGGTGAATAGAGCTGAAACCACTTAAACAAAACTCATTAAACCTTCAAAATATATGACAAGATAAGGTTGCTAAATAGGCAATTTGAGTGCAACTAAATCATGCATAGCAAAGATAAGAGAGATTGAACATGCACCAATTAGACAAGCTATTTAGAGTGGTTCCACACTTCAAACTAGAAGTGTGTCAGTCCACTTGCCTAGAGAGGTCAACCTCTAGGACTTCCAACAATTGCACTCTTATATTCACTTATAAGACTTACAATACATGACCAACAAAGGACTTACCTATCCAATACAAAGAGTCTTCAACCTTACCAAGGACTTACCCACTTTGCAAGAGTCTTCAGCCTTCTCCAAGGACTTACCCACTCTTGCACAAGTCTTCAGCCTTGCAGGAATTACCCACTCTTCTTGGATCTTCCGCCTTTGACTTCACCTTCACTCGGAGAAGCTTCCACCAAGGACTTACCCACTTGAGCTTGAGTCTTCTGCCTTCTCTAAGGGCTTACCCACTCTAGCTCCAAGTCTTCAGCCTTGATCTTCACCAAGGGACTCCTTCCCTTGTTCTTCTTCACCTCTCTTGGACAAGAGAGAGAACCTTCATCTTCATGATTGCAAATGAGAGAAGTGGAGGTGGTGGAAGTGAGAGCCTCACAAGATATACAAGTAGAACTAGCTCTCTTACAGATTTCCTACTCACTCTAATGGATGTAGCAAGTGATTAAGCTTAGAGAGAGAGAGGAGGCTGTAGGAAGCACTCAACTATAGAATAGGAACCTCACAAAGAGTTTGCAATGAATGCTCAACCTTGGAATGAAGCCCAAGGGGTCCTATTTATAGCTGGGGATGCCTCTAAGCCTTTGGGAACACTTGTGAACAAAAACTAGCCGTTTTGTGGCTTGCAACGGATCTATTTTCACTTGTTGCAACTCCACAACGGCTAGAAACACTTTTCTGTACTTTTCCGTACAGTGCATTCGGTCGAGTTTCAATGGGTGTAACTGGACCGATCAAGTAGTCCACTACCCAATCGGTCGAGTTCTGTGAGTGCACAACTCGACCGATGCAATCTTCAGAAAATCAGCCAAGGTGGATCGGTCGAGTTTCAGGGTGGGAAACTGGACCGATTCAATCTTCAGAAAATCAGTCCAGGTGGATCGGTCGAGTTTCAGGGTGGGAAACTGGACCGATCAAGTGCCTGTAAATGATTTTCAAAGCTGCATCTAAAGTGCTCTAATATTCGATCTAAGTGTTCCTGATATTTTTCTAAGCTTAATTACAAGTCATACAATCATTACAAGTGATTTACAACATGATTCTAATGGATATACATCATATTACAAAAACGTGCACTTGTATGACTTTGACTTGTCTTTTCTCCAATTTGAGATGCGCAAGATAGGGCAATTGGAGTGTGTCTATACCTAATCTGAAATCATTCAAGTAGAAGCATTAGACACCAATATGTGGAATGGTTAGTCATCATCAAAACACGGATTTAGTCAATTTAGACGTGAGTCAACATTGACCTAATTGACCTTGAGTCAACAACCTCATGAGAGGGGGCATTGCATGGTGGACATCAATTTTAAATTAATATGGTCGCTGCTTTTGGTGCTAGTGTGAAAAGAGCACAGTAGGGAGGGCAAACGATTTTGTTTCTTGTTCTCAGAATAAAGGAAATAAAAGGACCGAAGGGGGAGTGATTGTCACGCGGAGTTATGGCATGATTGTCGCATAGAGTAATGGCAGTCAATCAGGAGTAACTCAATAGGGTGTTGTTGTGCAGCAAACAAACTGTGGTCTAAAGTAGAGGGGAGAAAGAGCATTGTGAATTCGATATGGATGTCAAGTTCACACAAGCTTGTGCCCCATACAGTAGGAAAAGAGCAGGAGTAAAAGCTGGGATGAAACCGATGGAGACTGATGCGTGTAGATATTTTCCTATTTTGGTGGGAACAAAATAATAAGTCTTTGATCAGGGATGACCTTTGTTGTAAAGTAAAAGGTTTTTTAATATATTTGATAAGAGGAATCCCCCTCCTTTATATAGGAGAAGGGGATTCCTCTTATAAAATATATTGCATAGCCTTCTTTAATTTACAACATTGTATCGGAGCAGACTTTCCTGTGTCGTCCCCAACCCTGAGAAAATAGAGCACAAAGGAGAGAAGCCTCCCCTTCCAGGCGGCCGCCGCCTCTAGGCATTGCTTGGTTGCCCGCAGGGATTTCCTACTCTTGCTTCTTCTAGGACCTGTCTCCATCAAAATCAAATCAATCCATCTTGAAGTTGTTGCTACTAGACTACAAGGACTGGCATGCCTTGTCAATATTGTTTGCTTATTAAGCCACCACCACTACACTATTGGTTGTCATCTACATCGTCGTCGTCAATAGCATTGTCGATCTACACCACCTTCATCTACACTATTGTTGATCTACATCGCTTTTATCATTCATGCCACCTCTACTAAGAATTTGAGATCAATCTCAAATCTTGGATAAAGATCTTTTTCTGTTGATATTGGGGACATATCATCCCTATATTGCTATGGTAGAGATTAGAAAGGATTTATTTACCCTTTGTTGTTGTCTCAGGGCTTTCTGTTGTTGTTTTTCCGCTAACACAATGTGTCGTTGTTTGACATGGCATGTAGGCGAAATTTTGTTTTGTTCGTGACTTGGTTCGCAAAATCTGTATGGCGACGCAACGTGTCGCCTACACGATACGGCATGTCACTTTAATCTACCCTGATTCTGGCCCAAGATTCGTCAATTGACACCGTGTGTCACCCTATGATACGGCGTCTCCTACTTTCTGCTGGAAATGACCTGCTATGTGACATAGCATGTATCCCCAGTGATAGTGTGTCACTTGCTACTGTTGTTGCATCTTGGTGTGCTACATCATCTATGACTATCCTATAACATTGTGGATGTTTTTATACGTAGCGAGTTCCTATCTTTATACTTACCAACAACACTTATCTTCTGTTTCCTACAAAAAAAAAATTGCTCTTTAGCCCCCACACCCTTTCCAGCCCTACATACATATTGCATACCTCCTCAATGCTTGTATTAGTCCATGAAAAATTAGTGTCTACTGACTAATTGGATCTGATTTTTACTCTACAGGCTGAACAAATCTCTTTTTCTGGGTTGTACTAAGATCCACATATTTTCCTAACCGGATGTAACCGGGTCACTTGCACATCGACTCGAGTTGCGGTTACCTCCTCTACATAGTTGCCTACATAAACACTACCTCTATCATTGTTTTTTACTCTCCACCCCAACCACTCTCTTGACTATTTTCATGGTTGGCATGAGGGGGAGGATGATGAGTAAAGGGAAGAGTGAGATGGAGAGAAGAAGACGATTTTAGTTCTACTGCTCTATGGATCTTCATACTATTTTTGTTGCTAGATGTTGCTTTTCTTGCTATCTGGATCTTTCTGCTTCTACAAAGGATCTGTTTACCTTATGAAGAGCTTGAGAAACTTATTTATCATTATATTGGCTTTAGCTATGGAGTTATCTACTTCACTTATGATATATGTTGATTGAATTTTTTCGGCGACGTCACTCTTGTTACTTATTCTATGATTAGCATATTTTATTTGTTGTTTTGTGGTTTTACACAGCCATCCATGTTTTATTTGCACATCGACTCTCTACTTGTCCATGCTCTGTTTGCCTGTTAACTCTTTGTCCACATCTTGTGCACGTCGACTACTGCTATTAATGTGACCCAACACTTTCTAATTGTGACGCCTACTACTATGATGGAAATTATACGATGAGAGAAGATGATGATGGTACCTTTGACGACTTACATGTGTATCATGGAGCTTCATATTTTTTTGCTATTGTTATTCATCATGGAGTCTTGTGATGTTTGTTATGTGTGTCCAATGATCTTCTCTCCAGCTACATCGTCTACTTTCTGTTATAGTGTGTCAGCTCTCTCTGGCTAGTCTATGTCTTGCACATGTCGACTCTTTTATTGTTCATGCTTTGTATGCACATTGACTACTGCTTCTTGTGTACCAGCACTCTCTGGTGTTGTGTTCCAGCATTCTCTAGTCTACTTGATACAATAGCGACTGAGATGAAGACCATGATGTCTACCCGTTATTGTTTACTTCACCTCAGATGCCACTTTACACTGATCAAAAAACTGATGCTACCTATCTGCTTACCCACTTGAGATTATTTGTTTAATGGGGGAGTATTTGAGTGTTTGAGTGCTCTTTTGTAATATTGACGGGGATATGGGGTTAGTTTATCTTTTTATTCTGCTTCTTTGTCTTTAGTCTATTTGTCTCTCTATTTGCAAGCTAATTTGGGATTCATTCTCCCAAGCTCGATCTTGAAGGGGAGTGTTAGAGAGTCTATTTATTCAGTTATTTATCCTTTTTGTTATATCATATGAGGCTAAGTGTGTTTTGGCCCATTAGGGTTTTTCTTAAGTTTGTACGCTTCCCCCTTATCACACTTCCATCAATAAGAAAAATGTACACAAGGGGAATTCCCTATGATATCGTCTTTCCACAATCTTTCTAATTATAAATGGGTTGCAATAGCGAGCATATCACAAGGGCAGAAAAATATGATTGGATGCTAGATGAGGCTGAAATATTGGAACTGCTCTACCAGGTTTATATCTGGATGGATCACACACGACAAGAACTTAGCACGTAGGGATTGTAGATCTACCTCCAGATCGGTCCCTTCCCACGCAATTGACGACAACAATCCCTCGGGCATTAAGTGTGCATGTTGAGAAAGAATAGCTTTTTATGAAAGAAGAAGGGGTGAGATTACCATGGAGGTTGACTCAGGACCAAAAAAAAGAGATTACCATGGAGGTTGGGATGAGTCCTGGATGGCGGCTAAGCCAAGAAGAGATGGAGGTCGTCGGAGGCTCTCTCTTTTACTCTCTAGGTTAAGCTTAGGATCTATGCTCTGATACAATGTGGAAAATAATAGGGGAGGCTAATGAGATATTTTCTTATTAGAAGAAGGCATACTCCCCTCGATATATAGGAGAGAAGGAAACTACAAGGGAAGAGAACTTAACCCTAATGGGCCAAGACAAATAGGCGCACATATGACATAGCAAATTAAATAGCAATAATTCTAACATAAATAACCTACAAATGTTTCTCTCACCCATTTGGCCCTAAGGTGACCATGAAGCCTTCATCCAAAGTTCTTACTAATGTTTCTAGCTCTCATAAGATATTGATGTCCACCCAAATGAATATCTAACGGTTTACACACAAGACTGTTTCCTAGAACTAAATCCCATTTCATACAATTTATAAATCACCAAACACACTGTAAACAACTATAATTTACTGTTCTTAAACAGACAGTAAAGCAAAACAGATAACTAATTCATGAATGAGCAGAGTGAACCAACGTTTTGTTGAAATTAAAGTAAAAGCAACCACAAAGATGATTTCTAAACACGATATCAGCTGGTACGCAAATAACAAACAGCCACACAAATTTCTATCCTGATCTAGTTCGATTACTACAGAAAGACAATTCTTAAGGGGAAGTAGAAAGGTTGGCAGAATTCCAATGGGATGTTACAGAGGAAAGATACTAAAAAAGAAAATGTGCCCACATAAGAAATGGATAGCATAAATGGCTGGTGTAGTTCCTTGTTCACTAGTCTTGACTCCTACTGATGGGGCGCGATCATTGCCTCAACCCTGAGATCTGTCAGAGTATAAGCTCATTTCCGCTCTTGCAAAGATTGGGGTGAGCCGGGTTTAGTATGTGAGCTCCCACGTTGCTTACAAGCTCTCGTGATGGTGTCTGGATGAACGAAACAAGGTGTCATCGGGTACGCGACAGGCTTGCTCATTACTGGTAGAGGACGATGCTCATCATCTTTATCAAGCTTAAAGTAAAGGGGGAAAAGCGAATATAGCACGGGTAAGGACTGAAGGAAAAAACTTCACTAGATGAGATAAAAGAAAAAGGTGGGTGAACGAGTGGAACTTGGATTCATCTCTCGACAAAGTGCCTCAATTGGAAAGACGCATTTCTAGATCCATCACTCAAACTATCCAGCAATTGTTACCCTTGACGGCCACCATGATCTCGCCCATTTTGAATGCAGCATGTGCGCCCTAGACGGCACAGAACCTTCTCATGATGTCGCCCATGGAAAGGATGGAGGCAGACGACAAGCAATTGTGCAGTAGTTTTACTGCTATGGAATGAAAATGGAGGAAGGGTGGTGGCTAGGGTTATACAGTTTTGCTTTCCAGTTGCACCCTCCCCACCATCTAAATTTCATATAGGAAAAGCAACATTAACATACTACGGGTGGCGGGCGGGCCCAAGAAAACACCTATTTTACCCGCTTTTTTGCCCAGTCTTGCGTAGTGCCCGTGAGTTCGGCCTGACCATGCCCGCAAACCCGATTGGACCCGCAAATTCCAGGTCAGGTCAGGTAAGGTATTTTTGCTAGGCAAAAATCAAACCCGTCGGATGTCAACTAGTGCCTCCTACACAAGTTGTACTAAGAATCATAAAATGTTATTCCTGTGTTGTACGGGCGGGCGCCCAGGCGGCCCTTGGGTCCTCCGTCCTCCAAAGCCAGGCGCCCAGTACATCAGTGTACCCGGGCGGGCTAGGCGGCCTAGGCGTCTGCCCTTGCGGCCCGCCCAGGCGGATTGGGCCACTTAATCAAGCCCATTAACATATTTTTTAATTGGTTCCTATTAATTATATAATTCCTAATAGTAAATAGGATTCCTATTTATATAATACCATATTAAATCCTACTCTAAAACCTACATATGAATCCTATTAATTCTAAACCTCTATATAAAGTTCATAATCTAACCCCCCCCCCAACAACTATTCATCAACTATTGCTGCTGCCTCATCTATTTATTTGAAATTTGGGATTTGTATTTAATATTTATTTGCCTACTGATTTTGAAATTATTTATTCATCTACTGATTTATATTTATTTGTCTACTGATTTGTATTTATTTATATATTGATTGTATTTATTTCTCTATGGTGTTGTATTTATGTATCTACGGATTACTAGTTTCTATTTATTTATCTACCAATTTGTATTTATTTATCTACTGATTTGCATTTATTTATTTACTGATTTGTATTTATTTATCTACTGTTTTGTATTTATTTGTCTACTGAGTACTGGTTTGTATTTATGTATCTACCGATTTGTATTTATTTATTTACTGATTTGTATTATTTGTTTACTGATTTGTATTTATTTATCCACTATTTTGTATTTATAATATATATTCATACATGAAATCCCTAATCTAACCCACCCTCAACAACTATTCATCAATTATTGTTGTTGCCTCATCTATTTATTTCAATTTGGGATTTGTATTCAATATGTATTTCTCTACTGATTTTGAAATTATTTATTCATCTACTGATTTATATTTATTTTTCTACCGATTTGTATTTATATACTGGTTTATATTTATTTATGTACTGTTTTCTATTATTTATCTACCGATTTGTATTTATTAATCTACTGATTTTTATTTAGTTATTTACTGATTTGTATTTATTTATCCACTATTTTGTATCTATAATGTATAGCTATATATCTAGGGATCAAATTAAATCATAAATTGAATATATATCCACTAAAATAATATATATAACAAAATACCTGGAAACGCCTGGGCCTCCGCCTGGGCGTCCCCAGGCAACGCCTGGTCGCCTAGCCGCCTATACAACCATGGGTTATTCTACAATCCCCTAATGATGTCCTCATAGCTAGCAAGAGACATTGCAGCCCCTCAATGGTCTTAGGATCCTATAATATCTTTTCCTGAAGGGGCCAAAGCTTGATAGGGTCACAAGAATACACAAATAACTCCTGCAATCCCCTCATCAAAGCATGTTAAACATGAAATCCCTTAGTATATGTTATTTGTTGATGATCTTGTGTTAATTAATGAAATTAAAGAAATCTTCAATTGCAAAGTTGATCTTTGAAGAAATGCATTGAAAACGAATGGATTTCAAATCCATAGAAGCAAATCAGAGTATATGCATTGCAATAGGTTAAGTAGGTGGAGTTGGGTGACCAAAATGTGATAAGTGTTGTTACATGGTTTTGTTATTCAAATGGATGATGATGTTCAAGATGATGTCTCTGATCTGATCACACATCACAAAAGGATGGATGAAATATTGAAATGGAAGAGTGCAATTGAAATAGCATGCGACTAGAAAAACCCACTCAGATTAAGAAGTTTTATAAAAAGAGCTATACAGACAACCATGTTATATGGGAGTGGATGTTGGCGGTTAATAAACAAGGTGCTACAAGATGGGCGTAGCGGAAATGCGTACCATAAGATGGATGTGTGGGAAGACAAGGAAAGATCTTGAGAAATAACTATATTAGAAATAGAGTGGGAATGGTGAGTATCGACGAAAATTATATGCGGGTCACCTTAGATGCTACGGA
Source organism: Alisma plantago-aquatica (assembly GCA_963693085.1). Classification (NCBI taxonomy): domain Eukaryota; kingdom Viridiplantae; phylum Streptophyta; class Magnoliopsida; order Alismatales; family Alismataceae; genus Alisma; species Alisma plantago-aquatica. Next base: position 1,472,073,574 of record OY856410.1, read on the forward strand.
CATGTGTAACACAATAAATGCACAATTTCAAAACGATGCTATTAATACAAGATAGTTAAAAAAGAAGATTCAAGCTTAAATTAACTTGGGGAGCTTATAAGGAGAGATTTAGAATCTTTACATCTACATGAGAAAACAGCCTAGCACCGTCACATGGATGACGACAACAATAATGATGATGATGATGACAATGAAGAAGGTTTGAAAATCTATGGGAATTACATTATTCAAGTTACATTACATATCATCCATTAGGAGGTTGGTTTGATTCTAAAAAAAACTTGGTTAAAAAAAGAGATTGTATGTGGTCTAGGCAAGGAATGAAGTTTCGTCGAAATCTTCGAAATTTCGTCAAAAATTTCGATTTCGGCGCCATCTGCTACGAAATATTGCCACTGTGCTTCCATGTCGAAATCAGCGAAATTTTTTGTCAAAATTTCAAAATTTTCCCAGGGAACAGGAAAGTCTCCTTTCCTCCCACATGAAGGACCCCCCACACCTAACTCCATATCAAATTTTATTGCATAAAACGATGCATTTAGGTGTAGATTCCACACCTGTAACTTTCATGGCTTAATTCGTTTATTTTGGCGTCAAAAAGGGTGTGGTTCCATTTATCCAAATTTCTGTCAAAACTTCAATAAATTTCAATTTCCATGCTGTCGAAACGGCATTGAAATCGAATACCTCGTTCCTTGGGTCTAGGTTACACCACTTTGATGAAGTAGAACTTTTCTAACTTCAAAGTTCAAACCTACCCAGGACCGTCTTTTGACACTACAACAGCATAGCATAGCAGTAGTGCGTAGCTATAGAAGCAGAGGCAACAGAAAACATTGCAACCATAGACGGCATTAGTGGCAGGGGCATTGCAGCCTGCAGTTGGAAATGAATGGGGTTGTGGTGTCATCAGCAACGGTGGTGAAGACGACTAGGGTTTGAGGGGCATTGGCTATTGGTAGAAGAGGCAGTATGCCAAGGTGACATAGATAGATTCATTACTGGTCGCAAATTACTGGAGAGCATGACTGCCACGTGCAAGTTACAAACTAGCTCCAAGAACAATAGAGAGCAGTGAGAGTTGGCGGAAAAAACCCTGCGGGTCATACTCTAATGCTATGTAGACAAAAATATTAAGTTTTGTGCATATATTAACAAAACAGAAGTACAAAGTTGCTCATTTAAGAAGGCCAGAAAAGTGTATCACATGAGAAAAAGGGAAACAAAATAATAAGAGAAACACGCAACAAGAAATAAATAGCATTTAACAATGTTAAGACACACTTGGGTCGACCAGTTATCGGATATATCACAGGGTTCAACTCTTCATTGCTATGAGGGATTATAGACCTCTTCCATGCACATGTTTCTCCTAGTCCACTGAGATGGAATGTGATTGCCTATTTTATCAGAACATGGTTGTTTGCTTCTATAATTGGTGTTTATGCATCATTCAATAATTACCATGGATGGATTGTATATTATTGCATCTCTACAAATATTTTCTCTTGTTAGGAAATACTTCCAAGACATTACACGGAGACGAGATCTGACATGCTATCATTCTTTCAAGATCTATGTCAATATCTACTAGTTATTTGATATAACTAATTCCAAACTCCAAAGAGAATTAAACACCACATAGATATACTAAAATATACAAAGAATTAATCTTTGATGTGAAGAACAACCCACAAATGTGGTCATGATGGGCCATAAATGATACCAAAAAAATGTTCAGTGTAAAGACTTGGGTGAAGCGCATGCAGTGCTACTGTTGAGAATCTGTCTTCAACAACAATTAGTGTTCCTTGTTACTGTTTATTGTTTCACTATTATTATTGTAATGTTAAGTAGTTGCTTCCACTTATCTTGAGTCATTTGAGTCAATGCACTTTTCATGTAGTTTAGCACTTCAAGAAACCATAATAATAATAGACTCGAATTATGAAATGATAACGAATAAATAGCATTCACCTTCCAACAAAATATAGCACTTTTGTAACCCACATAAGTTAGTATTAAGAAAACTCTTTCAAATCAGAAGTAAAAGCTATGAGATTAGTGTATTATATCAGATTTTTGTTGGAGGTCTCCCACTAAGCAATCAATACAGCAGATTTAATAGGTTTCATATCAAGATAGTGCCTCATATATGCAAGAAAAAAAAAGTTTTGAAACAATGCTCCAATATGTAAATCACGCAAAAGTTTACATACCATCAAGACCCCGTCCCATGTAGAGTGGTGTGATACCAATTGCGTCACAGGCAGCAATAAAGCTTTTATTACGAGTGTCAAGAAGAATAAATGTGATCGCATCTAACATGTCCACAAAGTACTCCCCATATCCTTCATACTACTTCAGAAGAATCATATAGTGAATGATCATATAAGCATGCACACACCAATAGCAGCTAAGAAAACAGCCAAAGACCCAAGAAATATAACATAGAAGCAAACTGCTTACATACTGAATGTACTTACAAGGTGAGCAATTATTTAACAATCCCAGCCCATTCCAAATTGATGAGAAGTCAGTTTTCCTCTCACTTCATCGTGATTATAGATTTCACCATTTACCTGAAATAATAATTATGATCATTTTGGTGCAAGGAACGGAAACAACATTCATATTGATAGGAAAATATATGGAAAAAGAAAACCTCTGGAAAAGGCTGTAGAATACCAAACCCTTCTACAAAGTAGAATAACTGAAAAGTCGAAATAGCGGACACAACTTATGATGTCCCCTCGATTCTTGGCAGGAATCATCCACAAAGCTGTCTCCTCCCTTTCGCTCAATTCCTACAGGCCCTTGCCCACCAAGCCCCCCTTATGGTACCCAGCAAGCAGAATTCAGATCAGAATGACAATATGCTAGTAAATCTAGTGAATAGGCAAGTCTAGCAAATGATTTTCATTTCTTTCTTGTCATTATAGAATGACATAGAATCCAGAAATCAATTCCAATTTCAGCTATTATATTAAGGAAGGTACTACTGACCATTTTGTCCTATTGATCACCCACTAAAGAGAGGAATGTTAACTGCTTTAATTAATTTGCTTATTTTCCTGTTTCTAGTGCTTCTTGATTCTGCTTGCACTCAGCCTCGATACCAGTAGAGTGGCTTATCTGTTCCTATTCTGATTTCTGTGGAAGATCAACAAATTGATTTGCTTGTGGTGTTAAGAGTGCCTGATCTAGTGTGCATTAACCACGCAGCTACAGACATGTATTGTCATCTTGTCTGCTCCCAGTTCTGCAGCATATCTTCTCTTTACTAAACTCCTGTCTGTGTGCCTACATCCTGTCAGCCACAAATATAATCTACTAGCAGAGTCTTTCTTTTAAGCAGCAGCACCTGGCCAAGAGTTCTGGCCAAGTGGTAATATTCATAAGGGATATTGAGTTCTTGTGTAGCAAGGCTAGGCCCCTCTTTCCCTGTTCCTTATGGTGAGACTGCGGGATCTTCTGCAAGTTCTTCCACCAGATATAGAGAGAGAGTGCCTCTCTGCTTCCCTACTTGAAGAAGTCTATGTCGAACCTATTAAACTACAATGTTGGTTTCTTATTGTCTAGCAAGGTTGGCCGACTAGGCAAGGAGGCGCCTCTTCTCCCTCTTTACTTGACAGAGACTACAGATTGTATGCAAACTCTGTCTCCAAAAACAGAAATCCATGAGACTCTTCCTACCTGTCATAGCCTCATAAGACATGAACAGCGGTGTCCTCCCCATATTCTTGTTGTTGTTTACAGGGGACATCCACTCCTATCTATATTGACAGATTTCCTTTTTCATGATGATTGTCTGACTACCAAATTTGCCTGCCTAGTTGCCGACCTATTACTCCAATTTTCTTGTTAAACAGAAAGCTAAGATCCTCTTCCCTATCTGCGTGTAATATATGAACAGTGGTGTCCTCACGGTATTCCTATCATCCACTCCTATCTATGTTGACATTCTGCCTTCTTTGTAATGACTGACTGACTACCACTCCTATCTGTAAGACATGAACAATGGTGTCCACACACTATTTCTATTGTTGTTTACAGGGTACATCCACTCCTATTTATGTTGACATTTTGCCTTCTTGATAATGACTGACTGACTACCAAATGTGCCTTCCTGCTTGCAACCTATAGCTCCTCATGATGTGCCTGCCTTCTTATCTGCATCTACCAGGTTGCCTACCTGCCTCAAGAGTTGTGATTATTAGTATACGACTATATGATGATGAGATTATTCCATTTGACAAGTGATTTAACAAGACAGAATTAAAAGCATCTGAAGGAACAGTCTGTGATTAAGGATTAGCTAAGCTAAGCTCTTTCCCTAAGGCTTCAATTGGCTTGTTGTGACTGTAGTTTTCAGGGAGCTCATTTTCCAGGAACTTAAGTTTGGTTTTAGGAAATCAAAATCAGGTGATTGGTTTGAAACGGAACTTTTCTTAGGTAAGTGACTTCCATATGATTGGTCAATTGTAACCAAGGAAGCTTTCCTCGAGACAATTTTCCCTAATGCCATTCTCCATAGCTTCCATTCATGCTACGTGCTAATCAATTATTCACAATAGTAATGAACCACGATGATAAAAAGTTCCGATGCCTTTTTATTGTATGTGTACTAACAAAAAATAGAAGATGACTTGGACATAAAGGACGTACATATTAACTATGTTTTGAATTATTATATACAAATACAAAGTAATCTTAGTTATTGTTTGGGTTTTTCTAATCCACCTCCTCTAGTCCTGTGTGAGGACTCGGTTGTGTGGCTGTGCAATCAGTATCATTTACACTAGTTGAATTAAATAAAAAGAGAAAGCAGGGCAAGAATAAACAATCAAGCAAAAACGGTGGTTGCTTCAGCAACGGAGCAGATCGCATGGGGGTTTGACTGATTTTCCATTGCAATGGCATCTGTCGCCAATTGACTAGAGTAAATCGTAAGAAAAGTCAGGAGTGGCTGCGCTCCAACCCAGCCGATCGTCAACCTTTGATTTATTTATCCTGCGCAAGAAACAGATCAGCTGTGGATTAATCAGGGAAAAAAGGCAAGCAAGATGAGGTGCAAACCAGAGAGGCGCGGGTGAAAGAGACACATGCCAGAGAAGCGTAGGTGAGAGAAGTGCGGGTGAATGCGATGCAGGCAAGGAGAGAGTCAACGTTGGGACAGATAGGGCGAACTCATTTTCCACTCAATTTTCAGCAGAAGTCTGGAACTCGAGTATGTTGGGAAGTATATGGAAAATTAGGGAAGTCAAGTTCCTGACTTTCACATAACCAATCACACAAAACTAAACAGAGAACTTGACTTCCTATGTTTTCCTAACAAGTTACATCGAACCAATTGGACCCTAATATTAAGGGGGCTCACAACAAATGTCGGTCCCTCTCTCTAAATGGAAGTAAGGCCCTATTTGGTAGGACTGAAAACCAACTCGTTACTTTCATTTTCCAGGAGTTGAGGTATGCCTTTTGTTTGGTGCAGCGCAGGGAAGAGATAAGTTATGCTGGAACGCACGATCGCGTCCCAATTCACGGAGTTTGTACCACACTCTAAAAGGGAGCGGTTGGGTGCAAAACCAACACAGGCCATGTAAACAAGTGCATCTGCTGTATAATTAAAACCCAAGCACCTTCCAACCAAATAAAATTATTTGAAATCAGTGTGTTCCAGTTACCCCCTACCAAATATCTTGTTTCCGTTTAAAATCATTAAGTGTAAACTATGTGTTCTCTAAATTATACTTTGCACACCTTCTACACCCTACCAAACTAGCCCTAAACATTTAATCTATCTTATGAAAATAGTGTTGGGATCTAAGCCAACTTCTTAGGATCAATCTCACAATTCAGGGAGAAATTTTAAGGAACTAGACATAAGAAGAGATAGAGCCCATTCATAGATCTTCACTGTCAACTAAAGACTGAATCCCAATCATACTGGAGTTGACTACTTGGGTCCTTCTTTACTAGATCTACTTTGGATCATATTCCCGTTGAGATGTAATGGATCAAATTAGTAACCTCCCCACATTAATGAGGTTCGCCCTTTTAACTATGTCAAACTCAATAGCATCACTTCAAAGCAGTGCAGTTGTTGATCTACATTTCAAATGTTTGAACCATCTAAGCCACATCCTCAGAGTTTGTCATTCCATTTTCTTTCGTACATAGTAATTTCTAATATGATCTTTCCTCATATTCCACTTATCGATCTTAGATTCCTCATATCAGCCACCGCATTTTTTTTTTACATCTTGTTTCTTCATAGTCCAACATCCAGTACCAACTTGACCCTACCATTTTCTAAACTTCTAAAGTTGGTAAATTTGCAATATATATACTATGTTCGATTTCTACCTATGTTTTGGAAAGCATGAAGCAGAAAGCTAGTACTCTAGTAGCCAATCCTACATGGGCGCCTAAGTGTGAAGCGTTCAATTAAGAGGGTATTTTTTGAAGAAAAAAACAATGCAGCAAAAAATGTAGATATTAACAAAGAAATTCTACATCACTAGATTTGTGAATAACCACTCAATAATCAAGCAATAAGAGCATATCTATTAGATTAAGGTCTGTAAAGAAAATATGTAAATATGAGTGATAATTATAGTCTTACGGACATATAAGATAAAAGCACATCAGGTTGCCGACTTATTTTTTAAATGTGAAACAATAATAACTAAGAAATTGAGTATACTGCAGTAGGTTCTAGTAGTCAAGCAACAAAATTTGGGTACACAGATACTATACTCTATTATATAGGTAAATACAATACACTGTACACAAACTATAGTTTATATGATTTACATGGTACTATCAACAGTTTTACAATATTCTTATTGTACACTGCATCGTCAAGTTACTAACATACCATCTTGTGAAATCATTATAGGCCCTACAGGATATATCAATGAGCTACATACTATAGTAATAAGCTGATTAGTAGGTGGTCAGCAGCTATAGCACTGGTACTCAAAGTTCGATATAGATGGGAGAAGAACGGTATACTATAGTCAGTTTCTTGTATGTTTATAGCATGTTCTACATACAGGGATCAAGAAACCCATTTTTCTATTGTATGCATTTGATGATGGACCAGGAGTGTCCTAAGTGGATGATTAAGCGGGCCACACGAAGCGGGATAAAACGACATGAAGCAGGAAAAGGCACACACTTAGCAGCAATATGTTTTTCCAGCCACTTCAACCAAGATTCCTCAGGTACATGGACCAGACTGCTTAAGCAAGTAGTTAAGCAGCCAAAGAGGGCACTTTTATAACAGTCTTGTACTGTTAAGATTTTCAGATTCCGAAACATTTCTTCATAGTTTAAGTTTGTGATTCTTCCATCTACGGCTTTATTAATTAGCAAGATACCATCAGCAAAGACCTTACACAAAGAAATCTCCTCAAGAACACATTTGGTTAGCACATCCATAAGTGAGAGAAATAAATAGGCTCCGGAAAAAAAATTATTTACCTCAAATTTTATATGAAATTTCAATGTTCCCCCTCATATAGTCCTGACACTAGCAGTAGAAATATCAAGTATTGTTGTCTTTATAAAGATAACTATATTGAGCGGGCAAGGATGGTAATGGTATCTTGGTTCAGCTGAAGGGCCGCCAATGAGGTGACCTAGGCTTGAACCCCAAATGCTACCCTTGATTTACCTCCCAGCCGGATATACTGAGGGTTGTGCAATTATTGGAATAGCAGGGTTTCACTCTCTTAAGTTTGTTCCACAATAGGTCACTATTTCGAACTAGATTCTATTTTTTCTTTCAAAACCCACTAAAGAACTTCCATCAGTACTTCAGCACAAGCGTTAACTAAATCAACAGAAACAATATGAAGATCGTTTTTACTTTCTTGGCACTTCTCCATAAGCCTCTATCAAAATTCCGCCTCTTCAGTCTCTCAAGCACAAAACCAAATTGGTTGTAATCTAGTTTGTACCCTTAATAATCCTCTCTCAAATTAGTTACAGGTTACAACCAAATCGGTTTACTATAATGTGACTTATAAGCTGAGTTCCTTTGTAGTTTATACAACTTTGAATATCCCTTATTTCTTAATATGAGACACTATGCTACTATTTCTCCACTAATAAGGCACTTTTTCTAATCACATAATCCTATAAAAAGAAAACATTAATCACATTTTTTTCTCCAAAATTGTTACGTACATCAATAGAGATATTGTATGATCACGTATTTCCCATTTTTATCTTTTCAAGTCATTCTTAACCTCTAGTTGTGCTACATGCGTCTAAGTGATACTCTATTACTCTTTTTAAGGCGCTAAGACTCTAGAATCTATACTAAATATTAACTAAAAGGTCTGCACAAGCAGTTTTTCATCAGTTCTTGATATATTTCAAATGTTGTAGTGTCTTAGTATTTAGGCAAATGGATGTAAATGTACCACACTAAGTATCTGGTCTTGGCCTATGACCTTTAGAGACTCCCAGAAATTTACTTTAAGGACAAATTCATGCCATTCATTGTAGTCCAATTTTGACTCAAAGCTACAAATGTTTTCCTTGATATTTCTATCACAAAACATAATTTCCTCCTCTTTGCTAAGGTTCCACCACTTCATCTTCTAATCATGTGCATCGTTATTGTTCCCTTTATTGGATTTACAATATTTGCATCCAAAACCACTAATCTTTGTTGTATGGTGAGTTCTCCTATAGGTTGCATTATCCAATCGATGTCATCTTTAAATTCCTTCTTGATTTCTTCATTATTAAGGCACACTTAATGGGCATAGGTATTAAAGCATCATAAAATTCTCCCAAATGATTAGCTTGATTAAAATCAACCCATCACCCACTCGTGTGATCTTGATAACATTATCCTTCAACATCTTGAGCTATCATGAATAAAACTCAATAACTCCTAGAGGTGTATTTCTTCAAGTTGTTATTGAGAATGCTCTATCAAAGGGATTTCTTCACAATAAAGATGGTCACGATAATATTTTACGGTATTTTAAAGTAGATGGTGTTGGTTTATGTCTTGATATGAAGTATAGCTTGGTTTTTGCCTTAAAAAAAGTATAACTATTGTACCTTTGCGCAAATCTAGTTACTTGGCAAAGTAAGGAGCACGATGTTGTAGCTACATCCACTATTCCAAAAATCGGTCTAAGCAGTAGCATATGTGGCCTCTCATGAAAATCAGCCCACTTGTTTCACCACATATGTCTAAGTTTCCCAATATGTGGCCAGTGGTTGACTGTGCCATCATGTGTGGGGTATAGGAGGCCGCTTCTTGAATGTTAGTCATACATGTATAATTAAATATGTATAAGTTGTTTCATTATATTTTAAACTACTTATAAACCCACATTTGCATTCATATACACACACATACATATATGTATGTACATATAATATACTTAACGTAACATTTTTAAATGTGACATGCATCTATATTTATATGTTACATTTTAATATGCACAATCGTATACCTAGAGCTAAATGATATGTGGTTTTCAAAAACAATAATATATATTATTTTTTGCTAATACATAATTCTGTGTGATATATAATTAATTAAAAAATCCAAAATCACAAATACTTGTGTCTATCAGATATACTTTATGCTACCCTTTCCACATGTACACTACATACTATTTTTCAAAACCATGGCTACATCTAGAGCTGATGGACACATAGAACTATGGCTTGCAGCCTATGAACTCATATGAATTTAATCTCTTTTTCTTGAGCTTGGTTATGACAAAACGACGATCTTTTCAGCGTACTAAAACAACCATACTGTTGTATTAGAATGTATGGTATTCAACCCAAAACCAATTGGCAATGGGTGAAGGGACCACACACCTTATAAGCTCAGGATCTTTCCAGAGCTCAGCGGTGTGGGACAATTCTAACATCCTCCCTCAAGTGCAGCCACTTTTGTGTGCTTGCACTTGTTATTTTTTAGGTAGGGTGTGGTCCTCACACTTGTCTCATGGGGTCCGCTCTGATACCATATTAGAATGTATGGTATTCAACCCAAAACCAATTGGCAATGGGTGAAGGGACCACACACCTTATAAGCTCAGGACCTTTCCAGAGCTCAGCGGTGTGGGACAATTCTAACATGTTGCATTAGTTGTCAACAATCCATTTTTCATGAAAGAAAACAAATTGAAGTGGACTACCATTCTGTTAAGAGTTGTGTTGTCAAAAAAAAATGGATATTAAGACTAGAAGATGAAGTCGTAGATCCCTTTAGTCTCCAAAAAAGCCTTACAAAATGAGTTCATGATTTGAGACAAGTTGGGTGTTTTCCACGTTACGTTCAAGCTAGAGGGGTGCTAAATAAATTCTTTATTTATTCTTGCATTTTTTTCATTTCCTATTTCTACTTATTTTTTAACCTTCTTTATTGATAGTTGTTTTCCCATTTTTGCAATTTAAGGAATCGATTAGCACACATAATGTTAAAGTGTCTATATTAGTCTATTAGTTAAATAGGCATCCGCCGCGGTAATCTTCCTCCGCATCCAACTCCGCACGATAGCAGAGTCGTCGTTGCCGCGTCGATACTATCGACCTGAGCGTCGATAGTATCGACATCAGTCCAGACGCGTCAATACTCCATCTGCCGCAGCAGCCCAGCCGCCGCCGCCGTGTCGATACTATCGACCCGAGCGTCAATAGTATCGAGATCAGTCCAGACGCAACCTGCATTCGCCGGCGTCGATACTATCGACAAGAGGTCGATAGTATCGACTTTATCACAGCAACAAGACGAGCGTCGGTCGATACCATCGACAGTCCTGTCGATGGTATCGACAGTTGATCAGTGACGATGTAAAACGGTATCGACCGTCCGCTCCATCTCATGAAGTCTTCAAATCAGCCTTCCTCGCCGCTTTGGAGAGGGTCCGCCTTAGCTCCGCATGCATCCTCTTGGCATGCAATATCTTCGGAGTCACACAAGAGACCCTTTGTCATCTCCTATGTTGCGACAAAGCGCTTCATCAGCCAAGCGTCATATCCAGCCATCATCCGCAAGCTGCTGCTCCTCCACTTCATCATCATTCTGATGATCTTCATCCGCAAGTTGTTGTTGCATTGTGCGTCATCATGCTATTGCTGCCATCTACAGTAGGTGATCACCCATCACTCTCCACCGCTACCAAACAACCATGTTTACTGCCCCCATATGCATTATCCCTGTCACTATTCGGATCATTAATCGGTCCTATCTTTTGCTAATCAGATCCTATTATGACCCTAATCGGATTTTCGAGGGGGCTCCGCCCCCGCACCCCCGGATTTTTTGCCCTAACGAGCCAACAAACCCCCTTTTCGGGTCGAGACTAGATCCATTTATTTTTCTACCCGGATCTCAAGTTGACCCATTTAGTATACTCTCTTTGGCTATCGGTTTCATTCTCCACATATTACCCATCTCCATTTCACATATTCCTCTCTTTTTTTTCACCATTTTCTTTCCCACCCACCCATATTATGTGAGCATCCCTTTTTCATATTACGGGGGGGTCATATGTCCATTTCTCCACACCAAACACTCACTTTCGTCGTATGTGGTGTGCGGGGGGGATAGAGAGGAGAGAAAGAGATGAGAAGGGAGCGAGCATGAGAGCATGTATGAGAGAGAGAGTATGAGATGAGATGAGATGAGAAGAGAGAGCATGAGAGCATGTATGAGAGAGAGAGTATGAGATGAGATGAGATGATGATATATGTATTCAGATTATATATATTCCAGGCTATCTTCATGAAGCTTCACATTGTTCAGCACATCAGTTCTCTACTTGAGCCAGCAGTGAAGATCCAGCGTCGACACCATATCCGTTGTTGATGATGTATTCCTTCAACTGCATTCACATGAGACAGATGGGTGCTTCTTCAGAAGCTCAGAGTTTTATCTTCACCGAGTTGCTTCATCACGTCTTCTCCGAGCCGCATTTGCTGTATCGACATCACCTGTAGCTGATCCTCTTGGGACTTTCCTTGATGGATGATATCTACTTTCTTGTCAAGCCCCCATGGTTCCTGCATCGTATCAAGCAGCAGATCGTCCGTCTGCATTCGTGCCGCGTTGAGCACGTATTCCAGTGGCGACTTGCTGTAGTATCAGGTCCATTCGTCGACACTATATCCGCGTTCGTGCCGTGTTCAGCACGTATTCCAGTGGCACATTCTTCAGCCTGAAGAGTATCTTCAGATGTCTTCATTTCAGATGCACTTCAAGGAAGACCTTCTTCAAAGCTCGAGTATCTTCAGCCTGCAAAGTCATCATCACTATTTGATTCAGGGGGAGTATTGATTAAGGGGGAGTAACATATTTTGTATGGGAGTGATCTTTATCTTCATCTTTCATTTAGTATTTCTTTTTATCGAGTCATGTAACTCTCCAAGCTTGGACATGTGTCTCACCCATGCTCCAGCTTGAGGGGGAGTGTTAAAGTGTCTATATTAGTCTATTAGTTAAATAGGCTAATTAGTTTAGTGGGCCATTATATTCCGGCCCGTCTAGTTTAGATTACTTGGGACACAAGTCTCAGGGTTTCTCCCTTGCTCCTATATATAGGACAGGGGTGTCCAGTCTTTGTATCTATCACAATCTATTCCTATTCAAGCAATCTTATATTTTCACACATAATACATATAAGCATGTTTGATACTAGTGATATAATAGCACCACCCATATGATAGCTAGCATTTGCAATCAAAGGGACATTCAACCCAGGGATCAAGCGTTAAACAACAACTCTTATTCTGTTGCGTTTCTTTTGGTCTGACATTGTAAGCAGTGTTCAGACTTGTCAAGGCGCGCACCTAGGTAGCAAGGTACCGCAATGGGTTGGGCCTTGACCCGCGCCTTGACCAAAATGCCACCTTTAGGTTTTCTATCGACCCCTGACCCTCTACTTATATGTATCTTTTTGATATACATGTGTTCTAATATTCGATTTTAAGCATATTTTGTCTATGTTTATGGTACAATATAATTACTATCTAGAATTAATTCTATTGATGTTTACTTTATTATTTTCCCTGGTAGTTCCTTGAATCTGATTTTGATGTTGAGGTATTTTCTTCCCAGAATAGCTATCCAATTGCAATATAAATATCATGATAATTATACAAGATCCCTTCTTTCTTATCATAAGAGCTTCAAGCAGCCATATTAGCTACAAAATTTATGTATATAAGCTGAAAACAACCCTAAGTAATGAAAATTATTTACTGATGCCATGTAAAGCATTGCTACCCTTAATCCCTTACTCAATCTAGAAACAATCTATAGTGGATTACAGAACATATATAGGAGTCTATTTTGTTTATTAGTGGAACCTGAAATATCAAATACCCATATTACCACAAAAAACGTATATACATCCAAGTAGAACTATTATAATGTGTATATATTATATGCAACAATAAAATTGTATATGTCCAGGTTTAGACGTATATAATATGTATGTGTCTATGTACAAAGCAGTATAATATGTTATCTTCCCTTAGAGAATATGTATATCAGTAGATTAACCATAACTTTATGAATTTACCTGCATATATATATATATATATATATATATATATATATATATATATATATATATATATAAAATAGAACATATAAATGAAGGGGGAAATGTTACCAAAATCATTACACATACAGATTTAGGTAAAATAGCATACATACGAAGTGAGGATGTTATAAAAATTAAAACGCGTGTATACATATAGGTATATAGTATAGAAGTTCTCATTTCCATAAAGCCGCCTAGGAGGCACAAGGCACCCAGCCCTGGCGCCTTGCCGCCTTAACAAGTATGGCAGTGTTTGTTGATATTTTCTACAACTTGATGAAATGGTCAGACTTTGGCTAACAACGTTATGAGACATAAGAACAGACTATTTAGACATCGTCAAAGTCTAGTAAGTAGGTCACACGATAAGTTCGAAGTATATGAATATCAACTTCGCCAAACATTAAGTTGACAAAAAGAACAAGTTATCCTTCAACTTTGCCAAAGTCTAGACCAATATTTGTAATAGAATAACAAGTTTGAATCTGACCAGCGAGATTTGTTGGCCCATATTATATCATGCATTTTAAAAGGTGTTAGTTGTCGGCTAAAAATAAATCATGTCCATTTCAGGTAAAAGAGGACTAGCTATGAAACTTGAACAAACTTATAAGAAAATATATGTGCTTGTTGCATGGGCATAAACTTTTTCAGTACTAACATTTATATTCTTGTGCAGCCTTGAATATGGAAGTTGGTCTCAGTTACCCATGTTTGTGCTTGAACTATGTCTAGGATCATGTTCATACAGTCCTTAGGCCTCAGATCCTCACAACGATCACAATTTTTAGACAATTTTTTTTTATAAATAGATATTTCAATCATGTTAGCATATATGCTCGATGCATGCTAGTAAAATCCAAGTATATTTAAGTTCATCGGAAAGAAAGTAGACTTGTTTCAGTTCTATTAACAAATATAAAAGATGTACGGTTGCCTTGTGGAAAAATATCACCTCAACTCCTCATGTTATACTGAACATTGCCCATGCATTATAATATATTGCCACTGACAAAGTGACACAAATATCACCCATAAACATCGGAATACAATACGCAACTAATATTAAGCAAAACCATCCGTAAGATTGATTTTATAATAGTACCACAACAATTATTGACTTGTTTTCATTATAAATGATCTCGTGAAGCAGGATCAACTACAGCTAGGCGTTGATGTGCAAAAATTGCAGTCTTCATAGCAATTTAACCACTCCAGTCATGCCCTCTATGACGCAACATGTGTATGATCGAAAAAAAAGGTGTCCACTGACTTAGAAGTTAGCATGATGTATTGATGTGTAACTTCTCACCTGCTCTGTTTACAAGACACAGCATAACATAGCAATGCAGTGTGATAAATACGCCCTCGAAATAACTTTCTGCCTAGAAACGATCTGTGTTTGAATTGTATAGCTAAATCAGGGAACCAAATCAATGTAACAAAATAATTCAGTAAAATGCTAATGCTTATTTTTTAGTGCAATTTCTTACTAACTAATAGCTCGAAAAGAACAGTTATGAACCCCAAAACTCGTATCCCCATACTGAAAAAAGTGTAAACCTATATTCAAACCATCAAGTGAATCACTAAAGTTATAAATAATTTATTACGAAGTAATAAGGAAACAACTTACTAAATCAAATAAGCAAACAAACAAACTTCTAGATACTCGAGAGTAAACATTAAAAAAAATGGTGTTGCAATGGACAACTACAACTAGGAGAGGGACACTATCAGTGGTACAAAACACTAATCAAAATGCTTACAGAAAAGAAAGTATGGGATTTATAAAAATTCAGATTAGGCGTCGCATAATGTGCTTAGGTTACGTAGCCAACGCACGGGGAAGCTTACCTTCCGTGACAAAAGTGCTACGGGCCCAAATGCTTGTTCCCCACCCTTGAGAAACTAGGCTAACTAGATCTTTCAGGGGCTTGTCTTGATAACTATGCTTAGCCTCTGTTCATGTCAATTAGTAACTAAGGCCTAGTTTGGATGGACACATCTAAAAATATGAATTTGCATAGTAAATGGCATTTGCAATTCTGCAGCAGAAGTAGACGTGGCTTTCGAACACTGTTTGAGTGGAGATGGCTTGTGGAGCTTGCAATTTTCAATCCTCACAATTTTGGCGTGATTGAAAACTCATTCATGCTGCGACATCTAAGTTCCTGCGACGTGTGCAGG
This sequence comes from Alisma plantago-aquatica, assembly GCA_963693085.1. NCBI lineage: Eukaryota > Viridiplantae > Streptophyta > Magnoliopsida > Alismatales > Alismataceae > Alisma > Alisma plantago-aquatica. The sequence goes on from OY856410.1 coordinate 1,472,089,365, forward strand.
TGTATCCAGCCACTGCAATGTGGTACTCTAGACAGCCATATCCAGAGCAAATTTCTGGGATTTTAAAAGTGGCCATCCAAACCAACCCTAAGTGAATTGAGAAAACAGCAAACTAACATGATCCCACTTCTAATGTTGAATGCATATGATTCAAATGAAATTGGTAAATAAAGTTAAAAATCGTCATATAACTAGTCTCTGTGGCCAATTCTACAGTTTTGACATCAAATGACAAAGTCTTGCACAATGAATTGTTTACAATGTAAACCGTCGTCAAATCTCAGTATTCCGTTAAACTCTTCCATCTTGGTGCCCCCACCATGCAACCACTGCCTTGCATCAAACGCTACTTAAGCAAGCTAAACTATATAGCACCTAAGAGCATACGTTTAGCTATTAAGTTTCGGTGATTTTAAAGCTACTATCCTTAATGTTCAATCATCATACACTAAACAATCTAGAGGTCATGGTGGGGATTCAAGGATAAATGTTCTTGGATTTGAATGAGGTAACTTCATATTTTAGTATCCACACGTTTCCTGAGACCACTTATCAAATGTGTACAGATTTTATAATGGCAACCAATGATTTGAACCACTGCCCAAGCGCCATCTTTCCTTATGATAAGAGTCCAGTGGCGCTAAACAAGTAGTGTTTCTCGGTTAGTGAAGGAATCTAACTTATCAGCTTTCCATGGAGGAAGTTGATGGGAAAAAGAAAAAAACATGACCTAACTAACCGTGAAGGCGTGTACTTTTGGTCGACTCTTGACGGTTACACTTATCTTGTGAGTGAACGAGGGCAGGAAAAACCATTGAAAATGAGGTTTAACGCTATGTACATGGAGAGAACTATCTTGATAAGCAAGGCCCTTGTAAACCATGCACATGATGATATTTCGTTCCTCCCGCGCGACTAAGCATCAGTGGTTTTAGCATGGCGTCCAAAACAAATATATTATAAGCAGTGGGTTGGCCATTTTCAGAAAACTTACCTATGAGACAGCTCAATGATACGGAACCTCGTGGCAAGGGAGATGTCCACACAGCCGAGAACGGACAGAATCCCGCACATGGCTGCGACAGTCGTGGTGGCCGCAATGGGCGGTCTGGCTGCGGCTGGAGGAGAACAACAGTGGAGTTTGTTTCCCAAAACCCACTCTCTCTTCTGCAAATTCCTGAAATCTCCAACAACTCCCAAATTAGGGGTGAGCATTCGGTTAATTCGGTCCGTTAATGTTAATTGGATTCGATTCGGTTAAATAGTTAATTTGTGGTTTGAGATTTTAACCATTAACCTAACCAAATTGAGTCGGTTAATTTGGTTATTGTTAAATCGGTTAATGGTTAATTTGGTTAACCAAATAACACTCGTGTAATAATATTATTTGAAATAGTCATAGAATTTGGGACAATATTGTTATATTATAGTAGTATTGTTGTACATTTAATTTTGTATGGCTCGTAAAAACTTGATTACTATATATATGAGGAAGTATTTTGAAATAAAAATACAACTATATATGTATATATGCATGTGTAGGATATTATTTATGAATAAATTCTGACTATTCGGTTAATTCGGTTAACCAAACTAAAAATATCTTTAACCGTCAAATTAACCATTTAACCGATTAACCGAAATAAATTAACCAAATTAACCGAATTAACCAAATCTACCCAATAAAATTAACCATTTGGAATTAATCGTTTGGTTAATCGGTTATTAACCAAATTATGCTCACCCCTATCCCAAATTATAAGAAACGTCTTCCCACCCAACTCACGTAGTTCGATTTTTTCAAGTATTCACATTTCACTTTTGCAGACTTACTTGAAAATCATAAAAAAATATTATCGGACTAATGCTTGGTTAGTCTAGTTTATTCCATAGTTCTACATGTTTTACCACTTATTTGATCCATTTATTTTGTCTATTTGTAACAGTTCAAAGGCTTTATACAAAAGGTATTTTTCTTTGGACTTAAGTGCAATTCATCCTTTAGTTCAACTTCTATAAATCTTTTTCATAAATTATCCAGTGGGGTTATCAGAAATTATATTTTAAATCATATTGATATTCAATTACTATTACCTTCATAAAAGATTTAATGTTCATAATAATAACGAATACTAATTCTCTTATCTTCTTTATTTGTTATTTAATTTTATTCCTCAAATCACTCAATCCTGCAATCTAAATTACTTTTATCTAAAATGTCTCTAGAAGATTCCTATAAAATTCAGATACTCGATTAAAAAAAATCATTTTTTTCTTCCTGAGAAAACCCGACAGATCCGAGCCATCCTCCAGGTACCATGTGGTGGAATCACGTGTTCCCCTTGAGGATGACAACAATTTGCAATCCCGATCCAGAATCTTGCACTCAAACCCCCGAACGCTTATTTTGTCTTACAAATACTCCTCCTATACTCGCCATGTCATTTTACACCTTTTGACTCTCCCAAAATTAGAGAGAAAATTGCCTCTCTCTTTACTTTCAGTCGCTCAGGTGGCTTTCGGATCCTTCCTCTAGTTTAGATTTAACTGTTAGTGTCATAATTTCTCTATTACATGTTTAGATTTAACTGTTAGTGTCATAATTTCTCTATTACTCCCAAGATCACTTAAATTGCTTAATCATAACTGCTTAAGTTGCTCATCCATATCAACAAAATGTTCTAGACTTTCTCTCAAGTGATTTACTCTTGTATCTTGCTTGATTTGATTGGTTTAACATATTGAACCATGCTCACACCAAATTGCACTCTTATTGTATCTTTTCTCATCCAATTTTGGTCCCAACCGCTTAGGATGGGTATTTGTCGTGGAAGTCCTGAGGCACTCAGGACCTCATTACTAATCAAATAGAATCTTTAGGACAATGATGGGAAAGCTAAGACCATCTCTAGCTCAAAGATCTGCAAACTAAAGTCCACTCCTTTTATCATTTTTTCTTAATTTCCCTTAACTTAAACCTAAATTTTGACTCTATAAAGTTCAATATCGTTTATCGAGCGAGATTGGGTGCCTAAAATCTTCCTCACTCGTAATAAGGTTGTTAAATTCCACCTTTGGCCATGTTTTCATTTTCCTTATATGTCCTCAGGAGGAATCATATTCAATTTTTCTCACATTTTTGCAAAGGATTAGAATGCAAATCCTCTTTTTTTTCCTATTTCCCATATATAACATGGTGGTGATCTCAAGCTTTATCTCTTTATTACATTTATTGTGTTTTATGTGATGTCGAATAAAGCTTTATCATGAGAATTTTTTCAGGCAGGTAAAATGCATACCACTCGATGACATGATATGACATCTATGTACCTTTTGTGGTGACCCGATGAGATTGGGAGTTTGATTCTTCAACATGCAGTATTAACATCAATAGGCTTTACTAATTGAATTGTTGGTTGTATTTTTCCTATTTCCAATCCACGTGTAATGTATTTACTTGGTGTAATTATTTTGTAGCTTTCATTCTTTTTGCATTTTTCTCCTATCTCCTTGGTATAGAAAAACACCAAGTCCCAGTATATTTGACTCGGTCAACTATGTGAGTTTACTTAAACTACTTCAATGGGGACTGACTTGGACTAGCCAATAACTGTTGACTCAAGGTCAATTAGGTCAATGTTGACTCATGTCTAAATTGACTAAACTCGTGTTTTGATGATGACTAACCATTCCACATATTGGTGTCTAATGTCTCTACTTGAGTGATTTCAGATTAGGTATAGACATACTCCAAATGCCCTAACTTGCGCATCTCAAATTGGAGAAAAGACAAGTCAAAGTCATACAAGTGCAAATTTTTGTAATATGATGTAAATCCATTAGAATCATGTTGTAAATCACTTGTAATGATTGTATGACTTGTAATTAAGCTTAGAAAAAATTGGGAGCACTTAGATCGAATGTTAGATCACTTTAGATGCAACTTTGAAAATTGATTACAGGCACTTTATCGGTCGAGTTTCCCAGTCTGGAAACTCGACCGATCATCCTTGATCAATTTTCTAGAGATTGCATCGGTCGATTTATGTTTACACAGAACTCGACCGATCAAGTAACTGACCATTTCGATTCCTAATGGTCGGTCGAGTTTTGTTAGGACAAACTTGACCGATCATTTGAGTATCGACCTTGTCATTTACTTGATCGGTCGAGTTACCCTTATAGAAACTCGACTGATTGCACTGTACGGAAAAGTGCAAAAAAGTGTTTCTAACCGTTGTGGAGTTGCAACAAGTGAAAATATATCTATTGCAAGCCAAAAAATGGCTAGTTTTCGTTCTCAAGTGTTCCCAAAGGCTAAGAGGCATCCTCAGCTATAAATAGGACCCCTTGGGCTTCATTCCAAGGTTGAACATTCATTACAAAACTCTATGTGAGGTTCCTATTCTATAGTTGAGTGCTTCCTACAGCCTCCTCTCTCTCTCTAAGATTAATCACTTGCTACATCTATTAGAGTGAGTAGGAAATTTGTAAGAGAGCTAGTCCTACATGTATATCTTGTGAGGCTCTCACTTCCACCACCTCCCTTTCTCTCATTTCAACCATGAAGATGAAGGTTCTCTCTCTTGTCCAAGAGAGGTGAAGAAGAACAAGGGAAGGAGTCCCTTGGTGGAGATCAAGGATGAAGACTTGGAGCTAGAGTGGGTAAGCCCTTGGTGAAGGCAGAAGACTCCTTGCTCAAGTAGGTAAGTCCTTGGAGGAAGCTTCTCCGAGTGAAGGCGAAGTCAAAGGCGGAAGATCCAAGAAGAGTGGGTAATTCCTACAAGGCTGAAGACTTGTGCAAGAGTAGGTAAGTCCTTGGAAGAAGGCGGAAGACTCCTTGCAAAGTGGGTAAGTCCTTGGTAAGGTTGAAGACTCTTTGTATTGGATAGGTAAGTCCTTTGTTTGGTCATGTATTGTAAGTCTTATGAATGAATATAAGAATGCAATGGTTAGGAAATCCTAGAGGTTGACCTCTCTAGGTAAGTAGACTAACATACTTCTAGTTTTAAGTGTGGAACCACTCTAAATAGCTTGTCTCTTGGTGTATGTTCAATCTCTCTCATCATTCCTATGCATGTTTTAGTTGCACACAAATTTCCTATTTAGCAACCTTATCTTGTGATATATCTTGAAGGTTTAATGAATTTTGTTTAAGTTCATTCAACTCTTTTCACCCCCCCCTCTAGAGCATCTAATCACCTATCTAGGATCCAACAATAACTACATTCATTTTTACAAAATTTATCTTAGAACTAAACATATTGTTTTAAAATGTCTCGAAAGAATTAACTAATAGATATGAATGTGGTACATACATATATTTTTGTGATTTCAAAATGAATTATGTGATTTTGATTGTTTGAAATGTAGACATGGATTAGATCCATGATGGAAAAGTTTGACCAGTTTTTCTAACACTTAGACCTGAAACTCACTCAAACAAGGATGTGGGCACTCTGTCCAACCAGAACTGGATGTAATTATCAAATTTAGATTGATACCAAGTATGGTCTACATCTTGATCACCATAATCAACCCATAACCGATCCAGATCAAAATTTGTCAAAATTAGACCCAGTGCATCAAAATTACATCTTTGCATAACCTAAGTTTTTTCTACTCTAACCCAAAACTCCCTTGAAACAAATTTTTCCAAGCCTGGAACCATTATAAAAATTAGAATCAGGAACCAATGTTATCCAAAAGTTTGGTATGTTTTTTTCTAAACTAGAAGTGCTCAAGATCATCAAAATCAGATCTCAAGACCAGTTTTCTTAATGCCAAACAAGATATTATTCATGGGTTCATACATATCATTGATGTTTCTAATTTTATTTCTTTTCAATGTTGTATACATAGTTTAATATGGTTTAATATTTTCCAGAATTTGTTTGCGATCTCTTTTGCTATAAATTTGACCCACATTCAAAATTAAACATTTTTAACAAGTTATGACACATGTACGTGATGCTTGTAACATGCTGAAACCTAGCATTATGACTCTAGAAATCCTAATCCCTTGGGTATGATGCTTGTATGCTTAAACCCTAAGTTTTGGCCAAATAAGGATACACATAAAACATAATACACTTGTTTGAACACTAATGAACAAAAATTACATATAACAATATGTACCTCAAGTATAAACTCTCGCTAATATTACATGAAATTATAATCACATCTTGAATCTATAACCCTCATATACTGATGAAAAACATATATGGAACGTAGGCCCTAATTTATAGTTGGCTAACCTAGTCGACCCATATTTGGTACCCCATATGATGCCTTAGCATCATTAGGTGTCGTAATAACATAAGATATCATATCACACATAAACTAGACCTAATCAATCAAATTATGCTTAATATGTAAGTAATCTCTTTTAGTAAGTCACATATGCTTCTTTTTCACTAATGCATACATAATGGCTAAAGTATGACTAATGAGAGGTATAACGTGCTTATTATATGAAATGGAATAATAATTGGAGCTTTCATGTAAATGGATGTGAATAATGTTCCATTATATAAATTAATATTGAATTAATGAATTTAATAAGATATTAACCCTATTTTCATATATGCATCTAATAGGTGGCTTGGAACCTTGATGTGGATCTAGGCTTTAGCTTGGAGCTTTGTAGAATTGATATGAAGTAAGTTTCATTCTTTATGAGAAATATTGAACAATTACTTTCTTTACTTTTTCTCTTGGGACTCCTTGAGGTATTTTGGAAATGGAATTTCTCTTTCAATATTTACAACCTATGTGGGTCTAATGTTATGAACTTGTGTCATTGAATCTTTAATTTGTATATATTTCATGTTGGACTCAAATGTTGTACATTGTTCATCTTATTGAACTAAATTGTTTCTTATTGTAAGATGGAACCTTAATTTTCCCACCTTTGTGGTAGATGTTTCATATTACTCGTTTGTGTGATGGAGATCTCATTAATTTTTTTTTTTGTGACTATACTTTCACTTGCCTATGCATTATTGCATGCTTGTTGATTCAATAGCCCCAAAAACAGGTAAGTGCTTTGGTTTTTGGGTTATGTGCCCATGTTATGTCTTGGGATGAAGGTTTTGTGCCCCATACCCAGATTTTGTGCCCACTTTTATATATTGGAGAATTTGGTTATGTGTCATTCTCTACCAGGTTTTGGGTTTTTGTCCTAACTGTCGTTGTTGATTCATATTTCACTAGTGTTTATTTATCTCACTTGTATGCAGATTGATTATAGTTTATGATGGGTTATGTGACCTAAAACATTTGATTGTGCTTATGTGACATATGTTGATATATTGATATATGGAAAGCACATATTTTGTAAACCTTTTATTATTTCTCTTTGGTACCTACTTGGATATCCTTGAACAATTAATTGTTGTCTTTTTTCCATAATGTTTCTCAATATCTATATATATGCACCTATCAACATTTTTGTGCTAGTAACTTCCATTTTGTCTTCTCTTATGGGGTATGCTTCCAACCCCTGAGGTGAAGGACATGGTGGACATGATAGGTTGACCTAAACATGGTTTACTGAGTTAACTCTTGAGATATAGACTTGAAATAACTTGGATATCCCTCTTCTTAGATCTTGAAGTTGTTACTTTCATGTAATCCCCTTAGTGGGAGATCATTAGGTAATCTTGTAAATTTAAATGGTCATTGTATTTATCCTGCTACTACATTTTATTATTTATGATATCCATTTTTGAAAATTAAATATTAGTTAGCCATCCATTGCAAAAAAAAATTGTATGGGATTGTACACGGATGATGACTCTTATTTGATTTAATTAAGGAGTGGATCCCTTCTCAGGTTCCACCCCTTAATCAAGAAACCTAGATCAATGAATTTGGAGATAATTAAACACATTTAAAGTTCTCCAACCCCAACGACATTTGTGAACTGAGGATGGATCCACACGAATTTCTCAACCTTAAAGTCAAGCCCCGATGAAATATGGGTACAAATCCTATTAAAAAGAATGTAGGTTCTTAAATTTTCTTTATGTAAACAATGTTCTCATTATTTTTACATCTAGATTGGTTTTGAATTTTTAATTCTCACAAGATGGTTCTATTTTTGGACAAACCCAGGTTTGGTTTGGTTCCATGTTAGACCAGGAAAAATCTAGCCTATGAAGAACTAGAATTTTAACGCACTTAGATTTTAGGTTCTAATTTTGACAAATGCATATTGGTTATGGGTTGAATAGACTAATCAAAATCTAGTCAATGCCACGTTGGATAGGGGTGATTGGAATATGAGCCCAAGTCAGTTCTGGGTCTGATTCTGTGAAAGTAGGATCAACCTTTCTTACTCAAACTAATGTGGATCCAAAATTTGGACAATCATAATTAAAATTCATTATAAAATAACTTAAAAGTAGTTTGGACCATACTTTGAAGAAATTTTAAAGTGATAATTAGTGTTTAGCTCTAGGTTTCACATTATTAATTCGAGTTTGGATATTGGTTTGAAGTTGTACAAAACATTCAAATCCAAACCAGTTCAAGTTGGACTCTAATACATAACTAGGGTGCTTGTTTAACTTGGTACGCTCAGATCTGGTATTCTTTTATAGTAAGGGAGTTAAGGAAGGACGTATCTAAGAATTAGAATTAAAAATAAATTCACCAAGCAAATAAATGCATCTATGCTACACATCGGCTAAAAACTTGTCATGGAACCGTTTGTTACCCAAATACTAACTCCAAATGACTACAAAGCCAATGATGATAGGACCTAGGCATCCTTCCCTAGCATGGTATTATCAAAGTGAAAATAAGGAAGTGTAATGCTTACAATACATGAACACATAAAAACATGAAAGCACCAATCATAGTTTCAACATTCAACAAGATATATTAAATAACATTGTTGTATTACAAGCTTTCAATTACATATTAAAGAGTACAATTTTACAAGTCTGCTCATGTATACTAGCGATCGTATAACAAGTACACCTGGCATAGATCACCAAGCCCATCATCTTTTAGCCATCTCTGAACCTATAAAATATGTGAAACAAGGCAGGTCAAGCATACGAGGTGTTGAGTAAAGGGATAGAAAAAAACATATACATCAGCTTTGCATAATTTGAAAAGATTTGGAAAAGTAAATGAGCAAGAATAAACAAGTTAAGTAGCTAGAAAAGAGAGAGCCCATATTTTATGTCATTTTAATCCAATTATACCATCAATATCATGTATCGTAATGCCTTCGATCAACTTCACATTAGAAGGATCCGCAAGGGTGCTCAAGATTAGCTAACATTTTTATATGTGAGGGACCTCAATAACCAAAGTCATTGAGAAAAATCATGTTTCAAAATTTGTATAATGGAGTTCTATATTATGTGTGCAAGTTATAAAACAACAAGACGAGACAAGCATCAAGTACATACTAGAATACTACATGGAAATATTTGAGCAAGTAAACAAGCATACATGTGTATCAAATTTCAAGCAAGAAAGCCATAGTCATATACTTATTAAAGCTTGTACCTTGTTTAGATATTCATGACCTAACACATCCTTGACCATCTAGCCATGAGCAACACCTACTTAAGCAAGATTACATATATGCATTAGATTCTCATCATTAAGCCTAACTAAATGTATTTTAGGGTTTTGTCCAAGTTAGGTTCATGGTTGGTTAATTACATGGTTAATGATCTTATACTCATTTAGAGGTCATCATGAAGGTGATGTTCAAGTTTCAATTCATTTTAATGTTCCACCCCTTTTCCATGACCATTTCAAGGTTTACGTCACTTATGCACAATGTTGGCCTCCTCCGATGATGCCCAAAGCAGCGCCCAAAGTGAGAGAAAGGCATATATCAAGTTGTTGTCAAGAAAAGAAGAAGGAGGAGGGAGAGAGAGTTGGCGGCCAGACCTAGATGGAGGTAGAAAAGGAAGAACAAAGAAGTAAAAGAAACAAGGGTTGAAAGAGGGTTGTAAACAGACCAAGGGTTTAGGGTTCTGTTCTTCCTTTCCTCCATTTCCAGATTTGGGTGGAGGTAGAAGAAGAGATTTCCTGCCCTTTGATATTTCCCTAGAGCGGAAGGGGGTAGAGTGAAAGATTTTGGGCCCCTATTTTGTATATTTGGGCCTATTAAGGGTCAACTTCAAGTTAGATCAAATAATTCAAGTGAAATTCTTGCCATTTTTAAAAGCCATAACTTAGGCTATGAAAGTCCAATTAGGGTGATATTTTCATCGTTGGATTCACAATTGAATCATCTACATCATGGAATACATTGAAAATCATGGAGATCATATATAAAAGGTTCAATTTATCTTGCAAGATGGTGATATGATATAGCATGATGCTTAGTTCAATTTCTTAAATAGAGCTACATCACATGCAATTAGTCATCGAGGTGATCAAATTGGATGATCAACATACTCAAGTATTGTGATTAAAATTATATTGGGTGAGATGGGTCTGTTGAAGAGAGGGAAAGAGTACAATAGAGGGAGAATAAATCCAGGTCGTCACATCCTTCCCTCCTTAAAATAATTTTCGTCCTCAAAATTCATCCAAGATCATATTTAAGGGTTAAAGTTCGAGATCAAGAGTCCAAGTCAACATTTCATTGTGTTTAGGAGATCGAGTCTTAGTGTCAAGGCATCCCCATAATGGGGTGCATGCTTAGGTCATCATAATTAAAGGTGTACTCTCTCCATTTATATATGTATTACTTGGTGTTCCAACATAGCATAACATCATCTTAACATTAGGGTTTTCCCATCCATTAGTATCCCTAAATTAAGGTTTTTGTTCATATCTTCATATGAGACCAAGGTGTATTATCAAAATCTATGTTATCAATTCTCAAATGAACATGTTCAGAATCATGACTTCCAAATGGGATCACCATTGAACGTTGATATTTCATCATTATACTAGATTTCATTCATGACTTGGTTTTCCCCAAGTTCTACCAACTCTAATCAATTACGGTCATTCTTTTTTTTTCATTTTGGGTCCATAATTAAGCAATTTATTCATCATGTTTATTTGAGTTATGACACCAAGAGCATCATCATTTGAGTTAAACATTTTTCGTTTGGATAGGAGATTAGGCATGTTACCCCTAATTATTTGAGCTAAGATTTCTAAGCATTATCGTATCAAGTTCATGACTCCAAATTACATCTTTCATGTATTATATTGTTTCATATTAGGTCTAGCTCATAAGAGTGGCATATCGTACATACATTAAGTTTTAACTTAAGTGAGATATTTCATATGTCGAGCATCATTCTAGGAGAAATATCATTGTTAACATTGAGGTTTCATAAATATCTCAGTTGTATCTCAAATGAGCTCCACAAACTCAAATCCACTCATGCTAAGACCTATATATATATCCAACAAGACATGTTAACCACAACCACCTACCATAACAAAATGTATACCCATCTTTAAAGAAACAAGGGAAACCACTATATGCCTTTATATCCAACTACTAACCTGAGTATGAGGCTCATCATGGATATCGCACAACATGTATATTCTCTTAGGTTCTTGGGACATATCCCTCACCTATATAGCAAACATCATTATATTCAATTTCCTCTTTCTCTAGGGTTAGATATTTCCATAGGAAATCTAGGTTCAACATTTTCAAGGGTACCACACACTAGGAAATTCAATCCAATACTTAGAAGTAGTCTAGATAGGGACTCATCATCGTGTATTTCATCGTGCATATTTTCAACATTTCACATATTTTGGGGTTTAGGTACTTTGACCTTTTCCCGTGGTGGGTTGACTCATATCTAGAGGTCACCCTTTTCATATGTCCCATGCTAGAGGTCCTTCTTTGTAAAGATATTGAGGTCTATGTTGGTCCCAAACCATATATCACACACCATATTTCATCTTATACAAGACTAGCACAAGCAAGCATGTCAACCCACTAGCTAAGTTTAGCACATCAACCAAGTCATATACTCAAACATGGTGCTAGATTAGCTCGGGTTCCTTGGTCAAATCATCTCATATAATTAAGACATACTTGAATCTTCCATAAACAAGCTTATCTCATATAAAAGTAGGCTCCTATTATCAATATCCACATCATTATCAACATAATCATCACCATGATCATCATCGTCGTCATCAAAATCATAATTATCATCATCATCATGATCATGATCATCATCATCATCATCATGATCATGATCATCATCATCATCATCACTATCATCTTAGGTCATCTAGGCTACTTACTAGCCTAACTTTTATTGTGTCTCTAGACAAATCTAAAGACTACTTATATCATCTAAACTCTCTCATCTAGACTTGATGTTACATATCTTTTTCTTAGGCTACATAGACACTCACTACCTTTTTGCATGTGGTAACATTTTTCATATGTGCATATAATAATACTTGAAATAGGTTTTCTCCAATGTTGAAACAGGCAATGGAAACCACCATACTCCATTCGAATAAAACCAAAACCAAAATGAGTTATCACACTCATCAGGCAGTCTAGTACCATAACACTTACAGAACTAGCAAGAACATGGTGCACACCCGTGTAGCTACCCCAAGCACATGCCGTGAACATATGACTAGGGTTGTAGTAAGAAATCCCTTTTCTCACCCTCCTAAACCTACAATCCATTCTACAGGACAAAAGGAGGAGAAAATAAAGGTTCTAGAGATTTCACAAGTCTACACCTAGTTCTACAACATCTAGGTTCTAACATAGAGGCTAAGTCAACTTAGTCACAAAGGACAACTTGTTAAGTTTCTAGGATTGAGATGTAAGGTGAGTTTAGTTTTTGTTTCTTGTAATTAATGTTGGTGTACTTATTGTTCATGCTCTGATAACATCTATCCCAGAACCCTTTGTTACCCAAATTCTAACTCCAAATGACTACAAAATCAATGGCGATATGACCTAGACGTCCGTTCCTGGCATGGTATTATCAAAGTGCAAATATGAAAGCATAAATCTTGGCATATGTGAACACATAACAAGATAAAAGCACCAATCATAGTCTCAACATTGAACAAGATATATTTCACCAATACCATCATCTTATAGCCATCTCTAAACCTATAAAATACGTGAAACAAGACGGGTTAAGCACACGCGGTGCTAAGTACAGGGCTTAAAGATACATATACATAAACTTTGCATAATTTGAAAAGATTTGTAGAAGTAAACGCGCATGAATAAACAAGTTAAGTACTTAGCAAAGTGAGAGCCCATAACTTATGTCATTTTAATCAAATTACACCATCAATATCATGTATCATAATGCCTTTTATCAACTTCCCATTAGAAGGATCCGTAAGGGTGCTCAAGATTAGATAACCCTTTTATATGTGAGGGGCCTCAATAACCAAAGTCATTGAGCAAAATTATGTTTCAACATTTATATAATGAAGTTCTATATATGTGTGCAAGTTATAAAACAATGAGACAAGACAAGCATCAAGTACATACTAGAATACTACATGGCAATTAAGCAAGTAAACAAGCATACATATCTATCACATTTCAAGCAAGAAATACATAGTCATATAATTATTAAAGATCGTACCTTGTTCAGAGATTCATGACCAAACACATCCTTGACCATCTAGCCATGAGCAACACCTGCTTAAGCAAGAATACATGTATTCGTTAGATTTTCACCATTAACCCTAACTAGGTGCATTTTAGGGATTTTGGCCAAGTTAGGTTTAACATTGTTTATTAGTGCATTACGTGATCTTATATTGATTTAGAGTTCATCATAAATGTGAGGTTTAGGTTTCATGTCATTTCAAGGCTCCATTCATTTTATATGCTCATTACAAGGTTTAAGTCACATACTTGCATTTTTGGGTCAAAAGACTCATAACAGGTAAATCAAGGCAAAGCTTCATCAAGTCAAAGGGTCCAACCCCGAAAAGATAATTCATATGATCAAGGTATGGACATAAAGAGCATAATAAAATATAGGTGGATGTCCCAAAGGTTTAGACATCATATTCCCAACCTTGGGCATCAACATTTTGATCATACATGTAATCATCAATATGGCTTACATATGCTATTAAGGTTCAATGTGAGACTAAGGGGGGACAAGGGAAAAGATCCACATAAACATTAAGGCACAATACCACAAAATAAGTCATATGTGTCACACCAGGTCACCACTAGGGGACTTAGAGCCACAACTATTATGAAAAAATAAGAAGGGTTGATCATTAGGCATTAGAGTCACTGAGAATCATGATATTACTAATTTTAAATATCCAATAGAGTTTAATGCATAAGTATGTCAAACAAATCATTTTCGATCAAGTATAACCAAACCTAACCATGTACATGGCATATGCATACACATTAAGACATATTACTTGAACAAGAGAATAGGAGTTTCATAAGAGATACAAGAGTCATGGATATCATGTAGTTAGTGACTTCTCTAGATTATGTAAGTCTAGATGGTGCAAAGAAACAAGATTATTGCTTTAATCAACATTGTGCAATAATGTCTATAAATAAGCTACAACATGCATTAGCGACAAAACATGGACACAAAAAAGGGGTTTAGGATCTCAAAATGGTTCAAGAGTCTACAAAAGTTACTAGTTTCATGATTAAGAGGGTGAAAGTTCATCAAAGTCCCAATCTTGATCATAATTGTGCATTAAATGTACTCAACATGATTAAATTTGTCATTTTTAAGAAATCAGGAGAACAAACATTGAAATTGGGATCTGAAACCATATCCATTATGTTGATCTCATCGAGATGATCGTATATTGGTTTACCTCATTTTGATTAAGGAGGACCAAGATATGATTATTATAAGTTTTAATGAAAACTATATCCAAATGGGGGTTTTTACCTAAAAATCATGTGACCCATCTCATTCGTCTCCGCCCGATCGAGTGGTGTCAGTCGTTTGCGGTCCCAAACCACTAGAAGCCATCCCATCGACACAGGGTGTCAACCTACCACTTGTGGTTTCTGGGTCCCAGTCTAGGCCGAGGTGCTTGCTAGGCCGCTCACCCAAACACTCACAACGTCTATCCACCTCAGTTTGTCCTTCTTGCCCAATGAGTGTTGTACATCCTCTATTTCCCGTGTGGGAATAGGGGAGACACAAGGGATGGCACCTCAAATTCATCAACAACATCTGCACCCATGGATGGCAACAAAGAACCAGGTTGGGGAGTGATAACACCAATTTTTGTGATATTTTAGACTATTTTTCTGTTATCAAAACTGCCACTTTTAGCTATTTTCCTCTCTTTTATATGCACTTTTGCTATAATTGGCCAAGCAATGCTCTTAATCCTATATTTTCATCTTTTGCAGAGTTTTTCCTCATTTTGGTGCAATAAGGCCGTCCCGGCCCATAGAATAAGTCCAAGTCTATTTTGGCCTTCCTGACGCCCGATACAACCTCTGCCCGACAGGGTGGAGCGACACAATGACGCACGACAAAAGGATGTCGTGCAAGAAGGAGCAGATGGGCGACACGCCTTCTACCCGACCGGGAGCCCAGCTCGCCCCGACAACCCAGCTTTTCGGGCGACACAGCCACCCACCGGTAGACGCGCCGTCCATCACGTGACCGATAGCCGACACTCCTGAGCTGAGCGATACCAGCATCGGCCGTCCACCGACCCGCAAATAAGGAGGACACGTGGTACTTCGAGCACCATAACTTCCTCCAACCGCTGCCTATAAATAGCAGCTATAGGAAGCCGAAAAGACAGTTCGGATACTTCAGAATTCAGACAGTTGGGAGCTTTGAGTGATCTTCAGAGGAAACTGCGAGAGCAGGAGTATCGTGCCCCAGTGCTCATGCCGGGCGACACTAGGTGAGCCCTTCCTCGTCCCGAGAGGGAGGGGACAGTTCACTTAGAACCGTCTCGGGTGACACTGCGGTCTGATATCGGCCAACGATGACGAGCGATACAAGTGCCCGACAATAGGATGCGTCGCTCCATGCCCGACATGATATCAAACCCGATACGCTTCGCCCGTCATGCGTGCCGCCCGACTTGAGCGTATCGGCCAGGTCCTTGAATGATACAGTCGGCCGTCACGGTGTGCCGCTCGAGAGAGTGTGTGTCGCCCGACACCACTGTATCAGGCTAGGCCCCTGTCCGGTATCGGGCGGGAGAGCCGCTGTAGTCTGTCGCCCTTCTACATCAAGAAGGCGACATCTATCTTTAATTCTGTTATTTAATTCCTTTCTTACGCAATGTATTAAGACCCTTAATGTGTATGGAAATAGAAAAGCTTAATTACTTGCTGCTCTATGCTTGGTGCGATATATTGGATGACTGCTATGTTTGATATCTGAACTCTAGCTTGCATGTTTGGATCGCGTTTCGCTTAGCTACCGAATCATGTTTTCCCGTCGCAACATCTTCGAGATTCGTGTTGTGGCTCTAGTGTTTGGTCTGATTTTGGAGTACAAGAGTGCCTGGAACGGAGTTGTTTCAGTAACATTCCACTCTAACTTAAGTCTGACAACCTCGAGAGGGGTGTTGACGCTTGGTTAGAAGTACCCGCTCTGAGAGGAGGGGTGCAGGGTGTTACTGCTGCCGCTTGTTTTGCGGTAGTCTTATCCTTCGCATCTTGCCCTAGCTCTAGTATTATCTTTCTATTTCTGTTGCATGAAAACCCCTAAAAACTGCTAAATGACTAAAACCTTAAATCTCTCTTGTAGCTCCAGTTGGAGATAGTTTTCTTTGTTTTATTTGTGACATCTTGTTGTTTCCCTTTTGGGAATTTATAATCTCTTTATACCTACCGGAGTATAGCGTGTCGATTCTGGGTTCCCAACACTACCCCCCTTGTCCCTGTGTTCGACCCTGTATATCTACTTCGACCCCGTAAACAAAGTTGTGGGGGCCTAGAAGGATTCAAGTTTATAAATGTAAAAGCTCGACTACCTCAAATCCGCCTCCACTTTTGGACGCACGATTTAGGCCGATCAACTTTTTGGCGCCGTTGCCGGGGACAAGGCAAAAACGATACTGTAGACGAATCCGAATCCACTAATTACACTCCTGTGCCTCAAGCTTAGAAATGAGTTTGACAGCACTCCTTTTCTTTTTCTTTTTCCTTACTATTATTCTTCGCCTAAAATTAATAAATTCCATTTTCTAAACTTGATTTTTCGTGCTATTTCAGGCACTCTAAAAGCTGTGACCTGTTCCAATGAGCTTTGATACCATGTATCATTGTGAGCAGTCTCTTTCTAAGGGTGAATGTCAGGGCCGAGGCGAGATGGCGAGCCAGCCTAACTTGGTTGGTCAGCTTTCCGCCTACATTAAAAGACAGGACACCATCATCAGCAAACTGGTGCAGAGCACACTTCCTAGCCCTGGAGCTCTGAACTCCAAGCAACGCCAGATGGCAAGCTTGCAGATGCGCCAGCGTGAGGTCGATCAGCGGCTGACCCAGATGTCTGCTCTGATGAAGGATCCTGCAATAAAAGCACTCCCCTACCCGGAAACTACCAGAATGGCAGTACTGAGGTCTGGAAGAACGCTGGAGCGCCCTGATGAAGTCAGGCCTGAGCCCGAGCCAAGGCCTGAGGGTGCAACTCCAGCAGAGGAGGAAGAAAGACAAGCAGGCATTCGAGAGTCTACACAAGGGTTCCCTGAAGAGCTACCTGGCGGAAGGAATGCTTACGCTCCTAGGATTCCGTTCCCGTATAAGCTGATAAAGGCGAATCTGAAGAAGCGTCATGAGAAGTTCATGGAGTCGATCAGGAAACTGCATCTCGAAGTGCCCTTCCTCGATGCTTTGGAGGAGATGCCTACATACGCCAAGTTCCTCAAGGACCTTATCACAAAGAAAAGAAGGGGAGGAAGGATAGAGATAGTGCACCTAGCTTCTTCCTCCTATGCCTTCGTGAAGCCTGACTTGCCAAATAAGAGGAGGGACCCCAGAGCTTTCACGATCCCGTTCGCCATCGGGGACAATGTCGAGCGGAAGGGTCTAGCAGACTTGGGGGCAAGCATCAGCCTCATGCCCCTAAGTTTTGCGCAAAGGGTGGGGTTGACCGACATGGTTCAAACCAACATGCGGATTCAACTGGCAGACCACACCTTTAAGAGACCCATTGGCATTGTCGAAGATGTGCCGATCAGGGTTGGCGATTTCTTTATCCCCTGTGATATAGTCGTCATCGACACAGCTGAAGACCCCCATTGTCCGATCATCTTTGGACGTCCTTTCTTGGCAACAGGAAGAGCGTTGATTGATGTCTCTGAGGGGATGATCACTTTAAGAGTCGGAAACGACCATATGGACTTCAAGTTGAAGGAGATCATGAGAAGTCCGTCCCTGTCCGAATCAGCATGTTTCGCAGATAGCTACAATAAATTCTGCGAGGAATTAGAGGAGGACATACGAACAGTAGACCCCCTCGCGAGGGCCATAAGCTGTCAGGAACCCGACCTCGAAGATCCTGAAGTCGCGAGGTATCTCGACCTCTTCAACCTTTCTGACGAAGACTTGCAAGAAGAGGATAAGGTGGTGGAGTCTGCGAAGTATGCCTCTCTCGAGGGGGAGCCTCAAGAGAAGGCACCCAGACCAAGGCCAGAGTTAAAAGTGTTGCCTAAAGGTCTGAAGTACGAGTTCTTGGATGAAGAGCAGCGTAACCCTGTCATCGTAAACGCCAATCTTTCAAGCAATCAGTTAGACCGACTCCTTGAGGAGTTAAGGCTCCACAGGGGGGCTATAGGATACTCAGTAGATGATATCAAAGGCCTTAGCCCCGCCCTGTGCATGCATCACATGAACTTAGATGAATCTTCCAAGCCTCTGGCTCAACCCCAGAGGAAGCTGAACCAGATGCTCAAGGAGGTCGTCAAGAAAGAGGTAATAAAGCTAAGGGATGCGGGGATCATTTACCCAATCAGCGATAGCAATTGGGTAAGTCCGATCCATGTAGTACCCAAAAAGGGCGGAATGACAGTGGTTAAGGGTGAGAAGGGCGACGAGGTGGTGGTAAGGACCATCACCGGATGGCGGATGTGCATAGATTACCAAAAGCTAAATCAGGCTACAAAAAAGGATCATTTTCCGCTACCTTTTATTGACCAAGTTCTTGAAAGATTGGCGCATCACGATTTTTTTTGTTTCCTTGATGGCTTTTCAGGATTTTACCAGGTACCCATCTTGCCCGATGATCAGGAGAAAACAACATTCACCTGCATCTATGGCACTTATGCCTTCAGAAGGATGCCCTTCGGACTCTGCAACGCCCCCGCAACCTTTCAAAGATGCATGAAATCCATGTTTTCAGATTTTCTTGAAGACATCGTAGAAGTTTTCATTGACGATTTTTCGGTCTATGGGAAGGACTTTGGTAGCTGCTTGAAGAATCTGTCCATGGTTCTACAGAGGTGCGAGGAGAACATCCTGGTTTTAAACTGGGAAAAGTGCCACTTCATGGTGCGAGAGGGCATTGTTCTTGGCCATAAGATCTCAAGGCGTGGGATCGAGGTGGACACCAGTAAGGTTGAAGCCATATCCAAGCTTCCTCCCCCGAAATCTATGAAGGGAGTGAGGAGCTTCCTCGGGCACGCCGGATATTACCGAAGATTCATCAAGGACTTCTCGAAGATTTCCAAACCGCTGTCCAATCTTCTGGTAAAAGATGTTGAATTTGTTTTCTCTAACGATTGCCTCAATGCTTTTCAGGCCCTGAAAAATGCTTTGATATCACCACCTATCCTTCAAGTGCCAAAATGGGGTTTACCTTTTGAGCTGATGTGCGATGCTAGCGACTACGCAGTTGGAGCAGTCTTGGGGCAAAAGAAAGACAAAAAGCACCATGTGATTTGCTACGCTAATCGCACGTTGGACGAGGCTCAAATAAACTACACGACAACTGAGAAGGAGATGCTCGCGATCGTCTTCGCATTCGATAAGTTCAGGTCGTATCTCGTCGGAGCAAAGGTCAAGGTATACATAGATCATGGGGCAATAAAATACCTAATGCAAAAGAAAGAGGCAAAGCCCAGACTGTTGAGGTGGGCCTTATTGCTCCAAGAGTTCGACCATGAAATTATCGACAAGAAGGGAGAAGAAAATGTGGTCGCCGACCACCTATCAAGGATCGTGGCTAAGAGACAGGGAGGGCCACCAATCAATGACGACTATGCCGAAGAGGCTCTTATGTTGGCAGAAGATGCTCAAGAAGAAAATTTACCCTGGTTTGCAGACATCTACAATTATCTTGCTTGCGGAGAACTGCCTCCTGACATCACATACAATAAGAAAAAGAAGCTATTCGCGGATGCCAAGAACTATTACTGGGATGATCCTCTCCTGTTCAGAAGATGCGCTGACAGCTTATACAAGAGGTGTATCCCAGAGGAAGAAACCGCGGACATCCTGAAAGAATGCCACACTTCCCCCTATGGTGGTCACCTGGGTAGCGAAAGAACAGCTCCAAAGGTGCTACAGTCAGGTTTCTACTGGCCCTCCTTGTTTAAAGACGCTGCACAATTTGTGAAGGTTTGCAAGGAGTGCCAGTTTACAGGAAACATAGGGCGGAGGAATGAAATGCCAATGGCGAGCTGGATCGAAGTAGAAATATTTGACGTGTGGGGGATCGACTACATGGGACCGTTTCCCCCATCTCGGGGGTATCAATACATACTCGTGGCAGTAGATTATGTATCGAAGTGGGTGGAAGCGGTAGCCACCCAAACCTGTGATGCCAAGTTGGTTATCAAGCTCTTCGAGAAGACCATCTTCCCTCGTTTCGGTATACTGCACACTGTGATAAGCGACGGAGGGTCGCACTTTGGAGAAAGACAGTTTGAAGCACTTCTGCGCAAGTACGGAGTGAGGCACAAGATCGCTACACCCTACCACCCACAGACGTCAGGGCAGGTAGAGGTTTCCAACATGCAAATCAAGCAGATCTTAGAGAAAACTGTCAACCGAACGAGGAAAGACTGGTCCATGAAGCTTGACGACGCACTTTGGGCCTACCATACTGCTTACAAAACACCCATTGGAACCACCCCCTACCGTCTCATCTACGGAAAGTCCTGCCACCTGCCTTTGGAGTTGGAACACAAGGCCCTTTGGGCAATCAAGTTCCTAAATATGGACCTCGACAAAGCAAGAGAAAAGAGGTTTTTGCAGCTTCAAGAGCTCGAAGAGCTGAGAATGAACGCCTACGAAAATGCAAAAATCTACAAACAGAGGACAAAATTGTGGCACGATGCCCACCTCAGGAGAAAATATGTAAGAGAAGGGGATAAAGTCTTGTTATTCAAGTCCTCTATTCGTCTTTTCCCTGGGAAGTTACAAACAAGATGGTCAGGACCGTTCACTGTGTCAAAAATTTACCCATCAGGAATGATGGAGCTCTACGACAAGGATGATCTGACCAAAGTCTTTCAAGTAAATGGGCACAGGGTAAAAAGGTTCTATGAGGATGAAGCCTTTGTCAAGAGAGTAGAGATCAACCTACGAGATATGGGAACAGTCAAGAGCTGAACGAGATGACCCTACACCGGTCGAGCTGGCGACGCCAACTTCAGTGCTCCTCGGGAGGCAGCCCGAGTTTTTCTTTCTTTCGTAGAGAAGGATGCATTTTTCTTATTACCTATAAAAACAAAATTTATGGCATGTAATAAGGCCCGAGTCGGTGCACGCGCCGAGCGCACTAGCTCCTCTGTTTTATGGGCCACTGTTGTCATACTTTCTGAGGTCGGGGACTTAACCCTAAACCGATGATGTTTTTTTCCCTTCTCCTAGCTTTGGTTTTCGGCTGCCTATTTTAAGCCGTGTCGGGCAGCAGCTCAGCTGGCACGTAGTCACGCTTATATCAAGCCGCAGTTTTTGGGGCACCACAAGAGCCATGGCGGATGGTATTCCCGAGAAACCATCGTATCATGGATGGGAATAAATGCCCTAATTTAACTAACGTGACCTTCGTCTCAGGAATTGCCTGACTCGTCGACCGACGCGTGCCCCAAAAATGCTCGTTTTACCCCCAGCTGAGCTTGCTATATATAGCAATGTGGGCTCAACGTGTCGGGCTGTCTCACTTCTCTTTTCAGCCACCTGTAACACATGCAGTGATCCACCTTTGCTCGCGTGTTGGCCAGCTTGCCTTCACCCTTATATCGGGTGATGGCTCCTATGAGCAAAGGTATCGCCCGACATGCTTATCGCCCGACATGCTTATCACCCGACACGAGTTTTCATATCGTGCTGCTTATCGGGTTTTACGAGCCTAGTCAATTTTGTATCGCCCAACGCAGTTAAGCACGAAAATAATGCCCGATTGTGTTTGCCCGATACGCCTTATCGGGCGACACAATTTTCTTTTGTGACGACCAGACAGGCAGTTGATCTTTGGCGACCTTATCGCTCGATACATCCGTGTCGGGCGGAGTGTGTGCCGCACATCCCTCCTCGTATCGTCCAACCCTGTATCGTCTCGAGCTTCCTTTTGATGGACGAAACCTGGATTTTGAAATAAGTCCTATCATGATTCCTGTCTTTTCCGACCTAACATTTAGATGATCGTTGGACTTGATAACAGGGACGGGTCACACAGGGCAAACCTCCAGCCGAGCGGAAGCAACAACTGTCAGGCAGAAACGTAAAAATCCCAAGGCAGCTAGCCGTTGACTACCGCAGATAGAAAGCGGGAGAATTTTTCTTGATTTGGTAGCTTCATAGGAAGATCACTTTCTTATAATAGTCTGTCTTCTGCGATGGTTTAGGACCATCTACATAGACAACATGAGTCTTTTGCCGGTGGCCTCCAGATGAAATCTGGGCATTCTAGTTCCATCTTCTTAAGGAGGAAGCATCCACAAGTGTTTTCAAGAGCTCTCGAGCTTCCATCTTGAGAGCTTTGCACTTGTTCTGGCTGCTTCCAGCTGAGGAATGAAGGAAGCTGCAGCAAAGAAGCATATTGCAGCTTCTCCAAGGCACAAGCCAACCCGCTAGATAACCTTCACTGGGCTAACATGAACTCACCCTGTTTTCTTCGCTACTCTGGGACAGAGTGCGGAGTAAGTTTTGGGGGGGGGTACCCATGTGCCAGTGAAGGAGGTATAAAAATTCTCTTGTGCCATTTTGTTCTCCTCCTATATCATGTATTTGTACCCTTGCCCTTGCTCATATAAAATTTTTGAAAATTTTTGCTTATTTTGTTCCCATGCATATGTACAAAGTCGCTATATTAGTAAAAACCTGATGCAACTGCTTGCAAAGTTAGTTTTCTTTGTGCTTAAGGAGATACAAGTTCCGTTATATCTTTCTGATAATGCTGCTTCAAACAAACAGAAGATTACGTTTTTCCATGCCAAAAATTTCAAAAAATATAATAATCTCGCAAACAGCTAAGAGATGAGTATGGAGAAGGAAAAAGCTGCCCAAACAGTAGAAATCTCTTTGTTTCCCCTTTACCCAACGAAAATCCCAAAAAGAGAGAGAAGCCTTATGAGTGTGAATAAAAGCATGAGAGTTGTGCCCAATAAAAGAAAAGAAAAAATATATATACCCGCTTGTTTTCCAAAAGTACCCATCTTTAGGCATGGTAGATCCGGGGCAGTGGTACGTAGGATGTGAAATCACTGCTCTAAAGCCAACTGGCTTGGACTGTAGGGACCACTTGCCCGTTAACAGACCCTTACCTGGATGGACTGATGGAAAACAAGATGAAAAACCCCAAAATCCTTAGCCTACCCTTTACACAACTTTCTGCCCTGAAAATAAAGTTGTTTGGTGTGGAAGCTAACTTCAGAATCATACACTAAAGTCTCGCTAAAGCTGTAGAAATTTTTTTACTGAAATAATAAGGCAGGAAATGCAAGGTCTTTTGTTCGTAATGAGACAACATTATCTCTAAAGGCATTACTATACTTGCTTTACCTCTTGGCCTGAAAGCTGTACCAAACAAGAAGAAGCATCACAAAATAAAGTTTAAATATTGATTGAGGATAATCAAAATGCTAAGTTTGGGGGAGTTGATAACATCAATTTTTGTGATATTTTAGACTGTTTTTCTATTATCAAAACTACCATTTTTAGCTATTTTCCTCTCTTTTGTATGCACTTTCGCTATAATTGGCCAAGCAATGCTATTAATCCTATATTTTCATCTTTTGCAGAGTTTTTCCTCATTTTGGTGCAATAAGGCCGTCCTGGCCCACAGAATAAGTCTAAGTCTGTTTTGGCCTTCCTGACGCCCGATACAACCTCTGCCTGACAGGGTGGAGCGACACAATGACGCACGACAAAAGGATGCCACGCAAGAAGGAGCAGATGGATGACACACCTTCTACCCGACCAGGAGCCCAGCTCGCCCCGACAACCCAACTTATCGGGCGACACAGCCACCCACCGGCAGACGCGCCATCCATCACGTGACCGATAGCCGACACTCCTGAGCTGAGCGATACCAGTATCGGTCGTCCACCGACCCGCAAATAAGGAGGACACGTGGCACTTCGAGCACCATAACTTCCTCCAACCGCTACCTATAAGTAGCAGCTACAGGAAGCCGAAAAGACAGTTCGGATACTTTGGAATTCGGACAGTTGGGAGCTTTGAGTGATCTTCAGAGGAAACTGCGAGAGCAGGAGTATTGTGCCCCAGTGCTCGTGCCGGGCGACACTAGGTGAGCCCTTCCTCGTCTCGAGAGGGAGGGGATAGTTCACTTAGAACCGTCCCGGGCGACACTGCGGGCCGATATCGGCCAACGATGACGAGCGACACAAGTGCCCAACAGTAGGACGCATCGCTCCATGCCCGACACGATATCGAACCCGATACGCTTAGCCCGTCATGCGTGCCGCCCGAGAGGGTGTGTCGCCCGACTTGAGCGTATCGACCAGGTCCTTGAATGATACAGTCGGCCGTCACGGTGTGCCACTCGAGAGAGTGTGTGTCGCCCGACACCGCTATATCGGGCCAGGCCCCTGTCTGGTATCGGGCGGGAGAGCCGCTGTAGTCTGTCGCCCTTCTACATCAAGAAGGCGACATCTATCTTTAATTCTGTTATTTAATTCCTTTCTTACGCAATGTATTAAGACCCTTAATGTGTATGGAAATAGAAAAAAGCTTAATTACTTGCTTCTCTATGCTTGGTGCGATATATTAGATGACTGCTATGTTTGATATCTGAACTCTAGCTTGCATGTTTGGATCGTGTTTCACTTAGCTACCGAATCGTATTTTCCCGTCGCAATAGCTTCGAGAGTCGTGTTGTGGCTCTAGTGTTTGGTCCGATTCTGGAGTACGAGAGTGCCTGGAATGGATTTGTTTCAGTAACATTCCACTCTAACTTAAGTCCGACAACCTCGAGAGGGGTGTTGATGCTTGGTTAGAAGTACCCACTCTGAGAGGAGGGGTGCAGGGTGTTACTGCTGCCGCTTGTTTTGTTGTAGTCTTATCCATCGTATCTTGCCCTAGCTCTAGTATTATCTTTCTGTTTCTGTTGCATAAAAACCCCTAAAAACTGCTAAATGACTAAAACCTTAAATCTCTCTTGTAGCTCCAGTTGGAGATAGTTTTCTTTGTTTTCTTTGTGATATCTTGTTGTTTCCCTTTTGGGAATTTATATCTCTTTATACCTACCGGAGTGTAGCATGTCGATTCTGGGTTCCCAACACTACCCCCTTGTCCCTGTGTTTGACCCCGTATATCTACTTCGACCCCGTAAACAAAGTTGCGGGGGCCTAGAAGGATTCGGGTTTATAAATGTAAAAGCTTGACTACCTCAAATCCGCCTCCACTTTTGGACACGTGATTTAGGCCGGTCAGGGAGCATGTTGGGAGAAGGTGGCCCTGCGAGTTCCAACTACGACCGTGGTGCCCGAGGACCTATCACTGGACATCGACACCTCTTCAAGGTGGTTTGAGATAAAAGCAACATGAATGAGAGAGAGATAGGGAGGTAAGAGTGGGGATAGGGGAGAATTGGAGGTGGCCACATCTACTCTTCTCACCACGACAAGGGTGACAGTTTGTTGGCCTCTGCCGATGATGCCCAAAGCAACACCTAAAGAGAGAGAGAGGCATTTATCAAGCTGTTTTCAAGAAAAGAAAAAGGAGGAGGGAGAGGGAGTTAGCTGCCAGACCTAGATGGAGGTAGAAAATGAGGAACAAAGAAGTAAAAAAAACAAGGGTTGAAAGAGGGTTATAAACAGACCAAGGGTTTAGGGTTCCCATCCTTCCTGTCCTCCATTTCGAGATTTGGGTGGAGGTAGAAGAAGAGATTTCCCGCCCTTTGATTTTTCCCCAAAGTAGAATGGGGGAGAGGGCAAGTTGTTGGGCCCCAATTTTGTATATTTGGGCCCATTAAGGGTCAACTTCAAGTTAGATCAAATAATTCAAGTGAAATTCTTGCCATTTTTAACAGCCATAACTTAGGCTATGAAAGTCTGATTAGGGTGATTTTTTACGCCATTGGATTCACAATTGAATCATCTACATCATGGCATACATTGAAAATCATGGATACCATATGCAAAATGTTCAATTTATCTTACAATATGGTGATATGATATAGCATGATGCTTAATTCAATTTCCCAAATTAGAGTTACATCATATGAAAGTAGTCACCAAGGTGATCAAATTGGGTGATCACCACACTCAAGTATCATGATGGAAATTATATTGAGTGAGATGGGTCTATAAAGAGAGGTAAAGAGTAAAATAGAGGGAGCAAAAATCTAGGTCATCACAAAACTAAACAAAGAAAAACACCTAAGTTGACACATACAAGGATCACACTGAATGGTGTAGGTGGTGGGGTTATTAGGATTTGTCAAACTAGAGGAATTTATAGAATTTTTAGATTAGGCTCACATGACACCTCTTGAGGTGCCTAGTTACCTAGATGATGCAACAAGAAGCCTAGTTTTGTAGCATGCAAATGTGGTAGGGGCCCAAATGCATGCCCCCACCCTTGAAAGTCTAGGTTGCCTACATCAATTGGGGTGTTTATCTTGATATGTGGTTAGTATCCATTTCATGTCAAAGTGATGATTAAGTGCATTGGAAAACCAATGAAAAAGCATGGTCCCACATATTGTCTGATGTTTATGATTCAAATAAATTGGGTAAATAAATTAATAATTATCATCTAACTAGACTATACCCATTCTATAGTTTTGGCGTGAAATGACCAACTCCTATTAAATTATTTGCTCTTTATGTAGATGGTCAATGAATCTTGGTATTCCCTAAAAATCTTCCATCTTAGGCTCAACATGACACCACCACCTTGCATCAAATACAAATTAAGAAAGCCATAAAATGTAGTAACTAAGATCATACATTTAGAAACTTTTGTTTTAGTAGTTTTAAATTCCAATATGCTCAATGTGTAATTATCCCTCACTAACCAATCAATAGGTCATGGAAGGGATACAATAACATGTGTTTCAAGATTTGAATGAAGAAAACTTTATTGATAGTATCCACATGTTCAAATAAGTCACCCAATGTTATCAAAAGTGACTAGATTTAAACTTCCAAATCCAAGAAGGACCAAAATATGCACATGGCTTGGGGGAAGGGGGTAGCGGTAGCTGCTGGTGTGGCTGCATCTTGAGGAAGGAAATACTCCTAACTTTCAAATCTAGTGGACAGACAGAGTGCTCTTGAGTGGTGTAATAGAAGAATGAGAATCCTTGGTCCTATAGTCTCCCTTAAAGGTGATGTTCATGAGTTTATAATGCCAACACATAACTACATGTTGTATTATGTTCTATTCACCACTTCCTTTGCCAATCAACTGCATTTTGTGTAATTTGATTGTTTCCCTTATGCTAAGTATGGAGAATTCAAGGATTGAGCGTTCCCCTTTCAAGAATGTTGGTGATTGATTGATAATGTATGTTTTTTGACCTTTTCTCTTGTAAAATGACTTTTTTCTTCCAAATAAGCATGATTTTTCTATTAAAAAAGGACTAGTGACACATCTTGTTGCTTGCTTTTCTTCTATTTGGATGTAAACGTGATTAGCCTTTATTTGCAAACCCAATAAATAAATTCTACCATAATGTTAAAGTCTAATAAGAATCTTCCAAACCAACATATTCTATTCTTGGAAGATATAATATGGATGATTTGATCAGAGTGATGATTTGACAGGTTTAGATTCTATGTAATTATAACCAAAAGTTTCCAAAATGATCTCTAAAATTGGATACTAGGGAAGTAATGAAGAAAATGTTAATGACCTAATGAACCATGAAGTCTATCATTTTCCCTTTAATGTTGGAGAGATTAATCATATTCATCTTGGATCCTCATGTAGGCCCATCAGTCAAAATACAAAAATTACAATCATCTCAAGAAAAAAATATACATCCCATCTACCCTATCATTATGTAAAAAGATCAACACATGACAAACCTCTCTATCATAAAACCAAATCAGTAGATCCTATATGTCTAAGTATAGCCATAACCATGTACTTACTTTTAGAAAGGAAATAAAAGGAAGAGAAAATAATGGAGGCCAACCAGTCTCTCCCAGTAGGTCCAAACCTCTAGGCATAAACACCCAATCAACATGAAGCCTAATAAAGAGAACCATTAATGGATCCAAGAAATAACCTACTACCATAACAAAGTGCATCAACTTACCCAATTCATCCATCTGGCAAGCATAACACCTCTAGAGAAAAAATGTAACCATCAATCACACAATCAAACTCCACATCATGGCAAGGAAGTTTCACCTAGCATATGAGACTAAAGACCAATCATCAAAGAAGAACCACCCCCAAACCAACAACACACCTTAAAATTTGTACCATTTCTTACCATTATTTCCACAACCACCTAAGAATTTGTTATAGAACTCTTCTAAATAACCTTCACCATCAACATCTCTATTGTGCATGTTGTTGGATTTTTGGATTTTCGACACTCTAATTTCGATGCAAATATTTCCCATTTATGTTATGAACAATGTGAATTTAGTATTTTAGGTGATCAAGGAACTTATACATGTTTCCACATCAAGTTGTACCATTAATGTACCATGTATTCATGCTTTTTATACAACTTGCTAGGGATGATGTAAGAATAAGTGATGATCATCCCTATGCTATCCTAAAACCTTCTCTGTACTCATATCAAGTCTTTAGGATAGTTAAGTGTCATTAGAAAAATCATTTAATATGTTTTCCAAAATTCAAGATATGCATTTATAGTCTTTTTGTTCAAACTATTCTTGGATCGAATTAATTTTGGCAGAACTCTTCTTGGACTGAGAAATAGTCATTGTATAAAAAGATCATTGTAGAAAAGAGTTGTTGCAATTTTCACAAAGAGAATGACTTCTGATCAAATTCTTATTATACCAAAATGATTTTTTGTCAAACTCTTCTTGGACAGAGAGCCAATTTGCTATTTTGTAATCTAGCCATTGTGTTTTGTCTTCATAATGGCTAGTTTAGTATTTGTCTTGGTTTAAACACTTCAAAAAGCTATATTGACCATTCATAAGTGTTTCCTATATATAGGAAAGCCTTATGAACACCTAGGATACACAATTGACATATATACATTTGAGCAAACTATTTACATGCTATCTTTCTCAAATCTTAGAATTCAATAATTCTGTCTTCAGATCTAAGCCATAGCTCAAAGTAGTGTCATTCTCCACAAAATATAGCCTTATATATCCTTACCGGCACTCAAATGAATTTTAGTAGACCAAACCTAAAGAGTAGGAAAAAAACCCAATGGACCAACGGATCATCACTTGTGCATAGAGAACTACTCCATGCTTCTTACTACTTATTGATAGAAGGTTGTGAAGATGCTTCTTGGTGCTACTACTTGTAAGAAGGCTACATCTAAGGAGGAGGTTGATGAAATCTACTCCATAGCGTGCTTCCAATTACTTCTTAGAAAGAAGGATGCTGGGAAGAGTTATTGCAAGCTACCTCCAGTGAGGAAATTGCAACCAAGGAGAAGGCGAATTATGATATGCTCTATGGTGTGCTTCCAACTACTTATTGGGAAGAAGGTTGTTGGGAAGTGTTATTGTAAGCTACTTCTTGTGAGAAGACTGTGACCAAGGTAGGAGGTTGACTACAATGTACTCCCATGTGCAAGTTTCCTTGAGCTAGAAAAGGAGGGTTGTCTTGAGCAACGAAAGATATTATCTTCGAGCTATGAAAAATAGTTGCCTTACCATGTGAATGTACAACGGTAGAGATGGAGGAATGGGATCTAGAAACAGTATGAAAGGCAACTCTAAATGCCAAAGCAGTAAGCATTTTATATTCTTATCTATCTCATAGTGAATATAATAGAATATCTTAATGTATATGATATATGACAAAAACTTTTGGTTACACATGAAGGAACTTCATAGGTCAATAGTAAAAGATTATTATGTTGAAACATAAATATGAATTATTTCATATGTCTAAGATAGATACCATTGCTAAAATGTATGCTAGATTTTCTACTCTAATAAATTATTTGAGTGATTTAGGAAACCTATATCATAAGAAGAGTAGGTCTCCAATA
Organism: Alisma plantago-aquatica; assembly: GCA_963693085.1. NCBI lineage: Eukaryota > Viridiplantae > Streptophyta > Magnoliopsida > Alismatales > Alismataceae > Alisma > Alisma plantago-aquatica. The sequence goes on from OY856410.1 coordinate 1,472,119,928, forward strand.
TTCTTAGGTATCTACCATCAAAATTCAAAGATTAGGTCATTGTTATATAAGAATTCAACGACCTTTCAAAAATATTGATGGAGCAACTCATTGGTAACTTGAAAACACATAAAGTGAAGCTTCAATTAGAGGCTAGAATAGAATTAGTAGAAAGGATTTCTGAGAAAAAGGGTGTGGCTTTCACATCAAAAGATTCAAAGCCATCTTCTTGTAGTGGATCATCTAGTAGTGAAGAAGAAATACATCATAAAGGTAAGAAATATATACATTCTTATTCTAACAAAAATATTAGATTTATCTCTATTAGATGTCACATATGTGGAGAAAAAGAACATTAGAAAGATAAATGTTCATAACTCAAGAATAAGAAGATTAAAAACTCTATAGACAAGAATAAGAAGGCATGTCATGCCAGGTGGGATGATTTTTCAAACTCAGAGGCAGGTGATGAAGAAGTATGTCATCATGCAGTTGAATGCTTTATAGCCAAACATGAAGAAAATTATGACCATGATGAATACACTCAAGGTAATGACGATAAGGCATATCTCTCAACTTTTACAAAAAATTGAACTTATTAAACTTGTTGAATTTACTTCGGTAAAGTTGAAAAATATAAGAGAAAGATAAATAAATTAGCAAATATATATCCTTTAAATAAAGAAATTAGTGAGATAAATGATCTATATGAAAATGAACAAAAACAGATGAACTTGTTTCTCAAAATACATCTTTGAAAAGTCAAGTGACTACTCTTTTAGACAAATTGAATAATATGGAGAAACAAATGATTTATTGCTCACATTTTGGTTATGACCGTATACTTGAAATAAATGATGAGATAAATGATAAAATTGATATTCTTGAAGAAAACATCTCTAGTACAAGAAAATGCTTAATTTCTACTACTAAAGATTCTTTGATGCTTGTCAAGGAAAATAAAAATCTTAAGAAGTCTTTAGAAAAAAAAATTGAATAGCATAAATATGTTGAATAATATGTTGCATTCTCAAGATCATATTGACACTCATGAACTTGGTTATATTTCTAAACATGATAAAAGAAAAAAAAAGTTCTTATTTTTTTTAAATAAAAATCTAGTTCTTATGTTCATGTAAACCATGTTATTTGTTATGATTGTGGGATATTCGGACATTATGAATTCTCTTGCTCATTTAAAAAGAAAAGGGACAACAAAAAGGTTTAGGTCCCTAAAACTTCTCTTTTAAGTTTTGAAAGATCATGAGCTTAATGGATATATTTTTTATCTTGGTAATTTTTTAGTTGATTATATCATACTTCTGTATTTTAATAAAACTATTATCTTGGTAGTTAGTTTCTTTGGTTATCTTTCATATTGGTTTTTCAAAATTCAATTTATAGCATGACCTCTAAATTTTTTTGATATCTCTATCTTAATGGTTCAATGATTTTAGCTCTGTTGTTTTATGGGTATGATATTAAGGGGGACGTCAGAGTTATTTGATATAAACTTGCATATCCTTAATGGAAATTCTCTATATCAATATGAGATTAAAATCCCTTAAATTTGGTCTAGAGATTCTTTGTTGACCTCATCATATACTTAATGAATTCTCTATATCAATATAGTCTTAACATCCCTTATATTTGGTTTAGAGATTCTTTATTGACCTTGATTTGCACCAAAAAAATTCTCTAGATCAAATATGGGCTTAACATCCCTTATATTTGATTTAGAGATTCTTTTGTTGACTTCAGTTTAAATGGACTCTCTAATCATTTCTGGGCTTACCATCCTTTGAAAATGATTGAGAATCAATTTTGGTTTTATCTATTATTTTTATGGCAAATCTCTGAAGGACTTAACATTCCTTACATTGATATTGATATATTATTTAGAAAATGTTGATTTTCATGACATCTTCATATCATGGTGGACTTAAAATTCCTTACCATTGGTTTAGAGTATCATTTTAATGAATTTTTCTTAATGGGATCTTTTTATCATGGAGGACTTAGCATTCCTTTCATTGGTAATTAGATTGTTTTAATGGTCCTTGATCAAATATTGCTTTTTGTTTGTATACTACAACTCTTTTATGAAATGTATCCAATTTCTTTTTGGTACATCCTTGTTTCTATAAGACCCTTGACCTAGATTTTTGCTTGAACTTGCTTTCTTAGCATAATTAGATGATTAAAACCTTAATCTAATATTGTGATGCACCTTAATAACATGTGACGTTCTTATGTGTTCAGTTTGGTCCAATTTTCCTGATGTTTGAGCTAATAATGCTATATGTATGCTTATTTTGGACCAAGTTGCAATTTACTTAAGTTTAGGGATTATATTGCAATTTCCACATGTTGTATGTGCCTCCTATGTTTTAGCATCATGAGAGAGATAATTATGCTTAGTGTATCTTTGTTGGACCTTGGTTGATGAGGTGGCATCATGTGTGCTGAAGTTAGGGTTTGCATGGGTTGCATGGATGCTTGAGTTGATGTTGATGTTGACCCTTTGTGTTGTTGTGACTGATGTGCTTTCCCTTGGTTTTGTTGTTGCGGTCAAAGTGTTTTGAGTGTGATCACCTTGGTCTATATGTGAGAACCTTGGTCACTATGTGCTCACAGTAGTCGCTAGGGTTTTGAACCCTAGGCCGCTATGCTTTTGGTTTCCATGTTTGTAGCGATTAAAACCCTTTGTAGGATGCCATGTTTTCTTATTTGAACAAACCACCTTATGGATTATTATCTTGGTTGCATGTTTGAGTTGAGTGCTTGCATGGATGTTATGAGGAGGACAAGTGGTACTTATGTGCATGACACCTAGCTCTCTTACCTCTCTCCTACTCTTGGGTATTTATACCCCTCTCCTTACAAGCAAGTGACCCCTTTAGCTCTCTCTTACTTCTCTCTTCTTGCTTGGAGTTGGCCCTTGTTCTTGGTGGTCCAATTGGAGATGCTTGACCTTGAATAAGGTGGTTGTTTCCCACTTGCATGTGGTTATCTAGGGTTGGATCATCTCTCTTTTGTTGATCCTTGATCTTGGTAAGTGCTTTATCTTTCTTGATTTTGTTTTCTTGCAATCCTACCCCTCTCTTTCTTCTCTTAGTCGATCCATGGTTCTCCATGGTGGTTATCTTGAGTAACTTCTCTCCAATAGAGGTTGAATCCAAGGTTCTCTCATGGTAGCACCTAAGTGACAAGAAGGACTCCTCTTTTCCCCTTTCTTTTCGGCCTAGTGTTTGTATCCTCTCTTCTTTGTGCACCATTAGACCTAGGTTGTTCTAATTCTCTTGAGGTTATCTTGCTTGGATGTGGAGTTGATCTAAGCTTTGGCTTCCTTTTCTCTCTTGGAGCTTCTTGGATTTGGAATTGTTCTTCACTTCAAGGCGTGTTATATAACTTTCCTCTCTATTATTTTTGCACTCATATTTCATGTTAATGATCTATATTTAAAACGTGATTATAACTTGTGTAGTGGCAATATCTTGAACTAGGGTTTATGATTATGTGGTGATCTACATAGATTAATTCTTTTTCTTACAATCTACTTCTTGTACCTGAGATCTAGTGGATGGTGGAGATGTTGGTTCTTGCATGCACATCTTAAACGTTTGGTTTTATCCTCATAAGTATGATTCGTCTATCATGTGGAATAGGCTTTTACTCTTTTTTGCATGTTCTTGATGCTTGGTTTTACTCTCTCTTAGCTTGGTTTTCATGTGGACTTTGTGATGCTTTTTTATGGTTTTGGAGGATGTTTTCGTTGGTGCACCTCACTCCTGGTTGGGTTTCAATTTTTCATCTTCTTTAAGGGGTTTACATCATGGTGACTCTTTGTCTTCTTGATGTTGAACCACCTATTTTAAGGTATATGGTCGATATGGAATAAGTCCCTTGGTGGTCCCTACATAGGTGGAATTTGCATGGTTACTATGGTCCTTGATTCCTCTTGGTCGCTATGTTGAGTTGGTGCACTTCATGAGGTCGTTATGATCTTGGTTTGATGGATGGTCTCTAGAGCTAGGTTATCAATGAAGTTGGGTTCTATTTTGGTCGCTACAAACCCGAACCCTATTATCTCTTGTGACCTCTATGCTTTGAAATTTTTTTTGTGACTGTTATGCTTTGAGGTTTTTGTTGCGACTGCTATGCATGGTTTGATGTTGGTCGCTATTCTTTGATGCTTGATATGGTCGCTACATTCGATCATGTGTATTGTCAGTTTGGTTGAGATATGTTACAGTCTATATGGTGATGTGGTGTTGCGGTCACCATGACCATGGTGGTTGCTATAATTGACCTAACCCTAGTGGTCGCTAGGGCAACCAATGCCTAGCTGCTACTAGAGGTGTTTACCTCTTGTATGGTCAAATTTCTTCTTGATTTCATTCTTGGTTAATCATGATGATAACGTTTGGACTAAGGTTTCCAAGAATGTGGGAGGTGGTGTACTTTAGGGTTGGATGTTATGTGATATTATGAAAACCCTAATTTGTTAGTTATGAGTAACCCTAATCCTAAATTGAGTAACATGGTGGATTAATGATTATTTTTTTGAGTAATTAGCATGTTGATGAATCATTTTTCTCTCTCCTACTTGTAGTAAACCTAGCTAACTTGCAGGTGGAATGAGCATCATAGACAATGCTTGATCTTGATAATGTATATGTGATGCACATGTGGTGATTATGAGCCTTAATGAGGCATGATGAGATAATGATGTTATGCAAGAACTATGTGAATGGTCTTATGACCTTAGTAGAGGCTTAATGCCTAAATTGAGGCGATATCCTCTAGTGATGTGATGAGGGATTTGTTATCTCATAGTGATGTGATAATGGTGATATCCTAGTGTATGGTATTGAGACAATATTATGTGGTGATGCGATAAACTTTATGCATAATACATTTTATATCTTCTCGAGTTGCAATCTATCCCTTATCTTTGTATAATTTGTTTGGGGTTTGTACATTGTAACTTGATTGATGCAGTATAAAAGATACCCAATTGGCTTAAGTATTCAAGTGAAACTGTAATCATGTAGTTTCCATGTGCCATAGATCCAATCTAGTGTCAGAATTTGCTGGATTGTGAAATGAGTCTTCCCACGGGAAACTCAAAGCGCATACTATTGAGTATGCAGGCTGCTTGGAGAGTACATCCTTGTCATCCTGATCCTAAGTGTTTTTGAGAATGGTTGCGGTCGTGTCTCGATGATTATATGATGTGATGTAACTTTTGGAGGACAACTGTGGTTGGACTTCGGTGGAAGGGTTTCATACCCTAGTGTCTAGTGTCACGACCTATACCAAGGCAGGCTAGGTTTTTTCAGATTGACTATATGTCACTACTAGCATTTAATTATTAAGTCTCTTTCATGTCTTTTGTACAGACCAAGAGGTGGAGGTGAGATCATGGATTCCAACTTTTCTATAGATCTTGTATGGCACTGATTTCGACTTAGCAATGGTCAGTTGGATTTGGGTGGTACGACTCAAATCCTTAGGGCATAACAAATATGTAAACAACTGTTTAGTATATTTGCTTAGGGCTAAACATGATCGACATTGGTTGTTGCCCTTGCCTTGTTTCTTGTACTGTTCATTTGAATTTTAATGTGGTATGAGAAATCAACTGTTATACATGTTCTTCATATTCCTTGTAAATGCATAACTTGTTCTATTGATCAGTTGTAGTTGCTTAACCTGCTTAGATTGTAAAATTAGTTTTAAATAATTCATTTATCTGAATATTCTCATCTTGTTAATAATGTTACATTCCTGCTTAAGTATAATCTTTGTTTATAATAGTTTTTGGTGGAGAGTTATATCTCTCGTTGGGACATGGGTCTCACCCTGTGGTTCGCCACATCTTTTTAGGTGGTCATGCGTGACCTAGTAGAGATCGTGCGGTTGAGGAAGAGAAGAAAAGAGATTAGTAGTTGCTGAAGGTTGGACATGTTGCTAGTATTTTGTAGTAGAGTCCTATGTGTCGTCCCCATTCTCTTAGGTCTTGGAAGGGGTGTTTTGTAAATGTTGCATTGACACATGTTTTTGGATATATGCCTTGGTTGTATATAAGTGGTTTGTATATGTGAATAGGTTATCTTTTGTAATAGGTTGTGGTAGGATGGCCACTATACATTGATGTAATACCTTTATGGTGTGGTATGAGATTTATGTGGTGAAAGGTTGTGAACCTTGATGTATATGTTTCCTCTTAAGATGGTTATATGACATCAATTTTAGTTTACCCTATTTTGTGGTAATGTGCTTATTTAGTAGTTGGTTGTGCTTTTGTTTTAAGTCATCTCACTTTTGTGGCATTGGGTTGTCACATGTTATGTTCGTATCAGAGGTCTATGTTTTCAGAGTCTATAAGGACATAGGATTAGGGTTGAATCTATTCTTTTGTTATCCAATATATCTGATTGCAACTTCTATTTATACAGAAGAAGAAGATATGACTGGAGAGCACACATAACATGTTGAGAGTAGTGTTGCTACAACAGGAGGTGGTGCCAGGAGGCAGGCCAGAGTAGATGGAGTTCCTCAATTTGGCATAGAAACTATGGTCAATATCACTTTTCACTCCATGTTTGGATAGTTTAAGGATACAAATTTGCATATGGCAGATAGAGTGCCCGTACCTCAAGCGAGGGCAATTGTCCCCAATGTGGAATCCCAAGGTTCTGGGAAGACTTTTAAGAGTTGCGGCACATTGGGGCATTGGAGTATGTGGGTATGGAAGACCTCGACACTGATATGTGGCTGACGGAGTTGAAGAAGGCCTTTAAGATCCTCAATATCCCAGAAGAGGATAAGGTGAAGCATGCAATGTACCCGTTAGAGGGAAGCGATGGCCATTGGTGGGCCATTGAGGAGGCAAAGAAGCATGGTATAGTAATTAGTTGGAAAGATTTTTGGGGAGAGTTTGTGAGATGATACTTCTCAGAGATGTATTGGATGAGAAGATCTCACAATTTGAGAAGATCCAACATGGATGTATGATGATCAATGAGTATGAGGCCAAGGTCATGGAGTTGTTGAGGTTTAGTCCTCACATGGCTGTGAAGGATAAGGAGAGGATCAGACAGTTTGAGAAGGGTTTAAGTAAGGAGTTGATGATGAAGATATCTACATTGGAGAACCAAGAGCAGTTTGCTTCCTTTGTTGAGTATGTGAGATGGATAGAATAGTCAGTTGTAGAGAAATGTGAGGGTAAAACCAAGAATAGATAGGTATAGTTTTAGGGGAAGCCTTCTGGAGGCTTCAAGAAGCCTAGTTTTTTGTCACCCTAATCACAATAGAATTCTGGAGTGCCATCTTAGTGGTCTACAAACAAGGACAGAGGCTGAACTTTTCCGTAAGTAGGAGCCCACATCACAACATCAATTTTGCTGATAGGGCTTCCTAGGACATGGTATGAAGATAAGACTTGTTAGAGATGTGGACAGACTAGCATACACGGTTGTTTTTCCCAATGAAGGATGAGGATGTGACCCAATAGCTAAGATAGAGTCAGCATGGTTCTCAATGGAAACAGTTCAACAGTTCTAATAGTAGGGGACACAGTTAGTCATCATAGGCTGGTTCTTCTAGATAGGATAGTAGTAGAGGGGGGCAAAAACAAGCAAAGGATTGATTCTACACCATGAGTCAGTCAGAGGGAGTGGTCAACCCATGGGTTGTGACATGTCAGATGGAGTTATTTCATTCTAATTTGTCTGCATCTTCCTTTGTATCGGTTCTAGTTAACCAGGTGCGACACATTCTTTTATCACTAGATAAGTGATAGCTATTTGTTCTTTGCCTATGAGTCATATATATGATAGTCTTCACTTAGAAACCCCTCTAATTGGTTCCACCAAGTTGCGGGAGGTGTGTCCATCATGCATTCTTTCTTTCTCAGGATGTAACATTCAAGTGGATCTTATGCCACTTGACATTTTAATTCAATGTGATCCTCATAATGATACCTTGGAGAAGTACAAGGTGGTCTTGGACTGTAGTTCCCAAGTGGTGACGTTCTTTAACAATGATGTTTTGTGGGTCTTACACAGAGATAGAAAGATTCTTTCGACATGTTTGGTGTCAGCGATGACGGTAGAGAGGCTGATGAGGCAGGGTTGTGAAACTTCTCTGGCACATGTGTCAAATACCAAGGTCAGGAGTCCTAGTATTTAAGAGGTTCCCATTGTTTGAGAGTTTTAGGATGTGTTTCCTAATGAGTTTCCCAGTGTTACCCCACCTTGAAAGATTGATTTTAAGATCAATATGGTTCCTAGTACACAACCAATAGTGCAGTTACCTTATAGGATGGCTCCAACTGAGATGTAGGAGTTGAAGAAGCATGCAAGAGCTGTTGGACAATGGCTTTATATAACATCCCCAATTTCTAAAACATGCACAACACTAAGAGGAAGCATAGATCTCATTGGGATGTCACAAACATGATAACCATTGCATAAAAATAAAGTTCATATATAACCCAATACAGGATAAAATAAAAGTTCTCACACTCAAGACCTCAACATAACTCATACATGAACAAAACATGTTTACTCTTAAACATCCTACACTTTCTCATAAAACTCTCACTAAAACTAGAACACATGGTTCATAAACATAAAGGAAATCTACTCTATTGGTAGTTGGCACCCCACCAGGTAAGGTCTCAGATGTCCTTGAGCTTCTTCTTCAGTTGCTCCTTAGACAGATTTATCCTTGATTTTGCTCCTTTCCTGCAGGCATCACACCCCTATCCATGCATCAAAAAAATTGGTAAGTGGAATTGAACATATTATATCTTAAAAGAAAACATGTAAACTGAAAAAGAAACTTTAAACATTAAACATTGAAAAAGGGACACAATTGCTTTAAATTACTTCTTTTATCTTGACTTATATAAGAAACCTTGGGTTTTGCACCAAAGTGCCTCTTCTCTTATGCACTGAAGTGACTCTTGGTTTGCACCAGAGTGCCTCTTCTCTTATGCACCGAAGTGCCTCTTAGTTTTTCTCTGAGGAGCCTCTTATTGAGGATCTTATATAAGTTATCTTTTAATCATTATCTTTCTCTTAAACTCTTGAATTTCTCTTAAACACTATTCTTGACATCACTCTTAATGTTCATGAACTATGGTATAATATATATTGCCAACAAATCATGACTTTCAATTTATCATAAATTCATTGTCTTTAACAATTGAAACAATAAATAATCCATTTATAGCTATCATTGTACATTCATATATGCAATCAATTAAATATTTATGTTCAAAGTTCATGAACCACTTACCTCTCTCTTAGAGAATATCCTAGTTGCTTTATGAAACCCTAAACACAATCCTGGGGTTAAGAAACCCTAATTACCCTGTTATAACAATTATCATTCATTAATAATTAATATTCAACCTAATTTCTAGGGTTTTGGGGTTCTTTACTTAATCAGGGGAAAATGGAGTTGAATCAAGTTTTAAAACCCAATACATCATGTAGATCTCGAAAAACTGAGCAAAATCCATATATAACTTGACCCTATTGGATGTACCAATAAAAAGATATTAATTTTCATACGTTGGCCAATCAGAAATAAGATAAAGCCACTTAGTAATTTCCTGGGCAGGGATAAAACAAAAAATGCAAGTACTGATATGCCCATAGAACTATATACTGAGTATAATCATGACAGGGGAAATTCGGTCAAAATCATATCGTGAATCATAATGTGTCACATATCAAGCTAAAAGCATCGTTGGCCAATCAGAAAAAAGATAAAGCCACTTAGTAATTTCCTGGGCAGGGATAAAACAAAAAATGCAAGTACTGATATGCCCATAGAACTATTTACTGAGTATAATCATGATAGGGGAAATTCACTCAAAATCATATCATGAATCATAATGTGTCACATATCAAGCTAAAAGCATCAATTCCTAAAATACCAATGTTACATCGTGACATATAATTAGAAATAACATAGGCGGCATTGTAATTTCCATGTTTAGCTTCTTCGAGCCCTGTTCATGGTGCACTCACGGTTCCTTGAGATCAAAGCTCCAAATTGAACACTGATCATCCCACATGTTTGATGAAAACTAGGGAAACGAACCTCTTCTACACCTTCCATCGAACACAGAGACCCCATATTTGGGTCTCGCAGTGGCCTGAAGCTAGCAAATGGCAACCACCATGGCTGAGTAGGAGAATCAAGAATGGAAGCAAAGAGCTCACAATAGCCAACTAGGAACAAAACTAGTGATTGGGATGAGTTCAATCATCCCAGGCGAAGACCAAGAAAACTAGGTTGAAGATGAACCAACAGTGCGAATTGCCAAAACACAATGAAATGAGTAGAAAAGGGGAAAAATTGGGAAATCAAGATACCTATTGTACTCAGTGAAATTCAAGATCAAAGGAGGTTCTAGGAGGTCAAGGGTGACACTCCGAAGCAGCAACCCAAGCCTTGGAGGTCTGAAGCACCGGGTCGACACCGCGAGGTTGACCAATGGCGACAGTGGTCTCAGGAAGATCTAAAACAACAATTGCAAGCAAACCAGTGAATATAGGAGCATTCTCAGGGATTCCCATATCATTTTCAAGACCTAACATATATAGGAGTATCCCTGAGATGGCTAGAAACCCAGCCGAAGTGGGAAACAGGGGCGGGAGGGGAAAGTCCTTATTGTTTCGGAGTTCTAGGGTATGGAATCCCACCGAGTTTGGGATATACATGCTTGCCAAAGTGAGGAGATGGTGAGGAAGCTGTCAGATGCTTCTGGTATCCTCTAGTGTGTTGGTATGTATGCCCTGAGAGCCAATCATGGGATGATTTGTGGGATACATTAAGATTGATTTGATAAACATCAAAGGCAAGCTTCCAATTCATTCTGGTTCAGTCATATGAGATAGTGATAGAACCGATTGAATGTCTAAAGAATGACAGAACTCAATGATGTATGCTTTCAGGTTGAGGACCTGAACGATGAGATCGTACAGATGCTAAGAGTTTGTACATTCTTGTTATGTCCCTAGTCGGATATCATTGTGGAAGGTAGATAGACAGCAATGACACACAAGACTAGATTGTGGTGTTAGTTGATGACAGAATCTCATTAGTCATGATATAGAGATATCAAACCAAACACATAGGTACTTGTTAGAGAACAAGTGTACCGGACAGACCCACCGTGAGTTTGACACATGGAACCATGAGATGGTAGTCACAGTCAGTACTCACAGTGATGGTGGTAAGTGTGATTCTTAGACCTGAAATCACTGCACTCAACACATGTCGTTGGGCACACTTTGACATCATCAAACACAGTCCTGAAACATGGGTTGTTATAAAGGTGATGATTGGGTGGCTTTAACACATGGGGCTTTTGAGGGGTGAGTGATAGATATGGGATTTGTCCCTCCTGAGGGAGTTTGATATCCATGGCCACTTGATGAGTAGGATTGAGAAAGGCGTGCACGCATGTGTGAATCAGTATGTGATGCTGATGTCATACATATCTCTTCCAGTCTACTCTGAGATCAAGGAAATGAATGAACGTTGACAGGATGACTGTTCCATGCCTCGAGTTCATTCGGGATATCAGTGACAAAGGAATTATACACTCGCTGTAACACCATTCACGGATTGTAGGATGAAAGTTGTTCTCCAACTTTCTACTTTCACTTGGGTAGCACTGATGTGTGACTAGGCACCGCTCTTTGCTTGTGAAGTCATAAGTGTTATGGACTTTCACTGCCAACGTGAAATGGACCTGCAGGGTCACACACATAGGATTTAACCTGGAAGAGGAGTTCTGTCCACAAAGCAATGTTTAGATTGATTACTAAAGGAGTTTAGTAGTTCAATTAAACACTCAATCAGTCAATAGCTCAATATCGTATGGTTCAAGGTGTTGGACGCATTGATTGGAGTATCAGATTGATTGAAATCGCAATTGACTGATTTTGCCCAACTTGTGCTCCCAACCGACCGGTTCATGTGATGAACCGGTCGGTTGAGGTTGCTGAACCGGTCGGCTGGAGTGTCTAGGCCGATCGGCTCATGCCCAGGTTGAAACGACCGGTTCAAGGGTTGAACCGATCGGCTCAACTGGTGCAACCGACCAGTTGGGAAAAGTCATGTCGGCAAGAATTTTCCTTTGGTTTCAAATTGCCCAATTCAATTGGGAATAATATTGGTATTCGATACCAATTGGGAAAGAAACAAGGAAAGTCTTTTTGAGCCGGATTAGGACCATGAACCGATCGGTTCAGGGCACCAACCGATCGGTTGGAGTGCCCCAAATGATCGGCTCAGGTCCAACCGATCGGCTCAATGGCCGAACCGATCGGTTCAATTGTGAACCGATCATTTCAAGTTGCGAACCGGTTGCTTTTTGTGGAAAATTCTCGAACCCTTCTACTCCTGCTTTAGTCCCGCATTGCCTGGGATGGAGAACCCTGTCCCATGACTCTCCTATATATATAGGGGTATTGGGGGCTTCTCAAAGTACAGCTCAGTGCAACCAGTTGCTCTACAAGTTGTCGTTCTCTCTGGTTTTGGTAACCGTGAGAGAGCCCGAGCAAGTGCTTCCCGCAAAAGGGAGGTGCAGCAAGGGAAGGACAACTGCAGTTGCAACAGGAGGCAGGAGAGTGTGTTGGCGACTAGTACGTCAACAGGAGGGTGTGACTCCTTCCACTTCCTTGTGGGACAAGGAGAGTGGAGTTCTAGGTGGTCCGTGTAGACTACTACAGAGGCGGGAGGACACTGCCGCTTAGGAGGACAACTGTCATCCGACAGTCCGGTTCGAGTAGGAGTTGTCAGTCCCGGTGCGACCAGGAGCTGCACAGACACCGTCGAAGTCCGGAGTTGAAGACCGCACATTGTGCGAGGTATTGTCGCCGAGCAAGCCTCGGGACAAGGTATGATTCCACAAACCATCCTTTCCTATTATATAGACGTTGACGCGTTTCCTCGGTATGGGTTGGGGAGAAAATTTTTGTTTCCGCTGCCTTCTCCGTCTCCCCTAAAACCCAACAGTGGTATCAGAGCCACGTCAGCTGTTCTATATTTTAGGAATATCGATATGATCGATTTTGGTTTGTCGCCTTTATTTATTGCATACGATGCGAATAATATCAGCTTTATGCATGTCCAATCCTAAATCCACAAATCCCTAATTACATATATGATATGTACTATTAATGCACTTGATACGCGTCGCCCTTAAACGAGTTTTGTGGTGGATGTGTGTAGCGTGATTATGGCCTATAAACCCCTATCTGTGTGTGGTTGTTTGTGGTTGCTTGCATCTCGGTCTGCGCACCGATCTTCCCTCTCTTATTCCTGATGTAACTTGAAATAATTCGAGATTCTTTCCTACCTTTGCTCCCCCCGAATGTAACTCGGGGTTTCTCTTTTAAAGCAACGTAATAAATAGAATAGGATTTTATTTCCTGTTATGTCAAAGACCGGCGGACATCAAGACGACTGCTCAGATGATCGGTTCAAGGCGTGAACCGATCGGTTGACGTTCCAGACGGTCGATTCAAGGAGTGAACCGATTGGTTGATGACCGGTTCAAGGAGCGAGACGAGCGGGTGGCGGACATGACGAGATGCATGACGACCAGGCAAACCGATCGGTTGGAGGAGCCAACCGATCGGCTGGTGGCACCCAGACGACCGGCTGGAGAGTACAGATCATTCATGTGATGAGTTGATCAACTCGGAAGGCAAGGCACCGAAGTTCATCTTGTACAGGTTGCATGTGATGTAGACCTAGATGACCGTGATTCCTCTTGGCTCGAGGAATCACAGTAGGATGGCCATAATCATCGCTTTTTATCGTTTGTGCATGTTTTCTGTGGGATATAGCATGTATATGATACGTACTATGTATTGTGGTGATTGGATATGTATATGTATATAAAACCAAATCCCTCATTAAATATTAAGTTTTAGATGCCTTCCAAATGCGACACACGTGAAAAGCTTGATCGACCAAGTGTGGGCACGCCCAAGCGTGGTGCACCGTCTATCTCGTGGAAGCATGAAGGATGAATGTGTGGGTATGCCCAAGCAGGGTGCATATTCATCGTGTTCGCTTTGGGTCGGACTTAACAAGGTGACCTAGATAGGATCTAGTGCCTTGAGGCATGGAGATGATCATTGCAAGGAGTTGTAGATGACATCTTATCAAGAGTTGCATATGATGCAATTGGCAAAAGTTGCCTACCTGAGAGATCTATGTTGTGGGTGACAACCCTAGCTGGTCCATGGCTTAGAGGATTTTAGGATCTTGCCCACTAGAAGGTTGTACGCTGCAATCTTCCGAATTGATGGTGAGGGCTATCGATTTGAAGTAAAATAGTGGGAGCGATAATTAATTAAAGGCCTAATTATATCGTCAAACTTTCAAATCAATCAAATAAGTCAAAATGAGTTTTGGACTAAAATTGCATATTTTCCTTTTTGTAGATCAAATGGCAACAAACAATAACAACTTTTCTTTGCGATCGGTCCTTGACAAGGACAAGCTAAATGGGACAAACTTCCATGACTGGTATCAGACATTGAGAATTGTTCTCACTCAAGAGCGTAAGCTCTATGTCCTGGATACTCCAATTCCAGAGGAACCCGCTCCTAATGCACCAAGGACAGAAAGGGATGCTTACAAGAAGCATTCTGATGATGCCATTGATGCAAAGTGCTTGATGCTATGTTCAATGAACCATGAGTTGCAGAGGCAACATGAGAACATGGGTGTCATAGAGATGATTCTCCATCTCAGGAACATGTATGAAGATCAGGCACGGCAAGAGAGATACAATGTTTCTAGGGCACTGTTCAAGTGCGTCATGACAGAAGGAGATCTAGTTGGTCCTCACACACTCAAGATGATTGGGTATGTGGAGAACCTGCAGAGACTGGGATTTCCACTGAGCCAAGAGTTGGCTACTGACGTGATACTGCAATCGTTGCCAAAATATTACAGTCAGTTTGTGATGAACTACAACATGAACAACTTTGATAGGCCACTGTCAGAGTTGTTGGGCATGTTGAGGACAGCTGAGTTACAGATGAAGAAGGACAAGCCTAAGTCTGTGATGGTGATCATGAGCAAGAAAGGCAAGTCCAAGCGCAAGGGCAAGGGCAAAGCTAAGAAAGGTTCTGAAGCTAGCCAGGAGTCCAAGCCATCTTCAGCTCTCAAGGCCAAGGGAGGCGTGACCAAGAAAGGAAATTGCCACCATTGTCAAAAGCCAGGACATTGGAAAAGGAATTGTCCTCTCTACCTGGAAGAACAAAAGAAGAAGGAGGCGACTGAAACCTCTACTTAAAGGTGTCATGAAAGTAAACTTGTAACACTTTTTGAGATATATGATAACAAGATGTAAAGTGTAAAGCATTCTTACTTGGGGCAAGT
This sequence comes from Alisma plantago-aquatica, assembly GCA_963693085.1. Lineage (NCBI taxonomy): Eukaryota > Viridiplantae > Streptophyta > Magnoliopsida > Alismatales > Alismataceae > Alisma > Alisma plantago-aquatica. Next base: position 1,472,135,345 of record OY856410.1, read on the forward strand.
GTTGCCTTTATAGATAGGAATACTTTAGTTTATTTTCAGCCAATAAGGCATGTAATACAGTTATGAACTATTATTTCATACTTTCCAATAGATAGAAACACTTTATTTTTGCATATTGTATGACAATGATGGCAATTAATAAAGAGATGTTTCAATTTATAAAGATATGATCTTTGTGGCAATGCCTTATTTATCTTGTGATATTTGATATGCATAAGATAAGACGATACCTAAAAGTTATAGATAACTCAAACAATTTAATTAGCATTAATCATGAGAAATTCATTTCTAGTTTCCATGTGATGGATAAAACTAGACTCTTTTGGTTAGAGAACTAGTAAGGGACATGAATATCTTGGACATGATTAATCAATCTTCACTAAAGTAGTGGGAGAATGATTATCCTATTAGGTATAATACATGTGATGTATTTACATACCTATTGGAATAAATGCTAATACTTCAAATGGTGTTTAGAGAAATACCAATATGAATATCTTGAAGTGTTCAAGATTATCATAAATGAAGTACAAATTTGGTAAAGTATTAATTCTTGATGAGATCAATGAATGAAATACTTGGACCAAATGTTTGAGATCCTTATGAGTGTTTATGATAATGTATCATAATGAACTCATGATTAAGGCATGGTGATGTCTGAATCAAGAAGGAATCATACTCTAAGGAGTTAGAGAATGATTATCAAATAACTGAATTCTTCTTAATAAATGAATACCCCACACTAATAAAAGAAATTAAGAATCACAAGGGTTGTGAGTTCTTATATCTATAACAGATACACCTCAATTATCTATGTGATGAGTTGTTCATGTGATGAGTCAACTATCAAGATGAATATGAGGAACCGAATCTTGAGTTATGGTTTAAAAACATTACATCCTAAATGACTTCCATGTGAACCATAAGGTATGACCTTGATGGTAGCACTCATTGGATCATATCCATAAGTGCAAATGAGTCTTAAGTGTTAAGAAACATGGATAACATTTTGAGAAGGATGATGCTTGTTGATTGCAACTTAATGACTAAGACATTTGGCATATGGATACTAAAACTGCATTCCTATGAGGAATAAAACCAGGATGTGTACGTGACACATCCTATAAGGTTTATGAATCCACTAATGCAAATGAAGTCTATAAGTTACAATGGACTAATCAATGTGATTGAGTGAGTACAAGAAACTCAAAATTGGATCTTTACTTTGATGATATAGTCAAAGGGTTTGACTGATATGTCAAAGATAAAGAAGGGGTCTGTGATTTAGTGGGAGCGTATTCACATTCCACATATTGATGTGAAATGGAATTGTTCTAGAATGGAAATCCAAAAGTGGAAATTATCTTTAAGGAAGATAGAGATGTTTCCTATGTGATAGGAATAGAGATCTATAGAGATAGTTCTCGAAAATCTCTTGACCTGGAAAGAGAAAGCATACATTGGCAATCTGTACTGAAGTGTTCACTATGCACAGATTCAGTGGGAGAAAACTTGTCCATGTTACATGGAGTTAGTATCCCAAGGCCAAGTGTCCAATTCTTATGAAGAATGGGAAAACCAAGAATAGATATGGATCTATCATGTATGTAATCATCCCATTATCTTGCATGTATGACATGGCAAGAATAAAATGCATTCATCATCTTGTATGTAGGACATGGCAATATGATGTGCTCATCCTGATAACTCGTATGTAGGACATGACGAGTGGATGTCTGTCTACTTCCAGTAAGGGTTACTGGAATACCATGAGAACTTGATAAGTGCTTGTGAAGTACTAGTTCTATGGAGATAAGGAAGAGTTCGATGTAAAGAGTTACATTAATGCGAACTTCCGAAAGGACAGAAAATTAATCGCAAAATATACATAAGATGTATAAAAGTGGAAGTTTGTTGATAATTGGAAGTGTTCCAATAAAGTCATTTAAAAGGGAAATGCCGAGTATCTATGTGTTAGTGAACATCAATGGATACTATATGGATCTAAAAGTTCATGAGATGAACTTATATTCCACTCATTGATGATAAGTCTGGAATCCTTGATCATGCAATGTGGCTAAAGGTTAGCAAAGGAATACTAGATCGCATATTACGGCAACTCCATCTCATATGTATGACGTACAACGAAGAGATGCGAGACATGCAATTTGTACAGACTTTGGCAAGGTGTTGTCATTACTCACTATGTTGGCACTAGAGCACAGTAACATGTGGGACATGTCTGAAGATCACTATGAATATGATTCATGGGTGATTGGCTCGCAGTGCAAGTGGGAGTCTGTTGGTATGTATGCCCTGAGAGCCAATCATGGGATGATTGGTGGGATACATTAAGATTGATTTGATAAACATCAAAGGCAAGCTTCCAATTCATTCTGGTTCAGTCATATGAGATAGTGATAGAACAGATTGAATGTCTAAAGAATGACAGAACTCAATGACGTATGCTTTCAGGTTGAGGACCTGAACGATGAGATCATACGGATGCTAAGAGTTTGTACATTCTTGTTATGTCCCTAGTCGGATATCATTGTGGAAGGTAGATAGACAGCAATGACACACAAGACTAGATTGTGGTGTTGGTTGATGACAGAATCTCATTAGTCATGATATAGAGATATCAAACCAAACACATAGGTACTTGTTAGAGAACAAGTGTACTGGACAGACCCACCGTGAGTTTGACACATGGAACCATGAGATGGTAGTCACAGTCAGTACTCACAGTGATGGTGGTAAGTGTGATTCTTAGACCTGAAATCACTACACTCAACACATGTCGTTGGGCACACTTTGACATCATCAAACGCAGTCCTGAAACATGGGTTGTTATAAAGGTGATGATTGGGTGGCTTTGACACATGGGGCTTTTGAGGGGTGAGTGATAGATATGGGATTTGTCCCTCCTGAGGGAGTTTGATATCCATGGCCACTTGATGAGTAGGATTGAGAAAGGTGTGCACGCATGTGTGAATCAGTATGTGATGCTGATGTCATACATATCTCTTCCAGTCTACTCTGAGATCAAGGAAATGAATGAACGTTGACAGGATGACTGTTCCATGCCTCGAGTTCATTCGGGATATCAGTGACAAAGGAATTATACACTCGCTGTAACACCATTCACGGATTGTAGGATGAAAGTTGTTATCCAACTTTCTACTTTCACTTGGGTAGCACTGATGTGTGACTAGGCACCACTCTTTGCTTGTGAAGTCATAAGTGTTATGGACTTTCACTGCCAACGTGAAATGGACCTGCAGGGTCACACACATAGGATTTAACCTGGAAGAGGAGTTTTGTCCACAAAGCAATGTTTAGATTGATTACTAAAGGAGTTTAGTAGTTCAATTAAACACTCAATCAGTCGATAGCTCAATATCGTATGGTTCAAGGTGTTGGACGCATTGATTGGAGTATCGGATTGATTGAAATCGCAATTGACTGATTTTGCCCAACCTGTACTCCCAACCAATCGGTTCATGTGATGAACCGGTCGGCTGAGGTTGCTGAACCGGTCGGCTAGAGTGTCCAGGCCGATCGACTCATGCCCAGGTTGAAACGACTGGTTTAAGGGTTGAACCGATCGGCTCAACTGGTGCAACCGACCAGTTGGGAAAAGTCATGTCGGCAAGAATTTTCCTTTGGTTTCAAATTGCCCAATTCGATTGGGAATAATATTGGTATTCGATACCAACTGGGAAAGAAACAAGGAAAGTCTTTTTGAGCCGGATTAGGACCATGAACCGATCGGTTCAGGGCACCAACCGATCGGTTGGAGTGCCCCAAACGATCGGCTCAGGTCCAACCGATCAGCTCAATGGCCGAACCGATCGGTTCAATTGTGAACCGATCATTTCAAGTTGCGAACCGGTTGCTTTTTGTGGAAAATTCTCGAACCCTTCTACTCCTGCTTTAGTCCCGCATTGCCCGGGATGGAGAACCCTGTCCCATGACTCTCCTATATATAGGGGTATTGGGGGCTTCTCAAAGTACAGCTCAGTGCAACCAGTTGCTCTGCAAGTTGTCGTTCTCTCTGGTTTTGGTAACCGTGAGAGAGCCCGAGCAAGTGCTTCCCGCAAAAGGGAGGTGCAGCAAGGGAAGGACAACTGCAGTTGCAACAGGAGGCAGGAGAGCGTGTTGGCGACTAGTACGTCAACAGGAGGGTGTGACTCCTTCCACTTCCTTGTGGGACAAGGAGAGTGGAGTTCCAGGTGGTCCGTGTAGACTACTACAGAGGCGGGAGGACACTGCCGCTTAAGAGGACAACTGTCATCCGACAGTCCGGTTCGAGTAGGAGTTGTCAGTCCCGGTACGACCAGGAGATGCACAGACACCGTCGAAGTCTGGAGTTGAAGACCGCGCATTGCGCAAGGTATTGTCGCCGAGCAAGCCTCGGGACAAGGTATGATTCCACAAACCATCCTTTCCTATTATATAGACGTTGACGCGTTTCCTCGGTATGGGTTGGGGAGAAAATTTTTGTTTCCGCTTCCTTCTCCGTCTCCCCTAAAACCCAACAAGGAGGGGGGAAGCTCAGGTACTGTTGTGCCTGGGGAAGAGTCATCTTATATGAGGGAGATGACTCTGGGGTTGCGAATGACTCTAGGACTAGGAGTTCAACCCGATTTGGGAGCGTGACTAAATAAAACAATGTGGTTGGCTGGACCAAAGTCCAGATCAGTTAGGATTAGATATATTAGGTTTATTTATTAATTTTTTGGTTAATTCTTTCCTAGTTCCATTTGGAGTAGCTAGAAAAGTCCAAATCAAATGAAAATTTTCATGCTACCTAATTTTGGCACAAGGAATCTAAAAATATGGTTAGTTTCTTGATTTCACTATCTTAGCTTGTTATACTTCTCTTTTTAGCATAAATGTTTAATTAATCATATATGATTACTTGAATTTGAGGATAAAATTTTGGGTAAATCATTAAATTATCAACACCAACTTATGGTAAAAATACGAGGCCATAAAAATAACGTTGATTGGGAAAATTCATGTTAAACCCTAAATTCCACTTAATCAATAGTTAGGACTACATTGATGATATTGAATTTCAATTTAGTGCAAAAAAGTTATCAAATACAACTTATGTAACCTATTTGATAGCCTTCAACCCATTATGATATATTTCAATTATCAATTTCAAAACAAAACAAATTAGGGTTTTTGATTGGGGTCATTTTATAAGGTTCAAAATTTTTAGGGTGTTATACTTTATCAGACCAAGCTCGTCCCTTTGGGGGTGCTCTAGTGTTGTTTGTCAAGAAGAAGGATGGATCTATGAGTTTGTGCATTGATTACTGATAGTTGAAAAAGGTGAGTCATTTTCACAGGCATATTTTCCTTGATTTTATGTGTTGATTTGTCATTTATTTGATTAATTATGCCTGAAATGCTATCAATGGCCTGTTCTATCTAAATGCATCAAAGTATATGTTTTTACTGTTTAAGATGGTTTAATATTTGTCTCAAATATTTATCCAAATTCTTGTGCATTTTCATGTATGATTGAACTTCACAGAGTCGATACTACCGACACCAAAAGTTAGTAATACTGACTTCACATCAAGACTGGACCAGAAAAGACTCACACAGACTCAATACTACTGACACTCAAGGTCAGTAGTACTAAAACCACATCAGTAAAGCACAAGGATGAATCGCAAAAAGTCAGTACTACCGAGTTTACAAACTCGATACTACCGAGATGGCGTCAGTAAGGCAGTGGTTAGGTGACCTAAAGACTCAGTGCTATCGAGTCAAGGTGATACAGCCGACATTGTCATGAGTCACAACTACCCTAGGAACTAAGTAATACTGACTACCAAGTCATTAATATCGAGTCTGCCTAATTTGGCAAATATGAAGATAGCAATCTAATCCAACGGCTGGAGTTATTTTGTACTGTAAGTGATTCCTATGACCTAAGGGGAGTTCATCCAAACAAGAAGGGAAACCATTTTACATTGAATGACATGGGAGAGAGAGAAGAGAAAGAAAAGGAACCAAAGGCTTCACCCAGGATGATCCGAGCACCTTTGGAAGGCAAATCGGAAAAAATCAAGAACAAGTACCCTTTGGTACTGATAGATGATCTGTTTGATCAATTGAGAGGTGTTGTAGTGTTCTGTAAGATAGATGTGAGGTCAAGATACCATCAATTGTGGATAAAGGCAGATGACATACCCAAGTCAGCTTTTAGGACTCGATATAATCACTATGAGTTTGTAGTTATGCCATTTGGGATAACCAATGCACCAACAATGTTCATAGACTTGATGAATAGGGTGTTCAAGCCTTATCTTGATCATTTAGTGGTTGTGTTCATAAATGATAGCCTGATATACTCCAGAGATAGCCAACAACATAAGAAACACCTACAATAAGCATTAACGTTGTTAAGGCAACACAAGTTGTATGCTAAGTTCAACAAGTGTGAGTTTTGGTTGAAAGAGATGTCCTTTATGGGGCATGTGATATATGTTGAAAGTGTTCGTGTGGATACCAAGAAAGTGGAGTCAGTGTAAGAGTGGGAGAAATTGAAGACGATGACAAAGGTTCACAGTTTCCTAGGCTTGACAGGCTACTACAAGAGGTTTATCAAGAACATCAGTGTTGTGGCGTTACCTCTAACGAAGTTGACAAGGAAAGACGTAGCATTCATTTGGGACAACAAGTGTCAATATTCTTTCTAGATTTTGAAGGAGAAGTTGACCGATGCACCAATTTTTGTGTTGCCTCAGTAAGGGAAACATTATATCATCTTTTATTATGCCTCGAAGAATGTGATTTCTCTCGCTTCACAACAACTTAAGAAACATGAGGAGATCTACCTGAGCATGATCTGGAGCTTGCAGCTTTGGTATATGGTTTGAATATTTAGAGAAACTATCTTTATGGCAAGAAGTGTCAGATCTTCATTGACCATAAGAACCTTCAGTACATCTTCTCAAAGGAAGAGATGAATAGGAGGTAATGACGCTGGATGGAGTTGATTAAAGACTATGATTGCACTATAGACTACCATCCATGGAAGGCGAACGTGGTGACAAATGTGCTTAGTATGAATTCTTATTTATCCTCATCTGCTGATAATGCATAGTTGTGTTCCTTAGTGTGCCATAAGAGAGATATGTTGGTGATGTTGCGTCAGATGAATGTAAAGTTGGAGGTCTCCTTGTTGACAGGCTTGTTGGCACAGTTATAGGTGAAGCCCGCATTGAGGTAGCTAATTAGAGATGCACAACATGATTATATAGTGATAAGTAGATCCAATCGGATTTTGGTAGTGAGAAGTGTGATGGATTCCATGAGTCAAAAGACAGTACAATATGTTTCTACAATAGTACAATTGTGCTTGATGTTGGTGATATGAGGAAGTTAGTTCTGGAAGAGGCTAGGTCTTTGATGTATGTTATGAATCCAAGTAGCACCAAGATGTACCATAAGTTGAAGGATCTACACTGGTGTCCTGGCTTGAAGCATGATGTGGTTGTGTTCATGGCAAGGTGTCCTATACATTACTAGGTTAAGACTGAGCATCAGAAACCTATAGGAATATTGCAACCATTTCCTATACCATAGTGGAAATGGGATCATATCATGATGTACTTTATGGTTGGTCTTCCTAGGACATCCAAAGGTCATGATTCCATATAGATGATAGTTGATAAGTTAACCAAGTCAACACACTTCCTTCATATGAAGACGACATATACAACTGAGAAGTTGGGACATGTGTATGTTGATGAGATAGTTTGTTTGCATGATATCCCAATGACGATAGTATCTAACAGAGGTCCTCAGTTTACCACTTTTTTTTAGGAGTGTATGCATGCAGCGATGGGTACACATGCAGTACAATATTTCACCTGTAGATAGGTGGTCAGTCAGAATGGACTGTTTAGGTTTTGGAACATCTGTTGAGAGCCTGTGTTTTGCAGTTTTTGGGCAGTTGGGATGTGTACCTCATTCTCATAGTGGTTGCTTATAATAACAATTACTGAAGGAACATTGACATGGCACCTTATGAGGCTCTGTATTGGAGGCATTGTAGGTCTCCATTGTGTTGGTATGAAATGAGAGAGTATAAGCTTTTAGGACCTGATCTTGTGCAACAGACAACAAAGAAGTTTAAGGTGATACAATAATAGCTAAGGCAACCCAGGACAGATAGAAGCCTTATGTTGATAATCGTCAGAGACCTTTGGAGTTCTAAGTGTGAGACAAGGCATATCTCAAGGTCTCTCCTTAGAAAGGCGTGTTGAGGTTTGGGAAGAAGGGTAAGTTGGCTCCTAGGTTTATGGGACCTTACCCTATGGTAACACGTGTTGGGAAGGTAACTTACAGGTTGGATCTACTACTTGAGTTGCTTAGGTTGCATCCTGACTTTCATGTATCCATGTTGAAGAAGTGTCATCCATATGCTGAGTTGGTGCTGTAACATGTAGAGGTTGAGTTGGAAGAGGATATGTCATATGTGGAGGGTCCTATGTTGATCCTTGATAAGAGGGTGAAGAAGTTGAAGAAGAAGGATATAGTATTGGTTAAGGTTTTTTGGCATCACTATGTTGTGGAAGAAGCCATGTGGGAGTTGGAGGAATTGATGCATAGGAAGTACCCGTCTCTTTTCGCGTAGGATCTTAGGGGTGTAATCCTTGTTAGGGGTTTATGGTTGTAAGATCCATGTCCTAGAGTTTTGCTTTACCTTGATTGTTTAGCATAACTATATACTTAAAACCTTAATCTAATCATGTGATGCACCTTAATAACGTGTGACATTTTTATTTTTATCATTTTGGTTTAGTTTTATTGAGGTTTGAGATAGTTGTGCTATATGTATGCTTGTTTTGGACCAAGTTGCAATTACCCAAATTGAGGGTTTATCTTGTAGTTTTTCACATTTTGGATGTGCCTCCTATGTTTTATCATCATGAGAGAGAGAATGATGCTTAGTGGAGCCTTGTTGGACCTTGGTTGATGAGGTGACATCATGTGTGTTGAAGTTAGGGTTTGCATGGGTTTCATGGATGCTAGATTTGATGTTGATGTTGACCCTTTGTGTTGTTGTGACTGATGTGCTTTCCCTTGATTTTGCTTTTGCAGCCTAAGTGTTTTGAGTGTGAGAACTTTGGCCACTATGTGAGCACCTTGGTCTTTATCTGCTCATAATAGTCGCTAGGGTTTTGAACCCTAGGTCACTATTCTTTTGGTTTCCATGTTTGTAGCGATCAAAACCCTTTGTAGATCACCATGTTTTCTTCTTTGACCAAAGCACCTTGTGGACCAAGTGGGTGCTACCCTCACCTAGCTTTTACGATCTTGGTTGCATGTTTGAGTTTAGTGCTTGCATTAATGTTATGTGAAGGACAAGTGGCACTTATGTGCATGACACCTAGATCTCTTAGCTCTCTCCTACCCTTGGGTATTTATACCCCTCTCCTTGAATGCAAGTGACCCCTTTAACTCTCTCTTCCTTCTCTCTTCTTTCTTGGAGTTGGCCATTGTTCTTGGTAGTTCAAGTGGAGGTGCTTGAGATTGAAGAAGGTGGTCGTTTCCCCCTTGCATGTGGTGATCTATGGTTGGATCATATCTCTTTTGTTGATCCTTTGGTGATCCTTAATCTTGGTAAGTGATTTATCTTTCTTGATTTTGTTTTCTTGCAATCCTACCCCTCTCTTTCATCTCTTGTTCGATCCATGGTTATCCATGGTGGTTCTCTTGAGGAACTTCTCTCTAATAGAGGTCGAAGCCACAGTTCTCCCATGGTAGTACCTAAGTGAGAAGAAGGTCTCCTCTTTTCCCCTTTCTTTTTGGCCAAGGGTTTGTACCCTCTCTTCTTTCTACACCTTTTTTCCTAGTAGTTCTTCTTCTCTTGATGTGATCTTGCTTGGCCACAAATTTGATCCAAGCTTTGGCTTATTTCTCTCTCTTAGAGCTTCTTGACTTTGGAGTTGTTCTTCACTTCAAGGTGAGTTATATAACTTACCCTTCTACTATTGTTGCATTCATCTTGCATGTTAATGATCTATCTTTAAAATGTGATCATAACTTGTGTAGTGATGATATCTTGAACTAGTCTTTATGATTATGTGGTGATATGCATAGATTAACTCTTTTTTAAACTCTACTTCTTGTACCCGAGATCTAGTGGATGTTGGAGATGTTGGTGCTTGCATGCATGTCTTTAACATTTGGTTTTATCCCCATAAGTATGCTCCGACTATCATGTCAAAGATGGATGATTTTACTCTTGTTTACGTGTGCTTCATGCTTGGTTTTCCTCTCTCTTAACTTGTTTTTCATGTGGACTTTGTGATGCTTGTTTTTAGGGTTTTGGAGGATGTTTTTCTTGGTGCACATGACTACTTGTTGGGTTTCAGTTTTTTTTCTTATTCAAGGGGTTTACATCATGGTGACTCTTTGGTTTCTTGATGTTGAACCACCTATTTTAAGGTATATGGTCAATATGGTTGAAGTCCCTTTATGGTCATTGGTGCATTTCTGCTAATGGTGTTACACACTAATCGATTGGAATTTGAATAGATGCAACTCCGAGAGCAAAGAACACATGGTGGGATCACTTTAAAAATTTATAATGATCTAAACCTACACACCTACTTCTACTAAAAACACTACACCTGCAAGCATATGGGATCCTGTCGTAGTATAGGAGGGCAGAAAGTATAGTATTGATCCACATGGAGAAAAGGGAGCTCTAGAGCTAGGTTCCTACTGTGGAGTCTAGGGTTTAAGGGTTTGATGGTTGTTTTGATTGATTACACTAAGTTGAGCAAGAAAGTAATTAAAGGTAAGCAAACAAGATTAAAACCTTTTTTAACCCTAGAGAGTTAATTCTACTGATCAAGAAAAGACAAGGCAAGGCAAGGAAAGAGAACAAGTTATGCTAAGGTAAGCAAGAAGAAATCTACACTACACTAAGCTAGCAAACTAAACACAAGAGAAATTGAAGAACTAAACTATCAAGAGCAAAGAAATAACAAGGAAAGAAGCTAACTGAGCAAGTAAGGAGCTAACTAAGCTAACACTGGCTAAGCAAGAAGGCAATCATGGTTTTAATGCAAAAAGGGATGTGTGGGCTGTTTGGGGGATGCACCTATTAGTTAGGTTAGGGGAGACATGTGAACATTATTATTTCATTTAGATTATCAAACCAAAAAACAAGCTAGAGTCTAATGAATTGCCCCAAACTACTAACTAGCCATGGATATGATAGGTTGTGTATAGGGAAATCAGTCCCTAACACCTCTTACTACCCTTATGAGGTTAGGATCTAGGTGAAATTCAATTAGAGTCCAAACAAGCCTAGGTTTCTAGGTTAGAGGATCTTAGGGTGATTAGGGGTTGAGGGTAGTAATGGGAGTGGAAATGATGTTTTAGGTCTCACATCACCCACATTCTATCCTTGAGAAAGCTCTAAGATAATCACATAAAATTCATCTAAAATAGCTACTTAGATCTCTCAACCAGGGTTAGGAGAATTGATTAGCATGTAGGAAGATGGGTGGCTAGCTAGGGATCCATGAATTGGACCTAGGAGCAAATCCCAAAATTCACACGTATAAGCAATTTCCCAAAAGTCCTAGTTGATTTCAAGCACAAAATAACAGTCAATTCATGAAGAGTGAGATAGAAATAGAACATAATTATTCGCAAACTAGATTACAATGTTTACATATCATTTTCACCCAACATAGTATCAAAGTAACATTTTTGGCCCCAAACAGTCCACCTAAGAGGCCTAGCTACTCATGGAAATGGAAAATACAAAAAGAGAAGATAAAGGGGAAGGAGTAGCCATGGAGCTCAGTGTAGATGAGTGAATCCTCCTATCCAACTACTACAAGGTCGACATCCTCCTCCTTCTAAGGTGCAAGGGCATGATATGATGGTGGAATAGGGTCAAAACACTAGGAAACTAGGGTTTTGGTAGAGGAAATGGTGAAATGGAGTGGAATGGAGGTGGAAATGGAGTGGAATGGATAGGGGAGAAAATGGAGTGCTAGGAGTGAGCTAGGGGTGCCCAAGGATCAACTACTGCCACCACCTAGGTATATATAGGTGTTGGGGAAGAAATAGGTCAAGTAGGGGTAAAGTGGGGAATGCAGTGGAAAAGTAGCTAGGTTTCTGTGAGTAGCACGACCATGGTGGAGTGGGGTGAGAACAGTCATGGTGGAGTGGAACGACTATAGTGAGAAATGGGGAAAAATCACAGTAACTTGGGTGGTTTTGAACTGAAAGTGGCATGGCCGTGGTGGGGCAAGGTTGGCACGATCATGGTTGTCACCACAGTCGTGGTGGCTTAGAATGCTCTACTTGTTCTCGGCTCCACGACTATTCTGGATTGGCTGCAACACGATTGTGCAATGTGGCACGACTGTTCTGTGGTCTCATGGCATGACCATTCTTGGTGGCATGACTGTTTTGATCTCTACACTTTCTTGAGTTGACTCTGTTGTCTTTGAGTGAGCTAACACGACCATTATGTGGTACTACGGCCGTGCTGGTCTCTAAATCAGCACTTTGACTTGGATCTTTGTTCGTTCTTGGACATCTTTGCTTCAATGGAGCTTTGGCCACTAGAGGTAGGTTGAGGGAGCTCAGACTTCACTTTAGGACTCTCCAAGGATAGAGAAACCCTAGGATCACTCATTCTCTCTCTCATCCATCCAAGCATGGTCCAAATGCCTGAAAAACATGCAAATAATATACATAAGTGCATTTTACACAGATATGAATATTAGGGGAAATAACATGTAATCTAACAGGTATATATGTGATTGAAATGCTATATGACACAAGATGAAGCCCTAAAGTAGGGATGCATCACCACCCCAAACTTAAAACATACTTGTCCTCAAGTATGCTCCAACTCAATCTCTCTACAATTTTTTCACAATCAAGAAATGACAAATGCAATGCAATAGGTGAATGTTGACTAAATGGGCTCAACGATGACTAGGTACATGCATTCCACCTCTCTCCTCTCCTCTTTCACAAACCAATCATGATTAGAGCACTGAGCCTACAAACTTCAAATATAGAGCATAGAAAACACAATTAATCCATATGGATGTCATATCACTCTGGGTAGACCATTTCATGGTAGCAAAGGTCAAGAATGACTAATTTTGCTATTTTACATTCATGCATTCAATCTCATATGTCCATCCACACTAAGTAACCCACATGGCTACTAAAAAGGGCAAAATGAGCTAGGTTTGACATTTCCTAACTCTGTAGACATGCAAAAGGAAGAAAGGGTTGCAGTAAGAATTTGGAGTGCTTTTACACACTCATCTTTTCTTTATTTAGATGCTCCTAAATAGGAGCATCCTTTATTTTATTTTATTTTTTGCATTTTTCTTCTTCTTTGCCCTTGGTGTGGATAGGGCTTATGGTGATGAGAGTGAAGCGGGGAGATATAAATGTGGCAACCCCAAACTTTTGGAGGTGGCCACGACTGATCGTGTGCACTTTGGCATCCTTTCATGAGGCGTAGAGGTAAGAAGATGGTAGAAGAAAAGTGAGTCAAAGAGAGGTTACTAGTGTGGACATCCAACATGAGATCTCCTGCATAAAAATTACTCCAACAATTTCTTCAAGCAATGACACACTACATGAATGAGCAATATTAAAACCACATTTTTATCATGAGATTTTACAAAACTCTAAGTGTTTGTGACTTGCTTCAATCACAATTCAACAAAATAGTTCACAAGCATAAGAGAGGTGGTTCACATGTAAAATGTCAAGATTGAGGCCATCTAGCAATAAACCATGATAATTCACTTGCATTTGTCTAAGGTCATCCTTTTCAATCCAAAAAGTAGAGATTGGGTCAAAACACACTTTTAGGTAAGAAATTCTAAACTTGGGCAAAATTGGCCAAAACAATGCCAAGTTGCTTTCAATCGCATCTAAGACTTCATTATGGAAAAATAAACTAGGAAACAAGAAAATACTAGTTAAAACATGCAAAAATTAGCAAAAATCTACATGATGTACAATGCACGGCAAAAAGAGCATTTTTTTTGAAAATTATGCAAAAATTGCAAGAAAGTAAACTACATGACATACAAGCATGCAAAGTAATCTAATATAGATAGCAAGAGAAAGTAAACAAAACAAGAAAAAAAACTAAATGGCAGGTGAAATGTGAAAAAGGTGAAAAGAGAAAAAGGGCATACCACCCTACCACCCCAAACTTTTGAATCATGTTGTCCTCAACATGAACACTAAAGTATAGGAGTGATAGGGTAGATGATCACTGTGGTGTTTCTGATGGCGGTCCTCCCTATGGTGGAGAATTCTGGTAGTAGGTTCCCCAGTAGTCTGACTATGGAGGTGGGTAGGAATCCTGGTGTGCAAACAATGCACCCCACTAGTCTTCCCCCGAGTGGGGGTTCCTCTGTGCTTGGGCATGCTGAAACTGATACATATGGTTGATTTGATAGTGTATCTGCTAATGATCCAACCACATTGCATCATGTGTGTGTTGATAACCTTCCTGTGCCCTTAGAATCCTATCATGTGTGCTCTGAATGCCCTCTAGCTGCACATGTATAGTCGACGTGTTGTATGCATTATCTGAAGGATGATGTGGCTGATGTGATGTCTCCACCTCATGTCGCCTCAACCTACAAGCCTCTCTCTACTCGATTGTCCTCCTCTCAGCAACTTCCTATGACTCTCCAAGTCATTCAAGTAGATCTCTGGGTTGTTGCTTCCATGTGTGTCTAGGATGCTCCTCTTCCCACCTCCCTAAGATATTCAAAAAATTCAGAGATGGACCACACCCCTCTAGGAGAGGTGTGGCATGGCAGGGGAGCTCTAGTGAAAATCCTTCATAAGGAGGGTTGAAATGGTAGAAAATCTTCTGATCAATCACTGAAATCATGGATGAGAGAGTCAAGTAGTGTAGGTCAACGAGCTTCCCTCCTTCTACCTTGGTGTATCCAGATACATCATGCTTCAGGGCCAGAGCAATTGAAGTCACAATCCCTCCCATAATAAAAGGATTCTTGCTCTTGGATGGGATTGTTTTCATGTGATCAATTATGAGCGACCCCAAATTTACATGCTTTCCTTGCATCATCCATCCCAACACAAAGAGGTATTTCTTTGTATAACTACCTTGATTCTCATACCATACGAAGATGGTGTTCACCAAGACCTTCTGAATGTATCTCAAGATGGGATTGTGAATCAGACTTGTCTTTGATTTTCCCACCACAAAATTACTTTGCCATGCAAGACTCTTCCACATGGATGCATAGTTCATAGTGGTTTCTCTATCTATGCTCCCTTGATCAAGTAATTCTCCCACCCCAGGGGTGGGAGCGAAAATGCCATTGAGAAAAAATTTAGTGATAAGATAAGTGCCATTCCCCAATGTGATGTTTATGGCATCCTGTGAGACTTTCTCTAGGGTCACAAAAAACTATCGTGTAAGCTCAACATAAGTCTCCTGGACTTTGGTCAACATCTAAAATAACCCAACAGGTTCCAAGATATCCTAAAAAATCAAATATGCCCAAAGTCTCCATCATCTCTTAGCAAGCGTAGCAAGTGGAAATCACTCAGTGTGTCAGGCACTCCGAGTGATTTGGCTCCTTCACCTTCTTGATCTTACCCTAGAGTGTTTCCTCATAATGTGCCTCAGGTACATCCTCCTTCCGTGCATCTATAATTGCTTCCTCTTCATCATCTATATGCAGTTGTCATCGTGCTCGAGGATGAGGCTGTGGCTGTGGTGTCATTGATCTTGAAGGTCGTACCACTAAAACTAACAGTCGAGCTGAGGAAACTTAGGGATGGGCTGATGTCCATCCTCCACTATGCATTCTCATGGATTCCTCCATCATAGGGTCCATGGTTTCCTCTATATACAATGATTCTCCATGTGAATTGGAGGTTGCCGATGGTAGTGGAAGAGCTAGGGATGCCAATGAAGCTGAAGATGATGGATTCTTGGGCCAGTGTCCATAGGAAATGATTTCCTTGGTCTTATCCATGACTTTCTTACCCATTTGCTTCATCTTTCACTAAAATTGGTGGAGAAATTAGGGATTTTTGGTTTTCTTCGAAGAATGGGGTTGTTGGGGAGGATTGGAGAAAAGAGGTGGATTTGGTGGATGATTTAGGGTGGAAATGATGGATGGAGGTAGAGAAAATGTTAGAGAACTAATTTGGGGGCGGATTGGGGGTGACTTGAGGAAGAATCATGGGTAGAATAGGGTGGTGCAATTCTGCATGGCTGCTTTCACACGTGGAACAATCGTTCTGTCGCTGTGAGGTCAAATGAACAAGTGAAGAACAAAATTGGAAATTACTGACTTAAGTGATGGGTTAGGTTGCAACACAGTCATGTTGCGTGGCACATCCATGTTGGTTCACCTTCTGTACAACCATGGTGCCCCACATAGTTGTTCTGAATAGATAGCTACACGACCGTGCTACCTTGTAGGGCCGTGCTGGGTCTGTTCTTCAATTTTGTTGATTTCTCTGTTGATTTTAGTGTACCACCATGACCATTCCATGGCACCACGGATGTGGTGAGTACTGTGGTAGTTCATTTCAACTTGAATCTCATAAAAACATTAATTCTTTGTCCAAAATGATTTTCATGAATTCTTAGCCTAAATTTCATCCAACTTTTCTCATTTCAACCTGTTTTCACCTACACATCTTAAAACTAAAAAAAACTATTAAAAATAAGTGTGAGTGTGTTTTCTTGGAAAAGTGTAAAAATAAACCAAAAGTATCAAAAATATAAGGTTGGGTGGAAAATTCCCCAAACCTAGGTGGGTTGCCTCCCACAAGCACTGAGTTTCATGCCTTCAACTAGGCTTCTTGGAGATTCTTGCATCATTCATCCATTTGGAGTTCTCAACAATAAATGCATCTCTCATTTGCTCTCAACCTATGCTCCTCATCTTTTTGATCACCAAAGCTGTCATCAAATCTTTCATCCAGATCTCCTTCTCTCAAATGACCAGATGGACTCTTGAAGTGACCATGCCCAATATCCTCATCTCGAACTCGCCAGTTTGAGGACTTCAATATGTTGATCTTTATCTTCATGTCCATGAAAGAGACTTTCATTATTTCGACGTGAACATGTATCTTGGCATCAGCTATAGATAAGAATGGTCTTCCCAAGATGATGGGGATCTTCCTATCATCCGACTCCATGTTAAGAAAAATGAAATCAGTTGGGAACACTTCCCCTCTTTCCTTGTCTATCATCACCAAAACATCATCCACTCTTCCTCTTGACACTTTAACAGAATGGTTTTCCAATTAGAGAGTGCAATGTGTCGTTTTCAACTTTCCTAATCCCAGTTCAACATAGACACTATATGGCATCAAATTCACACTAGATCCCAAATCAAGTAGGGATTTGTCTATGCGATGTCCCCCAATGTAGCTAGGTATGAGCGGGGCTCCTGGTTCTTTCCTCTTCATGGGAAGTGAGTGTTGTAGGATTGAGCTCACTTGTTCGGTCAACTTGACTCTCTTTGGTATTCTCCCCGTTGACCTTCTCTTCACCGTGCATAAATTACAAGAAACTTGGCATATGATGGGATCTGCTTGATAACATCCAACAATGGAATGTTGACCCTCACTTGGGAAACACCTCAAGAATGTCAACATTATACTTTTGTCTCCTCCTTACTTTCAGTGGCTCATCTAATGATTCAAAGAATGGTGGCTCACTTGCTTTGGCCTTTCTTGCATCAACATGAGATAGAACACTAGGGATGGTGGGATTGGAAATGGAGTGTGTGGTAGAGCACAAGGTATCCCAAAATCAACAGGAGGTATCACAAAATCATCTTCGATAATCTCAATCACAGTACCACCACTTGACTACCTTTGCTTTGCTTTATCAACCTTTCTTTGACTTACGGGCTGATTAAGAGTTTTCCCACTTCTTAGAACTATCACAACACTACCTTTCTCATGGTGGAGAGGGGGAGCTAGTTTTGGTTGTGGAGGAGGTGGAGGTGGTCGTTGGTATTGAAATTGAGGTGGAGGGTGAAATTGAGGTTGGAAGGTGAATTGGTTGGAAAGTTTTGGTGAAGGAGGGGGAGGAGGAGTGTAAGGCTTGGGATTGCCTTGGAAGTGGTATATGGGCTGCACTTGCATGGGAGGTGGACTATAGAAAACTTGAGTGGATTGCGTAGGTCCACTTGCTTCATTGAAACTCATTATTGGCCTAGAAGACAATTTTTCTTCTTGGAGAGAAAGTATGGAAGATAGCTTCTCTATCCTATCCTCAAGCCGTATCACATTCATTTGTATTTAATCAAAGCTCTTAAACCTAGAGAGAACCTCTTTCTCAAACCCGAGCTATATCTTGGACTTTGGGGTTCTGTGTAGCTATAGGAGGGAGGCATCTTCTTTTCTTCACCATAGAGCTCAATAGAATTGATTGAGTGGCAAGGAACATTTGTCACTTGGTTCTTCATGAAGCTCACAATGTCACAAAGAATCTTCATCACTTGCGGACTTGAATCACTATGAGATGGAGATGTCATACTGAAGGAGCGACCGCCATCATTCACCATGCTAGAAGCCCAAACTCTTAAACCTTCTACCAACTGCTCCAACAATGGCCATATCTCCTTAGGTGGCCTAGTCATGAAAACTCCTCAATAAGAATAATCTACTATAACTTGATCCTTTAGAGATAGACTGAAGTAAAATGATTGTACTATTCTCCACAAAGGGATCTCATGGTGCGGGCACTCTCTCAACATCTTCTTAAATCTCTCCCAAGCATCACGAAGCTGTTCATTACCCATTTGATTGAAACTCACTATGGCACACCACATTTCTGTCAACCTTGCAATGGAGTAGAATTGTCTTAGAAAGGCATTCTTCATCTCTTACCAAGTCATGATGTCCCTTCTTGAATCAATCAAATCTTTGGCTTTATCTTTGAGGGAGAAAGAGAATAAGGTCAATCAGATAGTGTCATCACTGGCTATCAGCATCCTGAAGGTGGAGCATACTTCATGAAATGAGTCCAAGTGCTTGTAGGGGTTCTCATCCTCTGAGCCATAGAAGGCGGGCAGGAGCCCAAGAAGACCTGGAGGGATGGAGAATTTCTCCCCTGGCATTTGATCAACTCTGCTAGCAATTGGAGATTTGTAGTTTCTAGGCATGAAGTAGTCTTGAAGTGGCTTGTGAGGTGCATTTTGGCCTTCCATCTTGTCTTCCCAAAGTGGCTTGTCACATGCACAAGGCAAACCAAACAAAACAAAGAAAGTAGCAAACCAATATACACAAATAATACAAATAATAAAGAATAAATAATAGAAATGACGAGGACAATAGGAAAAGATCAAATAAAAAATAACTAGCTAGGTTGAGAGCCTTTCTCCCCGACAATGGCACCAGACACCTTGGTGCATTTCTGCTAATGGTTTTACATACAACTCAATTGGAATTTGAATAGATGCAACTCCATGAGCAAACAACACATGGTGGGATCACTTTCAAAATTTATAATGACCTAAATATACACACACACTTCTACTGAAAACACTACACCCGCAAGCGCACAGGGTCATGTCGTAGTATAGGAGGTTGGAAAGTATAGGGTCAATCCATAGGGGAAAAGGGGGGCACTAGAGCTAGGTTAATTTTTGGGCTAGGATCCTACTACAGAGTATAGGGTTTAAGGGTTTGAAGGTTGTTTTGATTGATTACACTAATTTGAGCAATTAAGCAATTAAAGGAAAGCAAACAATATTAAAACCTTTGTTAACCCTAGACAGTTAATTCTACTAAGCAAGAAAAGACAAGGCAAGGCAAGAGAACAAGTTATGCTAATGCAGGAAAGAAGAAATCTATACTACACTAAGCTAGCAAACTAATCACAAGAGAAATTAAATACCTAAACTAGCAAGAGAAAATCAAGAATAGGACAAGAAGCTAACTGAGCAAGTAAAGAGTTGACTAAGCTAAAACTGGCTAAGCAAGAAGGCAATTAGGGTTTTAATGCAAATAGGGATGTGTGGGCTGTTTGGGGGATGCACCTATCAATTAGGTTGGGGTGACATGTGAACATTATGCTTTCATTTAGATTATCAAACCAAACAACAAGCTAGAGTCTAATCAATATCCGTAGACTACTAACTAGCCATAGATAGAATAGGTTGTGTATAGGGGAACTAGTCAGTAGCACCTCCTACTACCCATAAGAGGTTCAATTGGGTTAGGATATAGGTGCAATCAATTAGAGTCCAAACAAGCCTAGGTTTTTAGGGTAGAGGATCTTAGGGTGTTTAGGGACTGAGGGTAGTAATGGGAGTGGAAATGAGGTTTTAGGCCTCACATCACCCACATTCTATCCTTGAGAAATCTCTAAGCAAATCACACCAGATTCATCTAAAATAGCTACTTAGATATCTCAACTAGGGTTAGGAGAATTGATTATTAGCATGTAGAAAGATGGGCGGCTAGCCATAGATCCATGAATTGGACCTAGGAGAAAATCCCAAAATTCACACATATAAGCAATTTACCTAAATTCCTAGATGATTTCAAGAACAAACCAACAAGCAATTCATGAAGAGTGAGAAAGAAATAGAACATAATAATTAGCAAACAAAATTACAATGTTTCATATCATTCCCCCACCCCAATATGGTATCAAAGTAACATTTTTAGCTCCAAACAGCCCACCTAAGGGGCCTAGCTACTCATGGAAATGGAAAATACAAAAAGAGAAGGTAAAGGGGAAGAAGTAGCCATGGAGCTCGATGTAGATGAGTGAATCCTCCTCTCTATATGTTGCATGGTCGACCTCCTCCTTCTTCCAAGGTGCACGGCATGGGATGATGGTGGAATAGGGTCAAAACACTAGGAAACTAGGGTTTTGGTGGTAGAAATGGTGAAATGGAAGTGGAAAGGATAGGGGGAGAAAATGGAGTGCTAGGAGTGAGCTAGGGGTGGCCAAGGGTTGACTACTGCCACCACCTAGGTATATATAGGTGTGGGGGAAGAAATAGGTCAAGTTGGGGTAAAGTGGAGAATGCAGTGGAAAAGTAGCTAGGTTTTTTTGAGTAGCACGACTGTGGTGGAGTGGGGTGATAATGGTCGTGGTTGAGTAGAATGACTGTGGTGAGAAATGGAGGAAAAATCACAGTAACTTGGGTGGTTTTGAACTAAAAGTGGCACAGCCGTGGTGGTCACCATGACTGTGGTGGGGAAAGGCTGGCACGACCGTGGTGGCTTGGAGTGCTCTGCCCGTTCTTAGCTCCACGACCATTCTAGATCAGCTGCAACATGGTCGTGCAATGTGGCACAACCATTCTGTGGTCTCATAGCATGACCATTCTTGGTGACACGACCGTTCTGGTCTCTACATTTTCTTGAGTTGACTCTATTGTCTTTGAGTGAGATAGCACGGCCGTTCTATGGTACCACGACCGTGCTGGTCTCTGAACTAACACTTTGAATTGGATCTTTTTTCATTCCTGGGCATCTTTTCTTTAATGGAGCTTTGGGAGCCTCAAACTTCACTTTACGCCTCTATAAGGGTAGAGAAACCCTAAGATCACTCCTTCTCTCTCTCTTACATCCAAGCATGGTCTAAATGGCTGAAAAACATGCAAATAATGCCCATAAGTGCATTTTACACCAATATGCATATTAGGGGAAATAACATGTAATATAATAGGTATAGATGTGATTGAAATGCAATATGACACAATATGAAGCCCTAAAATAGGGCTGCATCAATTGCTAAATAGGTGGACTTTGCATGGTTGTTATGATCCTTGATTCCTCTTGGTCACTATATTGAGTTGGTGCATTTCTTGCGGTCGTTATGATCTTTGTTTGATGGATGATTGCTAGAACCATGTTGTCAATGAAGTTGGGTTCTATTCTGGTCACTACAAACCCTAACCCTAGTCTCCTTGTGATCTCTATACTTTGAGGTTTTTTGTTGTGACCGCTATGCATGGTTTGATGTTGGTCACTTTGCTTTGATGCTTGATGCGGTCACTACATTTGATCATGTGTATGGTCACTTTGGTTGAGATCTGTTGCAGTTGATATGGTGATGTGGTGTTGCAGTCGCCATGACCATGATGGTCGCTATGGTTGACCTAACCCTAGTGGTCTCTAGGATAACCAATGCCTAGTGGTCGCTAGAGATGTTTACCTCTTGTATGGTTGAGATGCTTCCTGATTTCATGCTTGGTTAATCATGATGATAATGTTTGGACTCATGCCTCCAAGAATGTGGGAAGTGGTGTACTTATAGGGTTAGATGTTATGTCTTGTTATGAAAACCCTAATTGGTTAGTTATGAGTAACCCTAATCCTAAATTGAGTAACATGCTGGATTAATGCTTAGCTGTTAATTAGCATGTTGATGAATCACTTTTCTCTCTCCTAATTGTTGTAAACCTAACTTGTAGGTTGAATGAGTATCATAGCCAATTCTTGCTCGAGATAATGTTTATGTGGCATACATGTGGTGATTATGAGCCTTGATGAGGCATGATGAGATAATGATGTTATGCAAGAACTATGTGAATGGTCTTATGACCTTAGTAATGGCTTAATGCCTAAATTGAGGTGATATCCTCTAGTGATGTGATGAGGGATTTGTTATCTCATAGTGATGTGATAATGGTGACAACCTTGTGTATGAAAGTAAGACAATATCATGTGGTGATGTGTTCAACTTTATGCTTAATACATTTATATATTTTGGAGTTGCAATTATCCCTTATCTTTGTAGAACCTATTTGGGGTTTTTACATTGTAACTTGATTGATGCAATATAAATGATACCCAATTGGCTTAACTAATCAATTAAAACCCTAATCATGTAGTTTCCATGTGTGATAGATCCAATCCAATGTCAGAACTAGCTAGATGGTGAAACAAGTATTCCCACGGGAAACTCAGAGCACATACTATTGAGTATGCAGGGTGCTTAGAGAGTACATCCTTTTCATCCTGATCCCAAGTGTTTTTGAGAATGGTTGCGGTTGTCTCTTGGTGATCATATTATGTGATGCAATTTTTGGAATACAACTGTGGTTGTACCTCGGTGGCAGGGTTTCAGACCCTGGTGTCTAGCATCGTGACCTATACCGAGGTGAGCTAGGTATTTTCAGCTTGACTATATGTCACTGGTGGAAGTTAACTATTAAGTCTCTATGGTGTCTCTCGTACTGACCAGGAGGAGGAGGTGAGATCTTGGATTCTAACTCTTACATAGATCTTGTATGGCACTGATTTTGACTTGGCATTGGTCAATTGGATTTGGGTGGTGAGACTCAAATCCTCATGGCATAATAAAATATGTAAACAACCGTGTAGTATATTTTCTTAGAGATAAACACGATTCACATTGGTCGTTGCCCTTTCCTTGTTTCTTGTATTTTTCATTTTATTTTAATGCGGTAAGAGAAATCAACTGTTATACATGTTCTTCATATACCTTCTACATGCACAACTTGTTCTACTAATCAGTCGTGGATGCTTAACCTGCTCAACCTATATAATCAGTTTTAGATCATTTATTTAACTGAATCTGCTCATTCTATTAATAAATTTACTTTCCTGCTTAAGTATAATATGTGTTTATAATAGTTGTTGGTAGAGAGTTATATCTCTCACTGGGACATGGGTCTCACCCCTGTGGTTTGCTACATCTTTTTAGGTGGTCATGTGTGGTGTGGTAGAGATCGTGCAGTTGAGGAAGAGTAGTAAGGAGATCAGTAGCCGTTGATATGCTACTAGTGTTTTTTCGTAGAGTCATATATGTCGTCCCTGTACTCTCAGGTCCTGGAAGGGGTGTTTTGTATATGTTTCATCGACACATGTTTTTGGTTGTATGCCTTGGTTCTATATAAGTGGTTTGTATATGTGAACTTGTTATTTTTTGTAACATGTTGTGGTAGGATGGCCACTATACAATGATGTAATACCTTTATGGTGTGGTATGAGATATATGTGGTGATAGGTTATGAACCTTGATGTATATGTTTCCACTTAAGATGGTTATATGAGATAAATTTTATTTTACCCTATTTTGTGGTAATGTTCTTGTTTAGTATTTAATCGTACTTTGGTTTTGAATGATCTCTCTTTTGTGGCATCAGGTTGTCACAGTTTCAACTGGAACACCATTATTATTCATTGAGTATATATTCCCTCCCTAAAATGATTATCTTATTGAGGGAGATCATTGATAAGCATAAAACCCTTTTTGACTTCAACAAAGGGGGAGAAAAATCCCACAAAGATAATTTTTACTATTTAAAGGTATGATGGTCTAAATTGTTCTACTCTCAAATTATCATATACACATATTTTCATCATAAAAATGGGGTAGGCTTTTGGATTTTTCAATATACCACACTCTAATTATAATGATGCAAATATTTCCCATTTATGTTACTGACAATGTGAATTTAGTATTTCTAGTGATCAAGGAACTTAAACAAAGTTCCACATCAAGCTGCACCATGAATGTACCTTATATTAATACTTTTTATACAATTTTCTAGGAATGATGTAAGAATAAGTGATGACCAACCTATCCTATCATAAACTCTTTTCCACATTCACATCAAGTCTTTAAAATTGTTAAGTCCCATTAGAAAAATTAGTTAATATCTTTTCCAAAATTCAAGATATGCATTTATGGAGTATTTTTCAGTTGAACTCTTCTTAGACCAAATTAATTTTGGTCATACTCTTCTTGGATTGAGAAATAGACATTGTAGAAAAAGGATCATTGTAGAAAATAGTTGTTGTAATTTTTACAAATAGAATTACTTTTAGTTGAATTCTTCTTGGACTGAATTTATTTCGGCCCAAACTCTTCACAAACCAAATTTGTTTTGATCGAGCTCTTCTTTTTTTTGGTCGGTCAAAAAACGTGTTACTATAATACCAAAAACTTTGGGCACAAAGTACTCCATACAACAAAGCTAAAACCTAAAACTTTGGGCACGAGGTACCCCATACAACAAAGATAAAACCTTTATCCCAACAAGCTGGTAATCAAAGGTAAGAGATCAAAAAAGACCTAAGATAGTACATAAGACTTTGACCCTAAACAACTCAACCTAATGACACAAAGCCTTATGCATAGACTAGCACTCAATAGCATAAAGAACACCCACAAAGTATGAGCACAAAGGCGATGCAGGCAGGCTACACCCCATCAGACCAAGATCTCCAGGGACACAACACCTACACTACAAACCTAGGATACGTAAGATAATCAGAACTTAGACGTAGTCCAAGCCAGAACATGGAAGCACGAGCACATCATGCTTTCTAACCGGAACCAGAACACTGGAGCAGCAAAGAACATAAGAATATAAAGTTGTAGACCACATAATTCTCTTCACTAGATTTTGATACACCCACAAATTGTGATGAGTGGGGACTAAGATCAAGCATCAACATCATCTCCTACTCCCCAACTAGCTCCAGCTTGCGGTCTGATGGAAATAGAATGGACATATCCAGAATGCTACTGTTTGCATAAAAGCACCACAACCAATGCCTAAGCGATGTTGCCTTATTGCAAGGAAGAAGAACCTAAGGGGAAAAGGAATGAAAACGCTCAGCTCCCCAAAGAACCAGTCCACACTTACAACCAACTAGTGGCCTAAGCCAAACACTAGACGAGATGCCCCTGTTTGCACAGAGGCATTACAACAAACACCTTGGGGGTGTTCTATCTCACAATAACAGGGGAAACAAGCTTGCGCCAGACAGCGGCGAGCACCTCAGTCACCCAACGTCCAGCAGTGAAGCACCAACGTGAAGATGGAAGAATCCCTCTACCATGTCAGGACACCCCAGATCTGAAGGCTCCGCCAAGAAGGGAGCACCGCTGGCTGGGCATGGTAAAGCAGAATCAGAGATGTCACCTCGCCGCCGTTGTAGTGGATGAGGCCAGATCTCAGCTCGGGGAGAAGGAACAAGATTAGAGAAGGAGATCGAGGGACACCCTTACTCTGCCTACAACGATGGAAAGGGCGAGCGAGTAGGGGTGAGCAAATAATGGTCCAGATCGCAAAACCAGACCAGACTGCTCAATTCGGTCCGGTCCGGTCAGGTCCATTTTGTGTTCGGTCCGGTCCGCAGTCCGGGAATTTTGATGAATTCGGTCTTCAGTCCGGTCTGGTCCAAAACCGCTCCGGTCCGATCCGGACTGCAGATTGACTTTTGTATAAAATTCATGTATATTTGAAGGTGTATTCTATAATAATTACAAACAAAGTACATATAAAATCACTACTAGTATAAATGTTTGATACTAAAGTTATATAATTGTTAGAAGTGACTAAGATTATCAACTTTTTACAAATAAATAAGTTGTAAAACATGTAAAAAAGGCTGATTACGGTCCAAATAGTCCGGTCCGGTGTGGTCCTAACACAAAATGGTCCGGTCCCGGTCCGGTCCTACCTCAAAACGGTCCGGTCTGTGGTCCATATATTTGTTCAAATTCGGTCTGCGGTCCGGTCCGGTTCGGTCCGATTTTAGACCGATGCTCAGCCCTACGAGCGAGAAGCCAGATCCAACAAAAAAGAGGATCTTCTCCATTCATCCCTATTAATGGACTGGAGTTGAAAAGGTCGAATCTACCACAAACAACCTGGATCCAAGCTTCAAGTTGCTCACCACGTCTTCCCCTCTTCCAATCCATGATCTACCTCGAACGATAGCAACCGGCAAGACTCCCTTTCTCCACAGACCGCTGTTGCCTACACTCGAGAAGCCATGCCATAGAGGATGAGCTCCAGGGGGAGGAAGGCGCTGAAGCAGTGCTCCCTCCCCCCAGCGGTGATCGATCTCTTCTTGAATGAAGAGACAGTCCATTATTTTGTAATATAACCATTGTAAAGTCAATTTTTGATATGCTAACAACTAGTTTAGCATTTATCTTGGTCTAAACACTTCCAACAACTATATTTACCATTCCTAAGCATTTCTTATATATAGAAGTGCCTTATGAGCACTTAGGATACATAATTGAGACATATACATTTGAGCAAACTATTTACATCCTATCTTTTTCAAAGATTAGAATTCTATATTGCTATATTCAAATATAAGCCATAGCTCAAAGTAGTTTCATACTTCACCAAATATAGCCTTGCCTATCCTTGTGGAGAGATTAAACATCACTTATACATAGAGAACTTCATATTATAATCATTTGAAGAGCTATAATTTCTTATTCCTCTCTAATTTACCATTATTGTTTTTAGTGCTTATTACTACTTCTTGAGGGAAGGTTGTGAAGAATCTTCTAGGTGCTACTACTTATGAGAAGGGTGCATCTAAGGAGGGGGCTGATCAAATCTACTCTATAGTGTACTTCTGACTACTTCTTGGGAAGAAGGCTGTTGGGAAGCATTATTGGAAGCTACTTTTGCTGAGAAGGTTGTGACACCAAGGAGGAGGTTGACTGCGATCTACTCTATATTGTGCTTGCGAAGAAGGTTGTTGGGAAGCATTACTGGAAGCTACTTCTTGTGAGAAGGTTGTGACTAAGGCGGGGGGCTGACTGCGATCTACTCCCACGTGCAAGTTCTCCTTGATCTAGTAAAGGAGGGTTGTCTTGAAACACAAAAGACACTCATTGATTTTCTATATTTTGTATAGGTTTAACAAAAAGAATAAACTACATGTTGAAAAATATGGTTGGGAACAATCAGGTAGTGGACTGGCATCTGCATGATCCTTTGAAGCAAGTTTTAGTTTAACTTCTTTGTGTTTTAAATGGAATATAAGATCTATTCACCCCCTATAGATCTACCACATGTATGCATCCAAAAAACCACTCTCATGAGCCGATCTCCCTCTACTCATGTAGGGGTGCCTCCTCTCCCCTTATTGTTGCAACTTGCGTGATCCACTATTGTGTGATCTATGACTCAAGTAACTTAGTGGTGGCTTATATTTTAATTCAATAGATCCTATGAAATCTTCCAATTTCCTATCATCTGGGAGGTGTCTCCAACCATCCTACTCCAACACCCTATGAGTAGCAAGAGGTGATGATTGGGGTTAAAACCCATTTCTCATCTCATGAGCATCCACAATGGGTACAAAAGTCCTTGGTACAAGGAGGTTGAGATCCCGACTTCTGAGGTTGAGAAGAAGGAGGTTTTGAGATCTCCATTGGCACTTGCAAAGACCCATGATCTATAATGATAGAATCAACCAAGCTATCAACAAAAACCATTAACTTGTATAGAAAAGCCATGGGAAATAGATCACGGAAGCGGATTGCAAATTGTCATCTGCGTTTGCACCTTCTAGTTGACTTAACCATTTATCTTATAAATTAGAGTGAATGACGGTAGGAAAATCCATGAAAAGTTATGTTCAACAATATGCACTATTAATTCTTCATTGATAGACCTATGTTGAGAAGCAAGGACTTGCTGAACATGCATAATATGGTAATGTACACTAATTTTCTCCCAGGTGGCTACCTATCTAGTGATTTTAACATGATGTCACAAACAAACACCCCCACCACAAAAAATTGATTATAAGCACCAAGTTGGTTGCATTCATGTGTCTCATCTCCCGAACAACTAAATTATATAAAATCTCTTGATAAAGGAGGTGTACCATAGTCAAGAATGACCAAAATCCCACATGCAGTCATGTTGCATAGGGTGCGAGTAGTGGGTGGTCTTGTTACGAATGGGAAGGAAACACCCTTAACACTCAAAAGAAGAGGCCATTGGATAGGTAGAGAAGCCATGAGTATTGGAATATGGAAGGAAGATGTTCATTACTTGATTGGGATAGACAAAAGGCAAACTTATAATAATCTTATTCACATTTTCTCTTTAACCGACACTATGTTAAGTAATTTTAAAATAGGAAAGATAATCTATGACAACGTTGTACAAAAAAATAGGGCATAATCATCATTTTTGTAAATTTTACCTTTGATAAGTTTAGGGTGTTGGCTTAATGAATAAGAACCCCTTTATATACTTTTCTCACTTAAAGGAGGAGAGACAATCATATCACAACCTCAAAAGAGAACTTTCAATTGTTACTATAAAGCTTACCTCAAGGCATTCTTGGATATTAAACCAAAGTGTACAACTAACCAACCTATTTTAACGAACACCCCACCGCAAACGATGGATTATAAGCACCAAGCTATATGTCTCACTTTCCAAACAACTAAATTATACAAAATATCTTGACAAGGGAGGTGCCACCGTAGTCAAGAACGGCCAAATCGCACACGCGGTCGTGTTGCGTAGGGTGACAACAGTGGGTGGTGTTTCTACAAATGGGAAGAAAACACCCTTAACACTCGAAAGTAGTGACATGTGGATAGTAGAGAGGTCACGAGCGATGGAATATGAAAGGAAGATTTTTATTACTTTATTGGATAGATAGAAGACACACTTATATTAATCTTATTCTAAATTTTCTCTGCGGTAGTAATTTTAAATCAAGAAAGATAACATATGAAGTTGTTGTACAAAAAGTTTGTAAATAGGTGTGTAATCATCCTTTTTTATATTTTACTCTTGATAACTTTAAGATGTTGACTTAATGAATAAGAATCCTTTTATATACTTTTCAACTTGAAGGAGGAGAGATCCAACTCTATCACAACCTCAAAAGTGAGCTTTTAGCTGTTACTATAAAGCTCTAGCTAGATATTAAGCCCACAACCTATAGGTAACAAATCTAGTTTAATGGTAAAATCCATCAACCAATGTCATTAATAAGAACTATATGTTACAATTATGTACATGCAATAATCTTCTATTTCGATTTATAAACTTCATTATTTTTGTATATTTTACCTTTGATAACTTTAGGGTGTTGGCTTAATGACTAAGAACCCCTTTATACACTTCTCTCACTTAAAGGAGGAGAGATCCAATCATATCACAACCTCAAAAGAGAGCTTTCAATTGTTAATATAAAGCTTACCTCCGGGTAACCAACCTAGTTTAACAAACACCCCACTACAAACGATGAATTATATGCACTAAGCTAATTGTATTCATCTCACTTCCTGAACAACTAAATTATACAAAATCTCTTGACAAAAGAGGTGTCACTGCAGTCAAGAACGGCCAAAATCCCACACACGGTCGTATTACATAGGGTGGCAACAACGTGTGGTGTGGCTACGAATGGGAAGAAAACACCCTTAACACTCGAAAGCAGTGACCAATGGATAGGTAGAGAGGCCATGAGTGATGGAATATGAAAGGAAGATTTTTATTACTTGATTGGATAGATAGAAGGCACACTTATATTAATCTTATTCTAAATTTTCTCTTTGACATGTACTTTGTTAAGTAATTTTAAAACATGAAAGATAACATATGAAGTTGTTGTACAAAAAGTTTGTAAACAGGGTATGATCATCCTTTTTTATCTTTTACCCTTGATAACTTTAAGGTGTTGACTTAATGAATAAGAATCCTTTTATATACTTTTCTGACTTGAAGGAGGAGAGATCCAACTCCATCACAACCTCAAAAGTGAGCTTTTAGTTGTTACTATAAAGCTCCAGCTGGATATTAAGCCCACAACCTACAACTAACAAACTCATCAACCAATGTCATTAATAAGAACTGTATGTTACAATTATATACATGCAATAAATTCCTGTTTAGACTTATAAACTTCACCGTCCAGAAATAATTGGCAATCAATTTGTTACTTGGGCTTTTGCGAAGACATTTATGTTCTTATCACGTGTTTATTGCTCTTATAATATAATGTTAAATGGAAGTTATATGGAAGGATGGGAATCATTAGTTGTCTAGCTTGTGAGGGTGATAATATGGTGAATTTATATTTTTAAGGAGCATCTATCGTTTGAATGATCTCCATTCGCCACCCTCTTTGCCAATAAATTGCACTTCCCGCCGTCAAATTGGTTTCCTTGTTTTGGTGAACGGTTTCAGATACTGTGGGATTCTCAATAAAAGTTATCAAAAATATGTCAAAACTTGACAGCTGTGGGAATTGAACCCACGCCCTTTCGGACTAGAGCCCAAATCTGGCGCCTTAGAACACTCGGTCAAACTGTCACTTTGAGGTGCTTGCCATCCTTTTATTATATATACCGTATCTTCATAACCATATAATCTCAGGTAAGGAGTGCCATTATCGTTAAAGGGGCAAACGTAGTCACGTTTCACTTTGCCGTATATAGTATTAGACAAGTTCTGGAAACTTGAACGATGTAGTCGAATGTGTTCACATCAGCTCCTTTTTCTTCGTTGTGCCATCATGACCAAGAAGATACATGGATCGAACTTTATTATCCCACTAACACCACTACACAACAAATAATTATGTTTGTGTTGGTTTTTGTGTCATGCGGATGATATTTGATTGGAATATTGACCATGAGTTGTTTGATTCAAGTGGGACTAAAGCATGAAAACATGAGTATGTTCAGTTCCATCCGAATTTTCCGTATCCTTATAAACCCGGTCTTTCTTTGAGCATGATTTATTGTCCTGATCTGGATTACAACCTTGTCTTATTGGCAATCAAAACAATCATAATTTGTTACGACGACATGTATTAGATCATAGTAAGAAACTTGTCTTCCAAACACATGTATCTAAATTGGATTGAGTTTTCCAATAGCCAACATGGTAGATTTGGATTTCCCTAATTGAATATGACAACTAACACTGACTGGATTTACTATATGATATGCAAGACTAATACTCACTGTGAAAATTCCAAAATAGAGTAATAAATGTATTTGATTGAACTTTAATCTTATATGGAGCCTCAGGGGAATTTGTAGGCCACCCACCATTGAGGATATACAAAATATAATATTTCCAGAAGAATGCCCAGAGGTATCATGAGTTCTTACAAGTCATCATCCAAGTTTTTTGGACTTGCCCTTCGATAGTGGACACAAAATGTGGTAGATAAATCATAAAAATGTTGTAGGCACTCCCTCGTTGGTATCTATTATAGTAGTTGATCAAAGTCATAACATTGGAGCAACTAAACTAGATAATTTTGTGAGTAAATATTTTACTTGAATAGGCTTCCGTCCTTTTCTTCTACAAGTTCATTATTATTGTATACTCATTTCCTTTTTAGTGAGAATGGTTGTCGTGAGCATGCACATCTTTTATCTTTACTCTATATTCTATTTTCTTATTTCCTATTTTCTTTCAGTCATGAGATGTATAAATATATTCAAGAGGCACTTAGACTCATGTAGCTCTTATGTCATTGAATTGTTACTACACTGGGAATTAACTTCTTGCATTTCCCTAGTCTCATTAAAACATGCATGGGAGGCCCCTCATTTTGTGGTCTTTTGATGCCTAAATTACCGTCTTGGAGAAATAAGTGACATTTGTCCTCAAAATCAAGGTTTCAAGATCGTTTTTAAGCATAAGTTAATGGTAATAAATTATGGAAATTACCATTTAGTTGGTATAAATTTTGGGCCTCAACTAAATGGAATGGGATGTTTACCAATTTGTATTCTGATTGGACCAAGTTCATTGGATTGTTTTAGAGTGGATATTAGATAGTAAAGGACACCAACATCATGAAAGGTGATAAAAAGTGACTATTGATGGTTATTCCCTCCCAACTTGAGGCTTGATGTGATTTTGTTTAGACTATGTGACCCATCAAACTTATTATATGGATCTACATGAATTGTTCCATTGTATAGAGTGTACCCTAGTAATGTAAGCCCTTGTTTGGAACAAGAATGGGATCCTAGGAGCTGGGAGTATATTTTGAGTATATTTTGTTAGCAATCTACATTATGATGTCCAATTTTGCTGCAATATGTTCAATTGTTACTTTGTTTAGATTAAACTCTAATCTACAACCTTATGTCTTATTGTAATATGAATTCGATGAGTTTTTTATGGACCTTAGTCTAAGATGCATAAGTCAATACTAATGTAGTATCTATATGGGAACATTTCGTTGTGGGTCAATTCTGACTCTGTAAATGCTCTATTGTCGGAGCCATTCATAGAATCTAGTTGTTCTATTATTTGTTACGATAGAGAAATTGCATAAAGTGATATATGTTATATAATTGCTCGCGTACATGCAACTACTCAGCTAGCATAAATGATGCATAACGATACTTTAACTAGAAAGGAAATAATCGATTTAGCAATCAACACAGACATAACTGAGACATAAAGATAATTAGGATGATCATGTTACAGTTAGGTGACTTCATAATAACTTACTTCAAGATAATACATAATTGATTACATTTGTGTAGATACAACCACCAAATATGTATCATCAATTGTACGTACAATTTAATTGTAATTAAATCTTATCTCCCTTGTGGTGAATCTGGTATTGAACCACACCAACAATTGCACTAATACCACATGTCAACCTCTGCAACTTCTTTGTAGTGGTTGAACTTGAGTTTTACCTTACCCCATTGCAACTTAGATGATTGAACTGATACCATAAGACGAAATGATGTAATAAGATGGTGTATGATGTCTAACCAATAGTTATAAAAAGGTCCTAATTTATCATACATTTCTAAAAAAAGATTGTCGACATCACTTGAATGAGTTTTCTAGTCATATTGCCTATCATGTGGTACTTTCATATACATATGAACCTATTATTGATGCACAATCACAAATTAAAACCAATACACTAAAACATTTATAATTAAAACACAACATAAATGAAATCCAAAAAGCACAATGTATAATATGAAATTGTCTAGGTTGTATTAATATATTAACATTTATAGTACATTGAAGTGATAATGAAAGACTAAAAGTTCACCCAAAAAAAATCACCCAAAAAAATTTTCACCCAAAAAAACGAAAGAAAGAGTAAAAGTCATATATACATTGAGTAAAACGACAATGGATATCATGGACTTGGTGATGAAGTTTGTGGGAGAGTATACTGATTTAGCTCTTATAGTTTTCTAACTTCATGACATATGATAGAGTAATGTCCATGTATTTACGTACTCCAATTCTACATGGGTGTTCATGTCAATGACATCACAAAAAGTTCATCACTTTACCCCATACACTATTGTATTATTCAGAATTGTGCTTAATCTGTACTTACTATGAGTCTATTTTAGCTGGATTGACAGTTTCCCATTGGAAATAAGAACATCTCCAAGATCCTTCTTAGGTCGTGTTTGTTTATTGTTATCATGCATGGCATTTTAACTTATTGTGTGATATCATATCATTTATTGACTCGGCCATGCATTTCATACTCTCACTAAGCAAGTGGACTATGATTATTCTTCAATAGGAGGGACAAATCTATCTATATCACTCACAATAATTCACAAGTGTCACAGTGCACCCAATCATTCATGTATGACAATCCTTATTCAGAGTCACGTTCGGCTATGTTGATGTACAAAAACAACATGTGATAATTGTAGTGACTTGGAGTCTAAAAATTGTAGTTATCATTTCCACATTGAGGCATGACTCTTGTTGGATATAGGATGGGCTCTAGAGGGGGTGAATAGAGCTAAAATGCACTTAAACAAAAATCATTAGACCTTAAAATTATTTAACAAGATAAGGTTGCTAATTAGGAATTCGAGTGCAACTAAAACATACATAGAAAGGGAGAGAAAAATTTAACATAAAAAGAAACACAAGCTATGTAGAGTGGTTCCATACTCCAAACTAGGAGTATGTCAGTCCACTACCTAGAGAGCTCAACTTCTATCATTTCTTAACCGTGTCTACTCCTTATATTCACTTATAAGAGTTAAAAAATATGACCTTCCTTTTTCGGGTCAAGGATATCCAACTTTCCCTTTAAGGGGAAGGGAGCCAACAACCTACTAAATGACTTACCTATCCAACCAAGAGTCTTCTACCTCACCAAGAACTTACCTACTTTGCAAGGAGTCTTTTGCCTTCACTAAGGACTTACCCACTCTTGCACAAGTCCTCAACCTTTGAGTAATTACCCACTCTTCTTGGATCTTCCACCTTTGGATTCACCTTTCCAAGGAGAAACTTTTACTAAGGGACACCTTCCCTTATTATTCTTCACCTCTCTTAGCCAAGAAAGAAAATCTTCATCTTCATCTTCATGGTAGAAATGAGAGATTGGGAGGTGGAGGAAGTGAGAGCCTCACAAGATATACATGTAGGACTAGTTCTCTTACAAATCTCCTACTCACTCTAATGGATGTAGCAAGTGATTAAGCTTAGAGAGTGGAAGAAGGCTATAGGATGTGCTCAACTATAATATAGGGACCTTCCTAATACTTAGATAACCATGGAATGAAGCTCAAGGGGTCCTATTTATAGTTGGGGATGCCTACTAGCAGTATAAACACTTTAGGATGAATACTAGCCATTTGGGGTGTTGCAATGAATATTTTTTCGAATTTTACAACACTTCAACAGCTAGAAACACTTCTTCTGCACTTTCCTTAGAATGCAATCAGTCGAATTCTGTGTGTAGGAACTCAATCGATTGCATTATTCGACAAACTATATTTGAAGAAATAGTCGAGTTTATCCAGGATGAAACTTGACTGATCACTTAAATTAGTTTTGTCCAGTGCAGGGATCGGTCGAGTTTGTAACTTGGCCAAACTTGGACATTCTCTAAATCCATCAAGGGATGGGTTGAGTTTGTAACTCGACCGAAAAACAATCTATAATGACATTTTGGAAAATGTCATTAAACTATTTAAATATTTGATTTAAGTGCTCTTGATATTTTCTAAGCTTAATTACAAGTCCCATAATCATTACAAGTGATTTACAACATGTATCTAATAAATTTACATCATATTCCACAAAAGTGCACTTGCATTTATTTTTACTTGTCTTTTCTCCAAGTTTGGTTGTGCAAGTTAGGACATTTGGAGTGTGTCTATACCTAATGTGAAATCACTCAAGTAGAAGGATTAGACACAAATAAGTGGAATGGTAAGTCATCATCAAACAAGAGTTAATTCAGTTCAGACCTTGAGTCAACATTCTCCCCCTTTTTGAAGATGGTAAACCATTCCATATATGTATTGAAAGCTTTTAAGTAAAATCATACCTTTAGAGAAACCTAGGGGTTTTGTAGAATTGAGTTCACATTCTCTCCCTTAACTAATTCTGATGGAGTTCTCATACTTCCCCTTAATTGATGCTATTTCTCTTGCATGGTTAGCTTTCATAACATTCATAGAAACTATGTCTTGTACTCATATATGTTCTAGATATATGTCTTCTCCCTGTAACATAAAACATGCTTTCTCCTCACACATGCCTTCTCCCTGTCTAACATAAGACATGCCTTCTCCCCCTTTGTCATTTCAAAAAGTAGGGGTTCAAAGAGATAAAACAAAACATGTTAGAAAAAGGAGATACCAAAAGTTAGAAAGGAGAGTAGAATAGAAACACTAGGGTCGTGTCCAAGCATAGTGTGTAAAGTAAATCAAGACATGCATTTGAGCAACCCTATATGTAATTCTAGCATATAATCAACATAGTAGATATGCAAGTCAAGGAGTAGGCTTGAGTATAAAAAAAACAAGATACAAGAATAGCAAATATTTGAATACCACTTGATATATTAGATACCACAAGATAAATAAGGCTATAACTACATGTAAAACAACTACTAATAATTGATATCACAAGTTAGGACTACTAGTAGGATCTAGGTCATAGCAAAGGATTAACAAGTTAAAGAACAAGTTATGAGTAGATGTAGAGGAATATCCAAACAAAAAGATATGCAATTTTAGAAGCATGAAAGGATATTACTCACTAGAAAATATGCATCATTAGAAAAGGATGATTACCACTAAGAATCTCAAGGTTGCATCAAAAGATAGACTACTACATATATGTAGAAAGTTATATCACAATGAAAGCAAATTAAGACACAACCAAGAGATCCAGAGAGATCATTATCAAAACCTACAAAATAACTCAAGATTGATAATTGAAAGATATGAAGATACCAATTTAGCAATGTGAGAGATAGAGTTTTAAGCAAGATAGGCAATTTAAGGCAAGTCAGTATGCATATATAAATGTACTAAGAGGAGTGTCATAGAATAAGATTATTTGTTGAGAAAGTCTAGTTGAGTGAGAAATTCTCATCCAAAAAGCCAACTGCATATTCTATGTGCATTGTTGTTAGTTGAATTCTGTATTTTGAACTTCTCGACCAATAATAGATGTTGGAAAAACCTATTGGTGCCCATCATTAGATTTTCATCAAGTCAAACTCAACCAATATAGATGCTGTCAGGAAGCACATATATATCATAAAACATATTTAGAGGCATGCTAAAAATATAAGACATATCTAAACATGTATTGGCAAGTTAGTAATGCACTATGAAAGAATTAGAAACAATTCTTTTGAGCAAGAAAGGGAAGAGAATTAATATATACCACTTTTGACTCAAAAACTATATGTATAGTGCATACTATCTTGGAAAAAGCATAAAATGAATGGATATGACCAAGAATAACATTACCTCTGAGCTTACCATTTCTTTTCTACTTGTTTCCACCCCATACACATCTCACCTGTCTTTTTTTTATGTGGATTGAGAAGTCAATTAGCAAATCAAAAGCTCCTGTCAATTTGAATGCACTTTTCCTACAAGAAGAAAGATGAAATGGTCCCCATTCTTATTTTTGGATCTGTAGGGGTTAGCTTAGCAACCCACGTTCTACTGTTCTTAGGTGCTTTCCTAAAAGGGAAATAAGTAGAATAATGAAAAATTTAACTACAATAATTACATGATCTCCTAGCCTTGGAACTAGATGATTCTTCATTAAAAATTGAACACCCTTTATTTTTTGTTCCTTTGGCTACTATCAAGTCCAAAACCATATATATATACATTTTTTTGTTAGCATGATCTAGGATTTGATTAACATTCTTTTTATCATCTAATAATCTTTGCATAGAAGATTTCAAACTATGATTATCATGCATATGAGAAGCAATAGTAGAAGACACTTTATTGATATTATCTCTAGCATGCAAAAGATCAATTTCTAAGCAAAGCGATTTGGTCATATAAGAATCTTTATCAATATGAAGAGAAACAACACTATTCTCTCTACTAGTAAAACTAGAACAAGATTCAAGAACATTGATTTTATCAAGCAATGAAGCATTCTCATTTTCAAGAAAAGTAATCTTAGAGAGATGAACACTATTTTTAGATTCTAATCCTTGAAAAAAAATCTTTGTCCTCATTTTCAATTTTAAGAATATAAATATCAATCATGAGAGAATTCTCAATATTACTATGCCCTTCATTACAACTAGGAACAAGAGGTTAAGCTTCTAGAAATCTAATTTTATCAAGAAAATTAGCATTTTCAAGTTTAAGAGAATCTACTTGACTAAGATAAACATTGTTTCATTAAGTAAGAAAATATTAGCATGTTTAAGATCATCTATTTCTACATGCAAATTATCAACAAATTCTAGCAAGATTTCCCTTTTTCTTTTTAGAAGACTTAAGAGAGGCACGAGTAGCATGACTAATAGAAATTGAAGATTCTTTATCTAAAGAGTTTAGATTTGCCTCATTTGAGTCTTCACTTGATGAGGCTGTAAGAGAAAAATGACATTCTCCTTCATCACTAGATCTTGAGCTAAATCCTCCAATTGATTCTTCACTTGAGCCTGAGTTGGAGGAGTAACTGAAGCTTGAAACAGAGGAACTGCTTGAGATTTTGTATCATTTCTCCTTCTTATTGTACTTCTCTTCTCTTCTCTTCTCTTGTTGTAACAAACTAAATCTTGAACCCTATCCTATAACGTCGACCTTTTTGTCTTGGCCAAACATAGACCTAAAAGATGTTAAGTAAAATGCTCTTGAGTTAATACATGTTTTGACATTAGTCTTTGACCCAATAATAGGCAAATAAAATATGTTACATATGATAAATGGATATTTAATAATAATTCGTGCAAAATAACCACACATAACTCTTAATATAGTAATATGAAGTTTTAGAACATAATTGTAGGAATAATAGTAATAATAAGGATATGGGATGACTAATGTAATAAAGGGCCATAAATGGCAAATATGATATATCTCATAAAAGGAAATCACAAAAGTGAAGACAAACTTCAAATTCGTAATCTACATCCTAAAAATAGCCCGTGTCAATTTTCATCTAATTTGGACAACCTTGAACATATAAGGTGAGTTCAGGAGAGAAAAAATGTGAAAAGCCATATAAGTGGAATAATAAAGATAAATAACTCAAAAAGATGGAAATAAGAATAAATTCATATTCAACACATCAAATATAACTTGAAGTTTCACCAAATTTGGATAATTCTATTGCCATTAAATGCATGAGGAAAGAGAAATAAAGATTTGGCTAAATAATGCATCAAAAGTCCTCAAAAGGAAAATCTAATTGCATAATTGAAATCTACATGCCTTAATTGACCTCTTACAAAATTTCATCTAATTTGAGATTTGTTGGCACCCTCAAAAGAAGAAAGAGAAAAAGGGAAATAAATGCATCACCACTTTATTCCAAATCAATTTAGGAAGTCATTTATCTATCACGCAGTTGATTTTTATTTGGTTTAAACGTGCGTGGATCAGGGCCATTCATTTCTTGATCGGATGGCAACCAGCTCGTCCTCTACCTCTTAACAAAATAGGAAACAAAGCCTATTCCTACATGGTACCTTCCAATCCAGATTTCTTGACCTAAGCTCAACCTTTTCCTGTGATTTTTGTTTCTTCGAATTCCTTGTTTGATTCCGCGTTTGTTGACCCTTGCTTGAACCCTAGAACCCTATAATTTGGAAACACCTAATTTGGCCCTCTCCACCATGTTTCTCTGGTGAACACCCTCTGTGACTCATTCTCTCATGAGTACACTGGAACCTTTCCTGATTTCCTTGCAACCCTCCTCTGCCACCAATTCACCCTAATACTCCACCTTTGCACCCAACCTACTCATTTTCTTCTTCGAGCTCCAATGGCTATTGCGGTGGCTAGGTGACGTTGGAACTCAATTTCTCGCTCTTGCACACTCTTGGAAACCTCCTTTACCATTGCCCATCCGTCTTTGATCACACCGTAGTGTGTTTTAGCGGGTCGTGTAAAGCGCCGATATGTACTATAATCCTGAGTTTTTTTGGGTTTGTCATCACATTTTTCAATTTGTGTTTTTGATTTTGTTCACTCATATTCGTTTGCTTTGGACAAAGGTACTTGGATGTTTACTTCATTGGTTTTTGTTGTCTGTGATTGTGGTTTTCTTATGAATCCACTGAACTTCAGCGGAGCTTGTCGACCCCGTTGTTCAATGCACTGATGGTTCTATGTTGGGGGTCGTTGGCTCCGACTTTATGCCGTGAAACTCAATAGAACTTCACCTGTGGATGAGCGAGACTGAGGAAAGGGTTGTGGCTTCTCCAGGATGGTCAAGCTCCATCCATGGTGAGGGATTAGGAGCGGTGAACAATCCCCGTATGAGATTTCCTTGGATACTCTTATGTTCCTTGTGTATTCGATTTTTCATCTTACGGGCATTTTTGTCTTTTCACAGTCATTTGTTTTCCTTTTGCGTTAATATGAGTAACCAGTTTGCTGGTGGGGCCAGTCGAGTTGGCCCACCCTAATTGGGCCACCTCAATTTCATGACCCCCACACACACACACTCTCTCTCTCTCTTTTCCCCTATCTCAAATTTTATGCCAACATTGAATTTTCTGATTTGCTGGATTTTATTAAATTCATAACTAATCAACTAATGATCAGAAAAATATGAATAAATAGTCAATAAATTTAAAACAATGTAATCTTCCTAATGGTGTTGGTTTTTCACCTAAATCCAATGTTTAATAATAAATAACTTTAATGAATTAATCTAGATAAGTAATAACTTGTAAAATTCATAACTAAATATCTATAAGTCAGAAAATATAATAAAATATGTTATGGACTAAAAAAAAGGTAACCTAAAATATGGCATGGTTTTGATAACCTAAAGCTCATATAAAGAAAAAGGTAATTTTTAGGGTTTGAATAATCAATGTAAAATTGACCAAAAATCTACATATATGCTTGATAGGTTCTTTGGAGGCCTAGACTTGGATCTAGAAGTGACTTTGGTCTGTTTAGACTTTGTAAAGTGGTATGCTTGCATCCCCTATTATTTCTTTTGAGCAATTAACCTATATTATCTTTCTCTTGGTCCTATGGATTTTAGCCTAGACACAATATCTTTTCTTTTGAAAATCATGGTTCATGTGAACTACCATATTTGATATTGATCTTGTGATCATGTATATTCTTTTGGACTCTCTCTTATGATTTGTGCATGTTGGACTTAATTGATGATATGTGCTTCTTCGCCCACCTTGGTAGTGGATGTTTATATGGCACATTATTTAATGGAATGGATCCTCTGATCCAAATTTATATTTGATGGATGTTCTCATCCTCCTTATTTGTTTATACTTGCTTATTCTTTTATTATGCATCATGCAATGACTTCTAGTATAATTTTACATGTTATTTTATGTGGATGTGAACATTCCCACACATGAGTGCAGAGGTGATAATTCCTACACATTAAAATATATTTGAGCAGATGTGTATCCTGTCCTGCGTGGGTGGATGTGTACAGTTCATACCCACTCCATATTTAGAGCAGATGTATACAATTCTCGCTCACCTCATATTTTTCGTAGATGTATTATTTCCTACCTACATGTTATTATTATCTAGTATTGTCACAGGTAAAACACATGGTTGCTTTATTGTTATACATTGCTCTTATTTGTCTCTTTATTTGAGATTCTTTTCTTTTATGCCCCATGGGTAGTACTTTTCTCTTTTATGCGAAGCCTTTATATTTGTTGTCCGTAATTCCATATATTGCTCAATTTTCCTATTTAGTATGCACATACCAACTTTTGCTGATGTTTCCTTTTCTTCTCCTTTTGTTGGTTATGCTTCCATCCCCAATTTTAGATCAAGGAGAGGATAAGCAAGGTGGACTTGGACAACAACCTTTGTAGCTGAGCATTTGGGAGACTTGAAGATATGGTTAGATGACCCTCTACTAGATCCTTATTTAATTAGATAGTTTTCCTTTTGCCTCACCCATGTTTGGTGGAGAGTTGTATTATGTTATCAAGCTTGTAATAGTTAGAACTTTTATATGCCACTGCTACATTTGGTTTTATGACACATACATGTTGAATGAATTGGTTATCATCCCTTTGGTGAAAAATTGTGTTTGGTTC
The DNA here is from genome assembly GCA_963693085.1 of Alisma plantago-aquatica. Taxonomy (NCBI): domain Eukaryota; kingdom Viridiplantae; phylum Streptophyta; class Magnoliopsida; order Alismatales; family Alismataceae; genus Alisma; species Alisma plantago-aquatica. Next base: position 1,472,177,714 of record OY856410.1, read on the forward strand.
AAGGGATGTAGCCTTTTTATTTCTAGTAGGGAGTGGTTACCCTCTGAGATCCCACTCCTTACAACATGGTTCAGAGCCAGTGGCTGTCGGTTGTCTAATATTTCAATCTTGTCTCCCTTAGGATGTTTACCTTTATCTTAGGTTTCTTATACCCAGTATTCTTACCTTGTGTGGGTAAAACCCTCATGGCAGGAGATAACTCAACTATAGACAACATGTCCGACTATGAGACACCCCACAACCCTAGGTTAGGATGCCAATACTACAAAAAATATATGAATTAACTACGTTTTGTCTAACTACATTTAGTTTATATGTAGTTAAAACGTTTTTTCTATACATTTTATGAAAATATAAGTAAAATAGATGTAGCTAATAATAGAATTGGCTAATAAATGCTTACAACCTATGAATTCAAGAACTACTCTTTCAAAATTTCCATCGCAAAACACAACTTCAGGAGGCAAGAATAAACCTTGTGCGACCAGCCCGACACCTACTCAACTTATCCTCCAATTTTTGTTGGTCAAACTCCCCCAACTATGCGGTCTCTCATTGAGAATATAACTTCCCTCAGTGGCCTCGTCTTCCTCACCAACTCATCTCTTTCTTTCATTTTCATGGATTTCTCGGTGATCTTTCGCCTCACAGGCCATTGCGAAACAAATTTTAAAACCTTCCCGCTCATGTGAAGTTTGGAAGAGATATGAGATCTGATGCAGATCACTACAACTACACTAATGTTAGAGTAGTCGGAGGAAACCGCTCGACAACATATATACCTTCATCCCCTGCAACACATACAATTGAAGAGGCTATTAAGGAATTATGCATTATAGCATTCTAGTTTGTCTTCTTTCCAAAATTTTATATTTTGTTGTGATCATTGTATAGTTTTTAAACTCGAGACCAAGTTGATGAGGGTTGGAAGTTCGTGAGACTAAAAGATAATATCTAGCAATCCCTTGCTAGTTGGCTCGACAACACCCTTTTTTAGTATTTACATTGTTGGTTTTACAACTATGAGCACTTCTCTTGATATATCTAACCAATAGACACTGCTATTAGAAATAGTTGCTGGAATTCTATTTAAGACATGGTCTCACCTTCTGAGTGAGGAGATGAGACTTGTAGCAGACATGCCCATCCAAGTCAGGCTGGAGATATTCTTGATCTAGACAGAATTAATTTGGTTCTAGGTGAGAAATAATAGATTATTAACAAAATTTACTTTTCAATGAACTGTATATTATTTCCCTCTAGTTCCATTAAGACACTAGCTAGTGAATTCCTAAAGAATGTTTTACATTGTACGCAAACATTTCCATCGTTTACTCATTTTTTTGCTTCTTGCGTACATGAACCTGTATACTGGTTGTGTATTTATAGAGTTAAGGATTTAGTGGCTACGATATATCTCCATTTAAAGAGATTTTCTTAAGTCTTCCATTATCATAATTTTCCATGGTCAGTAGGTAATGGTTTATTTCATAGCACAATTGAAACAGAGCCAACCATGACCATTGTCTGTTCAAAGCTTCCGTAAAGAGTTTTTTTGAATATGATATTGTTGGTTGTCTCTAAACACACATATGCATTTATGGCATGGGTTCCACCAGTTTGAGCTCACTATCCACTTAACATTTTCCCAAACTCCCAATGTGTCCATGTTTTCTAAATCGAGCATGTACGTTTTTTTGGTAGCTTACTTTTTTATTTTACCATTATAGATTCTAACATACACGATTAGACTTTAAAATGTGGACATGATAATACAAAGGTGAGAACACACAACCTAGAAGATCTAAAAAATTAATCATACATATTTTATAGGTCATTTGAGACCTTTGATTAGAATAAATTACCAGTAACAATTGGTTATGTTATTCCAAAACATTTAGCACTGCTAAAAAAAATTGTAATCTTGTAGCTTTCCCTGAATAAGGAGTAGTACCATTATTTGGTAGTACTAGATAGGACAAATTTGGTGTAGATACTATTAGGCAACCAACGTTTAGTGTAATCAAAATGTATGAGGTGTCATTGTCCTGAGGCTAAGCATAAGCATTTATGGGATTAAGTCTTGAGAATGATAATTATAAAAGGCACAACTACATATTAAACATAATTTAGGTACACAATCTACTACAGACGCATCATCGATGCAGACTGTTTGGATGGTAAAAGTGTACCACTATACAACTGAAGCTTGTTCTACTTGCCCTTGATTGTTTCTGTCCATCTACCTTCACTTGATGGTCTGTAACTTCCTAGTTACAATCATCATCATGACCACACAAACCACTAACCTCGTAGGAAAATAGAGGGAATTTCCTACTACACTAATAGCAAACATTCTCATTTGTACTTAGACATTTCTATGCCACTCTTTTTTTATTTTCATCCTAATAAAGTTCCTTCTTTTTTGTCAGTGTTGATCTACATATATTGCCCTCTACAATTAAGTCACAATGTTCAATTGTATCCTAATTTCATGGTGACTACCAATATCCAACTGTACCATTGGTAGTGGCTGGAAAGATATGTGGTTAGTGGTTAATATTTGTCAATCCGAGATGATAATCACCATGCATTTAAACAGTGCCATTTTGAGAATGTAGTCATCCAATTATGATATTGACCAACATTGTTACGTCTAAGTATTCTAGTTTGCATCTACGTTAGACATTTGCCCAAGCTTTTGCTTCATGTCGTCTCTATTAGAAGATTTTAATGAAGTAAAATTTGTGTGTTTATGATATTGGCATTGATCTCTATATTGTTTGGCTTGAAAACTTAGTAATTTCTAGTGCCCATGATCAGTTGGTGCTTTATTTAAATGTACTTCCTGAACTAGATGTTAGGTTGCATGCCTATGAATTCATCTTCTCTGAATTGCCATGTACAACTTGATGACTTTTCAGATCCCTTGTTGTTGACAAGGGAAAAGTGACTGCGGTACAGATGCTTTTGTTATGTGCCACATCTATAATTTGTTACATGCTAATATGAGCTTTGTAATTATTACATATCTTTTACCAAGCTCTTTTCTTTTACTATTTTTAACTTTGTGTTTGCATCTAGGAATCTATTGATACCCCCCAAAAAATACAATTGGATAAGAGGGGAGGTGGATTAGTAACCAATTTCTAGATTCAAAGTTGCCTTTTTCTATCTTTAAATGTTAGGGATTATAAGCTTCGATTTTTATATCTACCATTTCCCATTTTAGATTCTGGTTGCTTGGTCACACTAGGTATTGGTACTTTAGTAATTTACTCCTATAGTCTATTGTTGATTGATTCATTACCTCTTAATACCCTCTTATTTATTCAGTAGTGAAGTATTCCTATCCTGTAAATAATTCCCCACATCGATTCTTATGGGTTTGAGCCTCTATATTCATGCTTAGATTTTTTTAAGATGATGCCTAGTAATGGTTCTTCGAAGTCTATTGAGCTGTTGAATCTATTTACAGCCATATAGCATGTTTGATGCCACAATGTGTCTTGTATTGTTCTTTTGTTCAGGAGCTCTTTCTAGAGCACTAACACTAACAAAAAATGCAGTAGCTTGAATCTTTACTTATGTGGCACACAATCACCCATATATTGGTGATTAAAAGCTCTAGATGAACTCCCTATTAAATAAAATAAAAACCTATATTAGCACTATATTCTCTCATTTTGGCTACTCGTGGTCTTCTAATGGTAAGAGCAGCAGGCCTCTAATGTCTTGCTTCATTGGTATGCCTTGTAGTTAGGCTTGAAATTTGGATTTCAAAGAATTCAAATGTGTTTAGTATGTTGTTTATGGGAAGCTGATGTAGGCTCTGGTCTATATGTTTGTTGATGATTGTTGAGGAGGAGAGAATCTCTTCATTTATGCTCTTGATTTGCTTCTAAGATTCTATCTTTACCTTGGTGTTTATTCAATGCAGATATCAACATTGAAGCCATCACATGTTAGACGGACTTCGTCAGCGTTGTTCCAAGTTGGGCCAACACTATAAGAATGTCAAAATATCCTGAATACAAAGCCATAATGGTCAATATATGTTTCATTTCTTGCATATGATTAGTGAAGTTTGGAACTAGAAAGATTGTTGGGGGCTATTCTTGTCTCAGTTCATTGTGAATGGTCAATGCCTGCAAAAACTAATGAAGTTTCGAACACAAAATGACTACTCATGATTATGTTGATTGAACATTTTTTTCTGATCATGATAGATAATGGTTTGCCAGTGTACTGCAGTTGCTACTGCAATTACAAAAAATGCTTAGTGTATATATACATTTAGACATGTGACACATCAAATCATTCTTCTGTGCATGAATAATGGTGAGAAAATTAGGTTTTCTCCATCTAGTGATCTTTCCCTATGATCAAGCTTTCATAGGGGAACTAATCCCAAAGGTTATTAAGCAAGTCACCCACATGGAAGTTGTTCCTTTGGGATAGTACATTGATGAGCTACCTCAACTCAGCAAGTTTCATAATTTTCATGATTTATGTGACTCCCTCAAGGACAATGTTTTCTCAAAGAAGCACAATGTCAGAAAAGGATAATGTCTCAAAAACCATGAAAGGTATTCTTAACAAACTAACTCTAGAGAAGTATGATGTTTTGAAAGCCCAACTGATTGAGATGTTGTTTATATATGCTTTTGTGTTTATGTTGTCAAACATTCTCAGGTTTTAATGTTTATATCTTCTTGTTATGCGTATTCTGATAATACATTGTTTCAATTATGTAAATACAACATAAAAGAGATGTGGCGTTCCCTCAAAGATGTTATAGTACCCAATATGCATCTACCAATGCGTAGCTTTGAGGTCAAGCAGAGGTATGCAATATATATGAATATGAAAAACACTATGCATCTTTCAATGATCACACGATCTACAAAATACTATTGAACTAATTGCCTATATACTATATTCTGATCAATGGTGTATATTTTGGCATTATAGGACCTCTTCAGATGAAATCAAGAAGCTGAGATTGATCACAACAGTCAAGACCCCTTATCTTCTTGATGGAAGGTTTGATATCAAAGTATATGACAACCTAATCAATTTGCAAATTGAAGACGACTTTGAAGGTGTGATCATTGGGGGAACTACAAGGGAGGGCCATCTCATGAGTTCAGATGAACACATTATGCCCATTGGACATATTGTAAACTAGTTTGGGTCATCTGTCAAAGTCATTGGAAACACCGGAAGCAACTCAACTACAATGTGAGTAAAATTTTGAGAGAGATGTAAACCTATATTCTCATAAGGGTCATTGTAGAAATGTATCTTCTTTCCATGTTGTAAAATTGGGGCAAGGTTTATGGCCTCCCCACGTGTACTCATGTTTCAATATAAATAAAGTATGATTATTGACATCACAACCACAACTTGATCTGAATCACTATTGATTTCAACTTCTTTCGAAAAAGTAATTTTGTATTGACAATTTAGTTAATGTAAACATAATCTAACTACATATGCATGCATATGTAGTTAGTGATGTCTCTAACTACACACTAACTACAATTACAAGTGTAGTAAGTGCTTTTTTTGCTTCACCTGAACTACATATACAATTGTAATTAATGGCATTTCCCCCTACATATTGTAGCTACAAATACAATTGTAGTCATCTATTTAACTACAATAAGAGTGAATGACGGGATCACTTATATATGTAACCTACCATAAAGAGCAATTGGTGGAATGAAGTAGGTGCCTATGAATAAGAATCACAAGTAACATCTGAATCATTTATGCAAAAATAAAACATGAAGAACTTATAGCATGAAAATGTATGAATCCTATTGCCTACTATTTTGGTGGAATTATGTGTGCACTAAAGGCCTCATCTGACTGATGGGAGTTGAGTAAAAGAATGCATACATGTAGCTATTTTCGCTTTTCTTTGAAGAGAAACTCATATTTGAGTTCAAGGCATCCTTTTCTCCCTCTTTATTTAATATTATTTCTTTTTTTCTCTGCCCTCTTATTTTAGCATGGTTGAGAATTATGTTTGGATTTTTTTGCAACATCTCATTGCTCTTTCACTTTTTTATTTTCATTTAGATGGGTATGGATGTGTATGTTTTCACTTTATATTTTTTGGAGGAAGCAACATAAATACATGATGGAAGAATGATGCAACAAGAATATGTAATCTATATTGAATTTATTATGCAACTAACTGATATGCAATTTTTTTTAATTTTCTAGCTAATGCAATAAAAAGACTAATTATCATGCCACCTATTATGATATGCAATGAAATCAAGAGGAAATAATTGGGTTACTTGATCATCTTAAGGTAGGGGATGAAATTTCATGATAGGCGGGTGGAATCACATGATTAAGAGACAATTCTTGCCTTAAACTATGATATGTACCTATCTATCAACTAGTGAATAGGGTAACCTTAGAGTTTCTTTCTCAAAATCTCATTTAAGGCCTTATTCCTTGTTTGGTCAAGTTGGGCTCAAACCCCATCATCATCCTCAATTCTTGGATAAATTAAGACGTTTCATTCAAATAAAGTCCCCTCAAGCTGACTAACTCATACACTTCCTCTAGGTGGTGACTTTGTAATTAGGCTTAAAAAGATACGAAACTTTTTTTTGAAATAAAAATTTTCAAATTTCATTGCAAAGGCATACACGATGATGATAGAAAAAATCATGATAACTATGCTCCATGATTACACTAGGTAGTTTTGGATCCTTCAAGTTTGTAATGGGTAAAACTAAACAAACAAAAGAAACAACAACAAAGAAAATAAGGATAGAGTTGTCCAACACCCCCCTAAGCTTGAATTTGACTATGTCCACATAGGCATAATCCAAACAAAGAGGTGGGATAGAAGTACCCAATCAGAATGGTGGTGTTATCAACTACTCCCGGTTGCATGTTTAGATCTAGTGGGTAGATGTGATAATGAAACTGGGTGGCTCAGTGGGCATCTCTGGTGGTTGGGGGTAAGTAGCACACTGGCCTTAGTTCCAATAGTGAGCATAAAGTGGTTGTAGTTAATGATCAATATGTTGTAGGAGAGTATGCATGTTCTCTTGGTTGGCCAATATTTTCTAACATTTATTACATGTTAGTCAAGGATGCAGATATGGAAGGGTAAGTGTGTACTTCCAAGTACACTGATAGTCTTTACACATCTCAATGTTTAATATATTAATTTAATTATTATTGACCTGGTAGGTAAGAGATGTTTCAAAAAATATATAATATTTTTAGGACTTGGAGTCTCAAATGTTGGCTTCACCACATCTTTAGGTGAGTGGCAGAGTTATTCAACTAGTGATATAGAATATTAACAAGGATGGAGTCGGTCCTAGATTAGGAGGTATGTGATGTACGTGTGAAGTGATCTCAGAGGTAGGTGGAGTTTGTGTGAACTCCTCCAGAGATAAAGCATATAGGGGTAGTGGTGGAGCATTGTCCCTATACACTCAGGTTTGGGTGGGAATTTTTTTATATGTTTCCCAAAATGAGATTTTAGCATGTGTACACAACCTCTAGAGGCAAAGTTATACAAGTTGTAAGATTTTATGCATAGTATTTTCCCATATGTAATGCCTAAATATTATGCATTTTTATGACATATTGAGTTAGTGGGTCATGGAGTTTTTGTGAATGGAGGTCTGGTAGTTCATGGAATATGTAATCCATCATGTTCAACTTCTGCAAGAACCATGGGTTTCTATTAATGTTATACGCAGTGTTGGATGAAATTTTTTACTTGTTATCTCTATGTGGATTATGTGGATAATTATGATCATTGTTACAAATTTTGAGTTATATTTGAGTAATATCGCTCTCTTATGTCAATGGGTCTTCACGCAAATACTTATAAATGTCACACAACTGGGGATGTAGTATCTGAGCAGCAAGTCGGGGCCGATCCATAGGGATATATGGGGGCACTAGACCTAGGATTGGTTTATCTATGTTCCTAATGTGGAGTGTAGGGTTTCAAGGGTTTAATTGGGGGTTTTGAGTTACACTAGTGTTAACATGCAAGAAGGAAAGACAAGAGTTAAACCTAGATTAACCCTACACAACTAAGACTAACTAACAAGTTAAGGGAACAGTTACACTAAAGCAAGTAACAAAAGACATGAAATTAACTAAAATGAAAGCTAACACACTACACTGAGAAATTAACAAATCAAAACCTAACACAACAAACTAAGGGAAATAACTAATTACTCTAAGAGGAACCAACTAGCATGAGCAACCAAAGTAAGCAAGGAAAACTAGCTAGCAAGAAGGAAAGTTAGAATTTTAGCATGTAATGAGGGCATTGTATTATTTGTAGAATATGTAACCACCAACCATGTATAAGGGTCATATTCAAGGACATACATCCAAAAAATTAAGCTACTAATCCAAACAACAAGGAATGATGTAGATCATGAATCCTATACTATTAGTTGGTCATAGGTGACATGGTGGTGTGTAGAGAAACTAGTTTCTACCACTTCTCGTACAACCTTATGAGTCTATTTTGCCTAAGGGATAGGTAAATGTTAGTCTAGATCATACAAGTCTAGGTTTCTAGGCATGGTTCTCCTAACACACTAAGCAGAAAGGGGTGGTATGAAGTTTATGAGAAGGGTGTTTTACCTCATAATCACTACCAAAAAAATGGTCTTTAACTACAAAAAAAAAGTGTAGTTAAAACCCAAAAATATGTAGCTAAAAGCTTTAGCTACATTTATCCTTACATTTAGAATATGAAACTAACACCCATGTAGCTAATTGTTTTAACTACATTTAGAATATGAAAATCTTGTTGACTTTTCTCAAACAAATCAAAATGTAGTGTTTCTTGAGGGTGAGCAACATTCAAGATTAGGGGATTTTGATGCATTAAATTTAAGTCACTTTTCACAGGTTGTTTCCATATGCTTGTTTGCAATTTAATTGGTAATTTTGATATCAGTTAGGAATAATTCATCATTGATACTATGTGAAACCATATTGCATCAAATATTTTCTATTATCACTGATTCATATTGATTATCATGTTTATTTGGATTTATGCTCAATTTTTCCATATTTTAGGCAATTTAAATAGTTATTAGTCAGCTCAGTTCTACCAGACTTCTTGTCAGTGGTACCGATAAGGAGACATAGAGACAAGTTGTTTGAGGAGTTTTTGTGCCACCAACCTTTAAGTTTGTGCTACCGATTTTTGGGCCAGATGCCTCACCAAAGTAGTTTGGTGCCACCGAATTGTATCAGAGGTTATAAATTTTATATGAAGGATAACTCATAAGGCGTCTGAAGTCAACTTGGTGCTATCGACATCTCCATCGATAGTAGTGACACATATGAAGAGCTTTGAAGTCAGGAGACCTCTCGGTGCCACCGACTTCCTGTCAGTGCTACCGACTTTGCGCATCCAAATGAAAAATAAGGATCAAAGCTAATATGATGGCTACGACTTAACTATGGAGCCAGGCCCTCTTATGACCTAAGGGGAGTTCAGCTAGACCTATTATTTCTATTCAATTCCATTGCGTAAGAGCACAATGACAAACGAGGAGAAAGAGGAGGAGACAACCATGCCCCAGATGACTTAGTCACCTTTAGAGAGAGGGTTTGTAGCCAGAATATTGTAGATCATGTTGTTCGTCAGAGGGATTGATCCGTATTATCTTATATAGGGATTTTCATTAGCTCTCTCATGTTTTCCTCATTTTCTCTTATTCCATCTATGTATTCAATGGTAGAAATCATGCAGGGCTAGTCCCCTAGTTCCTTAGGACCTGGGAGTTGCCCATTTTTTCCTTGTAGTTGATATTATGTTTTAATATCTATATTTCTCTTAAATTCTAGACATAAATCCATGATGGCCTCATGAAATGCGTATGTCTACTCACAATAGTTAATCTCTCAGATGAGTAATTACTTTTGGAGAGGGATTAAGGGTTGTGAATAAATTGTAGATTTACATAGCCCACACCATGCCTCGAGGGAGGGCTTGCAGCTGTGAAGGGTATAACCCAAAGGTTTCTCTAAAGCACTTAGATAATAATTACATCAACATGAGAGTGGGATTTATATTAGATTAGGCAGTGAATTACACCGTGGGAGTAGGTGATTGTTACTATAGTTCCCTTGTTCTAGTATTTAGGAAAACAAATATTAATAAATGATGTCAATTGCAATATGAGCTGTGGTTAAACCGTAATCCTAAGGAATCCATTCAAATTATGATCACAAACCATTAAATTTAGTTCTCAATTCTTGCAATAACTTTTAATCAATCAACCAATCAACTTTTCACAAGGTCTAGCTTATCAAGTTACAATTAGGAGTAGTTTTTGGATAAATGTTTCCATGAGTTTGACATTCAGGCCTCATAGGCCTATACTAATTGATGTGTATTCTTGCTTTTGCACGCATAGTTTTTGTGTGTCAACAACTAAAACCCTAAATTAGTAGGGGTCGAGAACCCCAAAACGGAAACAAAATCGGATCATGATTAGGAAAAAGAAAAGGAAATAGATTGGAAATAGGGATGTAGATCGCCTCGTTCTGTGTACCTAGGACTGACAGATTAGGGTGATGCCCCACCCTTCTCCCAAACAAAAGATGGAAGATGAGGAAAAAGGAAAAACCTGAAATAGAAAATCAATAATCCTGAAGATGCTCAATCTTCAAAATAAGATAGTGGACGTTTGATTCAGACCATCTTGCCAATACTCCTCTGTGGAGTCACTAGTCTTTCGCACCCTACCCATAAAGGGGGGAAATAGATGTATTTTATGAATAAAACTCTACCCTTTTTGGTAGTGAAACGTCACATACAAAAGTGAGTTTGGAGTTTCCACCATGTTTTGTGCAAAAAAGTGAGGAAAAAGAAGTCATTAAAGCCACAGTGCAGATCTGAGTGATTGCCTACACTAGACAGATATATGAACTTAAAAAGTAAAACCAAAGATCAGATTTGTTGATCTAGTTATAGTGGGGAAGGATTAGCACCCACATCTTGCCCTATGTATCAGTATCAAAACACTATCTTATGTCAAAAAATTGAGCAAATCATGATGGTTAAATTAAAAAAAGAATTGAAAAAGTGTTTTTTATTGATGGGCGGACTTTTAGGATGGAGACGACCATGTCTTTCCCTTCATCACCTTAAAAATCCTAAGTTTTTAGGTGTGTCATGGTCCTAGTTACCTCAGGACCTACCACAACAAAGACCCTTCATTGGTGACTAGGAGTAATGCACACGAGTTTAGAGGATGACCAATGGGTGTATGGTTAGAGATACTAGATTTGAGTTTTCAAATGTGAATAAAGGTGATAGTAGCAACATGGTAGTAAATAGTAAACATATATGATGTAGAAACGGATCAGGTCAAGTGCAGTAGTTAGAAACAAGATAGATGCAGTAGTTAGGTGTATCTGTTAGAGGAGGTTACCATTCTACAAACCTAACATAGCAGAAGGTGTCAGAGGAAGGATTCTCTAATAACAAGATATATGAAAAATAGAGAGGGAGGTAGTCATTCTCTCGCTTTAGGAGAGAGAAGAGGGACATAAAATACATTGGGTATTGGGGTCTATTTATAGATGGATTTTAGAGTTTAGGATTCTGGGAAGAATCTTCTAGAAGAAAAAGCAGATCGCCACAATGCTCCACATAAAGGGGATGTTGTAATACCCGAGAGCACTAACTAAGGCTCTAGTAGAGTTTCATGAATCATGACTGTCCCCATCACTCACGAGCAAGCCAGGATCAACTTCCAGACTGGTCACCTGATAACACCCATTTTATGGCTGGTAGAGCTTATATTTTATTATTAAAATAGACTCCAAACCTAACTTCCTCTTCATTTTATTTTATTTATTGTGAAGAATTATGCCCACTACGCCCCTGACAGTATTTCCCATCTTTTATAGGGTTTTTCCTATTCTTCTACAAGAAAAGAAGCAACAATGGGACCTTTAGGCCCATCAACAATGAAGTCCATGATCCAACCCGGTAGCACACGAGGCCGACACACCCTCTTACCCATCATGGTCACCGACTGATATGAAAACAACCCAACGGGACGTGTCATGCAAGAGTCTCAGCCCGCTGTGGCCCTTTTACCTGATATGGTGCCTAACTCATCACAGTTCACAACCTAACAAGGTTGTTACTCGACATGGCCACCCCTCGGTGCCGCAGCCTGACAACGCTCCAACCCAACACAGCTGTACGTGATGCACTCGCTTCCTGGCATGCTCATGGCCCGACACACGTGATGGGCAACAGTTGTATCGACCCCTCATGAAGCCTCAAGAACGGAGCCACAAATGAAGGACACGTGGGCCAATAAAAGCTACAACTCCCATCAACTCGCTGCCTATAAATAGCAGCTACAAGCCTATAATGGGATGGGCTGGACCCTACTAGAGATAGCCCCCAGAGTAAAGGAGCTAGTGAGTCGAGTCCTAAGGAGCTTGCCGGATGATACTAGGTGAGCACACCCCCATACCGAGAGGGATAGGAGGAGTTCACTTAGAAACTATTCCAGTAGCAGCAAGTAGTACGATATGATCCTCAAGGCCACTTCAAGAATGTCGGGTTCCTATCTGGGCTTCAACCCGAGACAGTTTGCCCACCTAAACCCAATAAGGAGAACCCGAGATCCTTAAGCTAATGTTAACCATATATGTATCCTAACCCAACATATTACTCAACCCAATACAGTCTATACCCGTCAAGGCTACAACCCGACACAACTAGCAGCCTGACATGGCCATATCTGGCAGAGGTCCTATCCCGATACAACCCTTACCCATCATGGTCCATGACCCGACACGGTTATATCTCGATATGGCCCTTACCTAGTACCGAGTTAGCATTATCTTAGGTGCTTGTTGCTGTGTATCTCGATCTCCTAAATCAAGGAGACCGATACCAATATTCCCTTTACAACATTTACTTTTATTTATTTACAACATTGTAACTAAACCATTATGTCTCTTTATGATTATTGGAATCTGTGGAGTTTATCTCCTATCATTCTATGTATGGCTTTATTTCATTGCATGATTTCTTTCTAGCATCTGAGTTCTAGTTTCTTCTTTATGATTCACACTTTTGACTAGCTATCGAATCGTGTTTCTTGTTTTGACTCCTTCGAGAGAAGGACATTATAAACTTCTAGAGCTTGGTCTGATTCAGGTGTACGAGAATACCCAGAACCAGAGCTGCACCTGATTTATCCTTCTGCACAAGCCCACGCCTGGTACCTTTGAGAGAAGGAACTTAGGGCATGACTCGTTGGCGTCTTCTTTGAGAGAAGAAGGCACTAGATTTAGGCCGCTACCGCTTGTCATGATTAAGTTTTCTTCCTTTGTTCTATGCTCTAAAGATAGTTTTATCTCCTCAATTTCCTATATGCAAAAACTACCATAAAAACTGCTAAAACCCAAAATACCCAAAGCTTGAATCTTTCAGGTAACTTTCCTTGGAGATAGGTTTTAGTTTAATTCTTTGTGATTCTTTTGCTACAACAAACCATATCCTTCGACTTTTCGACATGCTTAGACAAGTAAAACTTGGGTTCTGAAGCACTATTCTCCGAGTCCCTGTGTTCGACCCCGGACTACTTCGACCCTATGCTAGTTGCAGGAGTATTAAACATTCAAGTATTATAAATTACTAAAGTCCGATGACCAAGATATGTCTCCATTTTTGGACCCACATTGAAGGCTTATCATCACCCAACCTAGTACTACCCCAAGATGAGCACAGTTAACTATGTTGTTCTTTAGTGATGGGCTCCCTAAAAAGGAGGTGTACCTTGCTGATATGGGTAGTCCAATCATTCCTTATATGATCGTTCTATATGAGACCTCAAATCTTGGGATGTTACAATCTCCCCCACTTAGACTTTTGACATCCTCGTTAAGGCTCAACTATAAGGCCTCATAATATTCCCCATTTTGGTGCAGACCTAGAATGGCCCGTAGACACCCAACTCCCGATCACAGAATACTAATGCAAGGGTGGATACATCACCATGGACAATTGTTTCCAACATGTCTGGACCGCATGGCTCAAGACTGGCATACCACATGCCCATGTGGGCCCCACCTACTGGAGAGGTCATGGCTCTGATACCATTTGTAATGCCTGGGACCACTACCCAAGGCTCTAGTAGAGTTTTAGGAATAACAACTAGCCGCACAGACTACCACTAGCCTTAACTGTGCACTTTATCCTCATTCACACACAAGCCATGATCAACTTCCTGATTGGTCACCCATCCTAGTATTACTCCAAGTTGAGCACACTTAACTATGGAGTTCTTTAGTGATGAGTTCCCTACAAATGCGGTACACCTTAGTGATATGGGTAGCCCAATAATATCTTATAAGATTATTCTATTGGAGGCTTCAAATCGTGGGACCTTACACATGCAAATCAACAAAATCTGCCACATGGCATGTGGTGGATGGATGTGATTTGCCAGTGTCCCCGGGTGAAATAGGGAATTTTATTTCTCATTTTCCCAGTAATTTTAGTAATGTTCTAGAGAAAATGTGTGACAGAGTGAGTTTTTGCATATATATTATTTAGTCTCTCTCCTTTACAATTTTAATTATTCCAATTATGCCCTCAATCATTTCTCTCACTAACTTAATTAAAAGAATTATCATTTTTCACCTAAGACCACCCATAATGATATATAAAGTCCATAATACAAGTATCATGACATTTAGTCAATTGACATAGTCAATAATAGAATTATGACTCCAAATTTGTAGCTTAGCTACTTAATGACATCATTAAGCTATCCCTAGAATTTTGTTGCAATTGGAATTACCAACAAAGAGTTATAACCAATTTAATTTTGAGCTAATATATCACCTTGTACATAGCCTAGACCTAAGTTCCTTATTAAATCAAGTTGATTTATGTTGTCACGCGGCCAATTTTCCTTGCTTTGGCACGGCCCTCGCTGGGATTCGATCCTAGCCATCCAATCATGTGGATAATGATCCGCGCTGGATCCAAAGGCCAGGGCTTCGTCTTCCACCTCTGAAAGACCCGGTCTCTGCCTAATGTAGAACAACCGATCTTCCAACGATCCCCGCGCCCGAACCCCAACTCCTCCTCATGAGATATTTGGAGGAGGTCTCCCTCTCACCTGGGCGAGCTCAACGGTGGTGACCACGTCACCTAACTCCCCCAAATCAGGGAGAACGGTTCCCCGCTTTCCCGCACCTCCCACTGGCGGCGGCAACCATTTTAGGGCTTCACTTCTTTGACCACCCCGTGCCCTTATAAGGCCCCCAAAAGCTTCCCTGACCTCCCTTTCATCTTTCCCCACCATCAATTCCATAGGGACGTGCCCCCTTTTCCCTGACCTCAAGCACCTCCAACTCACCCGACTTCAACCTCGCCCTCCCTCCAGCGGTCTTCTCCACTCAATAAAACGTGACCGCACCATCTAGGGGTCTCGGCGAGGTGAGTGACACCTTCAGTTGGAACCGTAGAGGCCCTGATCCTTGGGTCGACAAGCCGCCGCAACCAAGCTCAAAAGCTCCATCGCCAGCTAGTCCGGGGACACGTTGAGCCGCAGGAAGTAGCCGCTGAGCTTCACGAACATCGCACGGAGCTTCTTGGCCCCTCAATCCAACCCGAGGGAAGGTAAGGCTCCAAATCCACTTTTCCGTTCTTTGTACCTGTGGGAAAACGTTCTCAACCTATAGTCCACCTCTGATCGAGCTGTTGGGCTCACCGAACTCGGGGGAACCTCGCGAAGAGGATTCGCCCATCCTCACACCCCCCAGACACCCCTAGCCATCCCGAGCTTCCTCCACTTGACTTCTTTCCCGTTGCCTGACCCTCACTGCTGCCATGGCGCGAGAAGAAAACAATCGAAGGGGTGGGATTACTGGTTTGCCCATGACCCGTCACAATTCCTATGCGACCCCCGAAGGACATTCACGTCTTTTACCCCCCAGCCTGACCTCTCTAGATGAACACTGGCTCGCGGGTCAGTGAGAGGGTCCGGCTGATCGGATCCCTCGCATGATCCGCGAGACAGAATTCACAAATTTCTTTTTATTTTCGTTTCATTTCTTTAATATTCCCTGATTGGTCAGATCTTAGGAAAACTCTAGAAAATGGTAGGATTATCAGAAAATATCGAATAAATACACCATTTTCATCAGAAAAATCCAAGCTATCTAAATAAACTGTAATCATGACCTGGATCTAAAACCTTTTTGGAAAATATGGCCAACCATCACTAATGACCTTTTAATGCATTGTTTTGTGAAATAATGGTTATAACTGATTTTATTTTCTGCCTTGGGAACATTTTAAACCCTAATTACGATCTTGGTCATCATGTTTCTCGAAATCCTACCAAAGGAAGATACTTGATTTAATATTTGAGAAGAACCCTAATTTCTAGTTCTTCTCACCTCACCATGAATATTATGTACAATTTATGAAAACCCTAATAACTGAAATGTCCTTTTAATAACCTGGATGACCCTAATCTCAGACCCCAACTCGGAATCCTATGTATCCTAAAGTGACATCTCACATAACCTAAACCCTAATAGGAACCCTAATGCGGAATAATGAGGATCCATAGTAACTTAGGGTTTTGTTTACATTTCAGGGTGATCTATTATCTTCTCCTAACTTAGGACTTGTGGAATCCAGATATGAGATTTAAAGGTACGTGGATATAATTATATGACTAGTTTTTGCTGGATGTTAAGTATATAGAAATTGGGGTCGTCATAGTTGGTATCAGAGTCAATGTTCACACATCATAGACACATGACTTTCGTTCACCCTATTATGAGTCTAGGGTAGTCCTTGAGTTAAGGATGTGAAGGGTTGAGGTGACTAGGATAGCATCTGCCTAAGGTCTGACTAAAGTCTCTGAGCCACTTAGCTTGGCAATCACGAGGCTACCTTTATGGCAGTATAAGTCCACCTGGCTGATATCCTAAGTGTCCCCTATTCTTGGGCATACCTTAATTTAGGAATTTTCTCATCTATAGATTTTCCCTCTCACCTCTTCTATAGGAAAAATTCCTCCCTCTCATCTATGCTTTGAAATAAATTAAACTTTCCCTTTTACCTCTGTACTAAGGTTAGGAAGGAGTCTCTCTATTTAGAAAGTCCTAAGGATCGACTGATAAGGATTTTAGGATATCCTCCCTAAATCATAACATTCAGAATATTAATCATTAAATGATGAGAATAATAAAATATCATGTGAAAATAATAATAATGACAAGAATAATTGTTGGAGTAATAATCTAATACGTTCAAATTAATTTCAGGATGCCTCCTAAGACTCGCAGCTCAGGGGAATCGTCCTCTAAGAAAAGAAAAGAACGTGAACCCTCTAAAGTACCTGATCCCGATGCTGAGGCCAAGGAAAGGTGGGAAGAACAGAAGAAAATCCTTTTAGATTTTATGGAAACCCTCGCCACAAAAGGAACCCCAGAACCCAGCTCATCTAGGAAGAAAGAGGTGACAGTGATAGATTTTATTAAACTAAACCTTGATTCTTTTTGGGGTGAGGATCAGCCTGAGGTTATGGATAAGGCTGAAGCCTGGATTTTGACCATAGAGATTGGTTTTCATACCCTAGAAGTACCTAATGAGAAGAAGGTTAGGTTCGCCACCCATATGCTTAAGGGAGGGGCAAAAATCTGGTGGGAGAACTATGGCGGGAATAGGGGTGAGGAAATAGACAACATGGAGTGGGAAGCCTTTAAAAACCTCTTTACGGATCGTTTTATGCCCATAGCCGAGAGGAAGAGGAAGGAAAAGATGTACATGGAGTTAAGGCAGGGTAGTCTTTCAGTAGCTGATTACACCCTGAAGTTTAGGCTTCTGGAACGTTATGCACCCATCAAGACTGAAGACCGCCTTACTGAACACTATGTGGACTGCCTTTCCGCCCACCTAAAAACCCTAGTCATAGCCTCTCATCCCAGAAGCATAGATGAAGCCCTAGATATGGCCCTCAAGCAGGAGAGAGAGCAGGGCATGCAAAAACCTTCTAGCATGGGATACTTAGGGTTAACCACAACTGAAGAGGATAAGTTTAAGAAGTTCCACCCAGGCCATAACAACAAGGGATCAGGGAAACGAGGAGGTTCAGGAAAAGGAGGACAGAAAAGCTACCAGAACCAGCCGAGGACAAATCATCCCAAGTGCAAGACTTGTGGACATTTCCATGGTGGAGTATGCCGCCACACCAAGCCCGTCTGCTATAACTGCAAAAAAGAGGGTCATTTTGTTGCCAAGTGCCCCACTCCCTCCATCTTTGGCAATCCTGTGGGTGGTGCTCCGCAGCCTCAGGGACACCGCAATGGCAGGGTGTTTGCAGTAAATGCAGAAGAGGCCAAGGCAAATCCAAACCAGCTCTGTGAAGGTAACCTAATTTCTTTATAATTCAATATCTTATTCAAGCCTGCAATTATTCATAATTTGATTACCTTATGTAGGCACTGTATTATTAAATGGTCATCCTATTAAGGCTTTATTTGACTCCGGATCTACAAATACTTTTATTTCTCGAACTCTGGCATCCATATTAAATCTTCACATAAGGGATTTGGGATATACTTTGGACGTGTCTACTCCAAGTGGCAAAATACTCACAACTCTGCAGAAAACTAATGAACTTTCTCTTAAGTATGAAAATCATGATATGCCCTTTGAATTCATTCTCTTAACTATGGAAGACTTTGATGTTATACTTGGTATGGACTGGCTTTACACATACCATGCTCACATTGACTGTAGAAACAAGACGGTCGTTCTCTCTCAACCTCATTCTTATCCTGTGAAAATCCCTAAGGGAAGTGGATTCTGTAATAATATTATAATCTCCTCTCTTAAAGCTAAAAAGCTCATTTCTAAGGGATGTAAAGTCTTCCTCGCATTAGTCTCAGAGACCAGTCCTAGTAGCGGGCCTGTAGAAAGTCTGGAGGTGGTACGTGACCTTCCTGACGTTTTTCCGGAGGAGCTTCCTGGGCTGCCTCCAAATAGAGACATTGAGTTCTCCATAGATCTTCTTCCTGGAGCCACTCTGATTTCTAGGGAACCGTATAGGATGGCTCCTGCTGAGCTGATGGAGTTGAAGAAAAGTTGCAAGAACTTCTCGATAAAGGTTTCATTCGTCCTAGTGTTTCCCCCTGGGGAGCTCCTGTTCTTTTTGTTAAAAAGAAGGATGGTTCTATGCGTATGTGTATTGACTACCGCATGTTGAACCAAGCTACTATTAAAAACAAGTATCCCCTTCCTCGAATTGATGACCTCTTTGATCAGCTTCGTACTGCTAAAGTTTTCTCAAAGATTGATCTCCGTTCTGGATACCATCAGCTCAAAGTCAAGGATTCTGATATTTCAAAAATTGCTTTTCGAACTCGTTATGGGCATTACGAATTTCTGGTGATGCCATTCGGTCTAACCAACGCACCAGGTGTATTTATGAATCTGATGAACAAAGTCTTCCAACCCTATCTTGATGAGTTTGTGGTCGTCTTCATTGATGATATCTTGATCTATTCTGATTCTATGGAAAAACACCGTGAACACTTGCGATCAGTTCTTGACATTCTTCGAACCCAGAAGTTTTATGGCAAACTTTCAAAATGTGAGTTCTGGATTGATAAGGTTATGTTTCTTGGGCATGTCATTTCTGGAGGTAGTATATCTATTGATCCCGCCAAAGTCTCTGCAGTACTTGATTGGCAACCTCCTCGTAATCCTTCTGAAATTCGGAGTTTCCTAGGTTTGGCCGGGTACTACCGTCGTTTTATTCCAAACTTCTCCAAAGTTGCACTCCCTCTAACCAAGATTACTCAGAAGGACGAGCACTTCCTCTGGTCAACCACTTGTGAGTCCAGTTTCCAGCAGTTAAAGCAGAAGTTGACGTCGGCTCCTGTTCTTGTTCTACCCTCTGGCAATGAAGGGTTTGTAATATTCACTGATGCTTCGAGGAATGGATTAGGGTGTGTCCTGCAGCAGAACGGTAAAGTAGTGGCCTTCGCTTCTAGACAGCTAAAACCCAATGAACTTAATTATCCCACCCATGATTTGGAATTAGCTGCAATCATTCATGCCCTCAAGATCTAGAGGCACTACCTGTACGGGGCAACGTTCGACATCTTCACCGATCACAAAAGCCTGAAGTACATCCTGACTCAGAAGGACTTGAATCTGCGTCAACACCGATGGATCGAATACCTAAAGGACTACGATTTCACTATTGCCTACCATTCAGGTAAGGCAAATGTAGTCGCCGATGCCCTTAGTAGAAAAAGGGCAGTATGTGCATCTCTTTCTGTCCCCGAATGGAGGAACATGGAGGATCTAGTGGGCTGGAAGCCACAGTTTCTGTCTGACCGTGTGCATGTTAATAACATTTCCATCACGTCCAACCTGCATTTCGAACTTCTTGAGGCACAAAAGGCTAGTCCCGATCTTGCAGAGCTCTCTTCCCTTTTGTCAAAGCCGCAAACACATCTGTCCGTGGGTCTTGATGGAGGTCTCTGTTACAAAAATCGTATATGGGTTCCTGAGCAGTCAGCTATAAAGACATCAATCCTAAATGAGGCACATGGGTCCAAGTACACAGTTCATCCAGGCACAACAAAAATGTACAAAGACCTACAACGTCAGTTTTGGTGGAGGGGCATGAAGCGCGATATTGCCGATTTCGTGTCCAGATGTTTGACATGTCAAAGGATTAAGGCCGAACATCAGAGACCAGGCGGTCTACTACAACCCCTCGAGATTCCGGAATGGAAATGGGAACACATCACCATGGATTTCGTGGTGGGATTACCCAGGACCAGGAAGGGATACGACGCTGCATGGGTCATAGTGGATCGTCTCACCAAATTAGCTCATTTTCTTCCTGTGAAGACTACTGCAAAGGTTTCTGAGTTGGCAGATCTCTACATACGGGAGATAGTATGCCTACATGGAGTTCCAACATCTATTGTCTCAGACAGGGACCCAAAGTTCACTTCAAAACTGTGGAAGCAGGTTCAAGAGGAATTGGGCACCAAATTGAACTTCAGTACAGCTTACCATCCACAAACAGACGGGCAGTCAGAGCGTACAGTACAGATTCTAGAGGATCTTCTACGAGCTTGTGTCCTCGATTGGGAAGGCTCATGGGACTATTATTTGCCTTTAGCTGAGTTTGCCTATAATAATAGCTATCAGGCAAGCATTGGGATGCCTCCCTATGAAGCTCTTTATGGCCGACCATGCAGATCACCTTTACACTGGGACGATGTCGGAGAGCGTACCCTGATGAAATCCGAGGAGATGCAGTTGTATTCTGATAAGGTTGCTCTAATTAGGCAAAGAATGAAGCAAGCTCAGGATAGATAGAAGTCGTATGCAGATGCCCACTGGCAGGAACGTCAGTTCAAGGAAGGTGACCATGTATTTCTGAAGATCCGACCTATCCGAGCTTTGGCCAAGAACAAAGGAAATCTCAGTCCTCGTTATGTTGGACCCTTTGAGATCCTTGAAAGGGTTGGCGAATGTGCTTACCGTCTTGCTTTTCCACCTCAGTATAGTGCCATGCATAATGTGTTTCATGTATCTAATCTGAAGCCCTATGTCAAAGACTCCAGTCATATCCTGAATCATGAGCCTCTCGAGTTGAAGGATGATCTGTCATATGCTGAGTCCCCAGTCAGAATTCTCGACTTCAAGTCAAAGGAGCTTCGCAGTAATCATCATATCGAAATGGTGAAAGTTCTCTGGAGCCACCACAATGAAACGGATGCCACCTGGTAGCTAAAGACCGAGGTCGAGAAAAAGTATCCATATCTTTTTCAGGCTGCTTGAATTTTGGGGACAAAATTCTTAAAAAGGAGGGGAGAATGTGACAGAGTGAGTTTTTGCATATATATTATTTAGTCTCTCTCCTTTACAATTTTAATTGTTCCAATTATGCCCTCAATCATTTCTCTCACTAACTTAATTAAAAGAATTATCAATTTTCACCTAAGACCACCCATAATGATATATAAAGTCCATAATACAAGTATCATGACATTTAGTCAATTGACGTAGTCAATAATAGAATTATGACTCCAAATTTGTAGCTTAGCTACATAATGACATCATTAAGCTATCCCTAGAATTTTGTTGCAATTGGAATTACCAACAAAGAGTTATAACCAATTTAATTTTGAGCTAATATATCACCTTGTACATAGCCTAGACCTAAGTTCCTTATTAAATCAAGTTGATTTATGTTGTCACGCGGCCAATTTTCCTTGCTTTGGCACGACCCTCGCTGGGATTCGATCCTAGCCATCCAATCATGTGGATAATGATCCGCGCTGGATCCAAAGGCCAGGGCTTCGTCTTCCACCTCTGAAAGACCCGGTCTCTGCCTAATGTAGAACAACCGATCTTCCAACGATCCCCGCGCCCGAACCCCAACTCCTCCTCGTGAGATATTTGGAGGAGGTCTCCCTCTCACCTGGGCGAGCTCAACGGTGGTGACCACGTCACCTAACTCCCCCGAATCAGGGAGAACGGTTCCCCGCTTTCCCGCACCTCCCACTGGCGGCGGCAACCATTTTAGGGCTTCACTTCTTTGACCACCCCGTGCCCTTATAAGGCCCCCAAAAGCTTCCCTGACCTCCCTTTCATCTTTCCCCACCATCAATTCCATAGGGACGTTCCCCCTTTTCCCTGACCTCAAGCACCTCCAACTCACCCGACTTCAACCTCGCCCTCCCTCCAGCAGTCCTCTCCACTCAATCAAACGTGACCGCACCATCTAGGGGTCTCGGCGAGGTGACTGACACCTTCAGTTGGAACCGCAGAGGCCCTGATCCTTGGGTCGACAAGCCGCCACAACCAAGCTCGAAAGCTCCATCGCCAGCTAGTCTGGGGACACGTTGAGCTGTAGGAAGTAGCCGCTGAGCTTCACGAACATTGCGCGGAGCTTCTTGACCCCTCAATCCAACCCGAGGGAAGGTAAGGCTCCAAATCCACTTTTCCGTTCTTTGTACCTGTGGGAAAACGTTCTCAACCTATAGTCCACCTTCGATCGAGCTGTTGGGCTCACCGAACTTGGGGAAAATTCGCGAAGAGGATTCGCCCATCCTCACACCCCTAGACACCCCTAGCCATCTCGAGCTTCCTCCACTTGCCTTCTTTCCCGTTGCCTGACCCTCACTGCTGCCATGGCGCGAGAAGAAAACAATTGAAAGGGTGGGATTACTGGTTTGCCCATGACCCGTCACAATTCCTATGCGACCCCCGAAGGACATTCACGTCTTTTACCCCCCAGCCTGACCTCTCTGGATGAACACTGGCTCGCGGGTCAGTGAGAGGGTCCGGATGATCGGATCCCTCGCATGATCCGCGAGACAGAATTCACAAATTTCTTTTTATTTTCGTTTCATTTCTTTAATATTTCCTGATTGGTCAGATCTTAGGAAAACTCTAGAAAATGGTAGGATTATCAGAAAATATCGAATAAATACACCATTTTCATCAGAAAAATCCAAGATATCTAAATAAACTGTAATCATGACCTGGATCTAAAACCTTTTTGGAAAATATGGCCAACCATCACTAATGACCTTTTAATACATTGTTTTGTGAAATAATGGTTATAACTGATTTTATTTTCTGCCTTGGGAACATTTTAAACCCTAATTACGATCTTGGTCATTATGTTACTCGAAATACTACCAAAGGAAGACACTTGATTTAATATTTGAGAAGAACCCTAATTTCTAGTTCTTCTCACCTCACCATGAATATTATGTACAATTTATGAAAACCCTAATAACTGAAATGTCCTTTTAATAACCTGGACGACCCTAATCTCAGACCCCAACTCGGAATCCTATGTATCCTAAAGTGACATCTCACATAACCTAAACCCTAATAGGAACCCTAATGCGGAATAATGAGGATCCATAGTAACTTAGGGTTTTGTTTACATTTCAGGGTGATCTATTATCTTCTCCTGACTTAGGACTTGTGGAATCCAGATCTGAGATTTAAAGGTACGTGGATATAATTATATGACTAGTTTTTGCTGGATGTTAAGTATATAGAAATTGGGGTCGTCACAAAATTAGAGAAAATTTCATAGAAAGATAATTCAATATTACCTCTTAGATTTTCCTAGAAAAGGTAGTTGAAAAATAAAATATTTAATTTCAAACAATTCACATGGGTTATTCATGAAAAATGACTTATATAAAGAAAAATTGAAGGATAATTGCACTTTCATTTTGAAAGAAGGTTTCTTTGGAGAAGCCCTAAATTGGTTGAAAGTTGGAAAATATGAAAAAATGGTGGAAAAAGGATTATATGGAAAATGGGTGTAATGTGAAAGTGGATCTTGATGCACTAGATTTCAGTCAGTTTTCACTGACTATTTTTCCTTTGTATTTCATGCATAATAGCTCATCTTGACATGATTTAGGCATTGTTTATCATCATTAGCATGTGAAACACCAAAACATCAAATAATGAGTAGTTTTACTAAATTAAGTCAATTAATCATATTTTATTCAGACTTATGTTGGTTTTCCTTTCTTTCAACATCTACAACACAGCTCAGTGCTATAGATAGAAAAGTCAGGTGGTACCAACACTAGGCAAAGTCAAACAGGGAAATCTCAAAATGTTGGTGCTACTGAGATTGAGTTCGTTGCTACCTAAAGGTGTTCAATGCTACCAAAAGATGAAGGCGGTGCTACCAACTCTCCATTCGGAAAGCACCAGGAACCAAACTTTATGGTTTTGGTGCCACTAACACCCTAGTTAGTGGTACCAACTTTCACATCCAATGAAAGATAGAACTCACATGAATCAACTCGGTGCTACCAAAACATATTAGGGTTTTGAGTCAGCTAACAACTCGGTACCACGACTTTCCTTTCAGTGGTATTGACTTTGAATGATCAAAGATGATTTAAGATTAATACAGATCTGATGGCTAAGACTTAATGACAGACCGAGTCCCACTTATGACCTAAGGGGAGTTCAGCCAGATCTATCTATAACGTTGTAATACAGTAGGAGCCAAAAGAGGAGGAGACACCCATGTACCAAACAATTCAAGCACCTCCTAGAAGCAAATTTGGAGCTAGAACACTGTGGATCGAGGCACTCACCAGAGGGATTAATCCATACCAGTTTCTTCAAGGGTTTTCATTAGCTTTCCTAATGTTTAGCCTGTTGCCTCTCTCTTCCTTGTTGTATTTTTCAATCAAAATCATACGAGGCTAATCCCCTTATTCCCTAGTACATGGGAGTTGCCTAGTTTTGCATTACAATTGACTCTGATGATTTAATATATATGTTTTCCATAATTTTGGATGTAAACCTATGATTGCTTAATAAATTTCATATGCTTGATCACCACATTCAATTTCTTAGACCATTAATTGCTTAAGGAGAGGGATTAAGGGCTGGACAAGTCATAGATTTACACTAGGCATTTACAAACAGAAAAGTCAATGATACTAACACTTGGTGAAATCCAACAAGGAAATCTCAAAATGTCTGTGCTACCAAGAATGAGCTTGGTGCTACCAAAAGGATGTTGGATGCTATCAAAATACCAAGTCGGTGCTATTGACTCTTGACCTAGAATGCACCAGGAATTGGACTTTATAGTTTTGTTGTTATTGATACCTTAGTCAGTGGTACTGACTTTCATGTTCAGAACAAGTTAGAACTCACATGAATAAACCCAGTCCTACCGAAATACAAGTCCGTAGTATCAAAACTTGTCATGTTTTTGAGTCATTCAAAAACTCGATGCCACTGACTTTGCTATCAATGGTGACAATTTTGCATGATCAGAGCAGATGAAATATTAAGACAAGTCCAATGGGTAAGACTTAATTACGGCTTGAGTCCCATTTATGACCTAAGAGTTCAACTAGATCTACCTATCACATTCTATCATGTTGCAATAGATCACCAAAGTAGAGAGAGGAGGAGATGAAGGAGATGGAAATGTATGAGTTTCACAGAACCGTTCTTACCCCAATCCCAATCCCACTGCCTAGACAGTGGTAAAAGGATTGATGGGCCCATCTCTGAGTGGCCCAAAAGGACCTCACACAGTGGCATATACAATAAGATATATTAACTCATAAACAAGGGATGTAAATAACAAACTAGCCCAAAATAGGATATATTGCATATTTATCCTTGTCATCAGAGTATATCAAATGCAAAATCGATCTAGTCAATGTTCCATTTGTTTTGCCTAAAATCGAGAAAATCATGATACAATCAATACAATTGCATAGTACACTATCAAAAACAAGTAAAATGGTTTATAGAAAAATAGTACACTTGACATGACTTATATTCAAAAGTATAACAACAAATTTTCCAAAACCAATATTTATTTGACAAGATGTTTATTTAGAACAATTCAATTTTTTATTATGAGTTCCTATTATGCTGATTTGAGAAGCATGCTAATATATTTTGTGTGTCTCCATCGCCCCAACAAGACGGGGGAGGTCACTAGGCTCCTTCTCTCCATATGAGGTAGGAGGTCAATGTACAAGTTCCACCCTCTAAATGAGGAGGTCACTTGCACTCAATATTAACATTATTATCATTATCAACATTATCATCATCAATATATGGGCAGTCGTAGTGGGTAATGTCATTTATGTTTTCATGTTTTTCTCAAAATATAATATAGGAAAAATGGAAGATTAATAAATAGGGAACAGTAGCTCAACAAAGTATATAGACAAGTGTACAATCAAGAGATACATAAAAGGTATCTTCAATACAATCAAGGAGGAGATATAATAGAGTACCTTTCACCAAAGATTTAGAGTTCAGATCTCAATAGTAATAGGTCAACCCTTTGAGTCAAATCCTTAATCAACAATATTTGGATCAAGGGTCAAGATCATGATATTTACAAGATCATGTTTCAACATTTAAGATTAGGGTTACACTTTCCTAAGTCAACCTTAAGGTTAGGCCATCCACTTATAATCAATAATATTTCAAGATGTCCAACATTACTCAAGTGTCAAGATTATTTCTAGTATGAATGACCTACGTAGGTGTTTTAGGAACATATGTTAACCCTAAATTTATGATTATTATCCAAGTTATATTTCAAGTTTCTAGAATTTCATAAAGGGAGAAATTCAATAGTCATGATCAGGAATTTCACAAGATTTAGCACAATCATAATTACCAAGTCCATCATCAAGCTTAATCACCACTTTATGGCATGAAATCATATTCAAGATTTGAAAAAGTCCAAAAGATTAGATTTAGATCTTCATTAGTCAAGTTATGACTTTAGTGTATCCAAGTAATCATCAGAGTGAAATTACTAGGTTTGTCAAGGATTAAACATCATTATTGAATCGTTAGACAAATCATATACACAAGAGATCAAATTTAGGTATAATAGTGAAATATACCAAGAATTAGGCTCCACAAGTATTTGTAAACGAACCATAGGATTTTTCTGACAAAAGTTGACTATTTATTCATAATTTTTGGTGTTAGGAATCAAGAGATACGATTTTTGCAAGTTTTGGTCATTTACTGAATTTTCGAGCAAAGACGAGGTAAAAATACCTTAACTAGGAAAAATGAGGACCGTCCGATTGCACAATTGGATGGCTAGGATCCTGCCACATAGGGATGCGGCTTTTCTAGTTCAGATTGGTTCAGTCCTTGGTTTGGCCAGTCTAATTCTTCAATTAGTTGGTTCAATCGCTGGTTTGTTGGACCGACTGCTCTGCTTGGACCGATGGTTGGGGATCTTTCCCTTCCTCCTGAATGGTCCCTCATGACCCCAGAAGTGTAGCAAAGGTGCCCGCCGGCATAGAGGGGTTTAGAGGGAAGAGATGGTGATGGAGGTGGTGAGGTTGCCACTCGGCTTTGTCGTGACCCCACGAGGGTGATGGAGGCCCTAGGTCACGTGCTAGAGATTCAAGGGAAAAATGCCCAAATCACGTAGGGTGGAGGAACCATACAACTAACATGGAAGATCAAGGAGAAATCCGGGTGCCCAAGGCCAAGCAGGCAGCAAGGGAGAGCCTGAGAGGAAGGTGTGGCTATGGCGGTCCTTGGGGGGCCCTTTTATAGTACTAGGATTAGGTTTTGGGCTAGGTCAGGTTCTTGCTCTCAGCCATGGCCGCCGGATTGAGAGGGGTGAGCGGGGGAACATTTTGGTGGGAAGTTAGGGCAATAATGGTGGTCAAACTAGGGTTCATTGAGTGTGAAACCATGAGAGGAGTAATTCTATGCGATCCAAATTTCGAATGGTGGTCATATGGAGCTGATTGCTAGTTTCAGTCCTCCATAACTCCTCCCCACTGATTGGGGGAGGTAGGAGACAACCATTTGACCTTTAGATTGGACTATGATCCACGACAGGTAGATCCAAGGGCCGTGACTCACTCCTTACACTTGCAATGGATCACTGACTTGGAAAAAAGGGAAATAAAGAGCAAATAAAGGGATTTTTTTATCATAAAACTTCAAAATTCATAGAAAATTGTAGGACTATCCAAATGGGATGAAATTTGGACCATAGGTTCAAAAAAACATGTATAACATTTAGAAATAGTTTGAGAACCAAAAATGGAGTTTGATGGACAAATTTACTTCTTTTGGTAGAGTGATGATTTTAACATAATTTGTGGCATAATAATGTCTATAAAATTCACATTGATTACCATATTCGGAATTTGAGTGTCAATAATGATTAAGTAGCCAACAAAAATATATTGGCGTCAAGAGTGAACATAATGAGGGTAAAATTATAATTAGTTCAAACTTATGTAGAAATGCACTTTGTCACAATGAGACTATTCAAGCACCTCCGAGAAGTAGATTTGTATCCAAAACACTACGGATCAAGGTGCTCACCAGAGGGGATCATCCACACCAATTTCTCCAAGCATTTTCATTATATTTCCTGATGTTCAACATGTTTCCTCTCTCTTCCTCATTGTATTTTTTGATCAAAATCATGCGAGATTAATTCCCATGTTACTTTGGACCCAAGAGTAGCCCAATTTTGCATTATAATTGAATCTAATTGTTTATATATATATATCTATATATATCTATATCTATATATCTCTCTCTCTATATATATATTAATGTATATATATATATATATATATATAGAGTCAAGCTAGAATACGCTCGAGTGTATCCAGAGCAGATTACACTCAAGTAGTTTTCCATGATACAATATGTTTTTAAAAAATCTAATTTGTTGATTTTCTTAAACATGTTGTGAATAGCTCATATATAAAACTTGAGCCCATTTGGACATTTATAGGTCATGTTATAAAGACCACAAAAATTATGCATTTTAAATTAGTTTTGTGCATCGATTTTGTTGTCCTTGGATGAGTCACTTACACTTATCCAAATGGGCTCAATATTTGTATGTAGCCTAATTATAGTATGAAAATGAAAACATGTGGTTTATATTTTACAAAAAAATAGTTTTGATATGCAAACACCACTTGAGTGTAGCATGTGATCTGTACACTCGAGTGTATTCTTTCCAAACTCTCTCTCTCTCTCTCTCTATATATATATATATATATATATATTCCTTAATTCTAGACATAAATCTATGATTGCTTAATGAATTGCCTATGCTTGATCACCACATTAAATTGATTAGACAATTAGTTTATTTAGGAGAGGGATTAAGGGTTGGATAAGTCATAAAGTTACACAACCAATATCATGTATCAGGAGAGGGCCTACGATTGTGAAGGGAACAACCTTGAGATATCTTAATGCACCTATGTAATTCCTAAAAGGCTAAAAAAGTGGGCTTTGTCTTAGTATAGGTACTTTATTACACTACAGGGGTGGGTAATACTTTCTATAAGTACCTTGGTCTAGTCTGAAGCGTAACTGACTATTAATGAAATGGTTTTAAATGGAATATATACCATGGTAAAATTGTAATCCTAAGAAATCCATCAATTTGTGATCACATTCCACTTAATTTCAATTTTAGTTCCTGTCCTTAGTCATAAACCAACAACCAGTCACTCCTTTGTTTGGCATAGCTGATTAGGTTATAGATAGTAATAGTCTCTAGAGTATGTTTCCATGAGTTTGACATTCATGCCTCATAGGCCTATACTACTCAACGTGTACACATGTGTGTTGCATACACAATTTAGGCATGTCAAGTTTTTGCTGCTGTTGTTGGGGAAAAGATAACTCCAACACTCTGAGTGATGTGACCGGTCACTCCATGTCATTTTATCTTTCTTCTAAATTATTTTTCAAATCCTTTCTTTGAAATTGTGCATAAATTGAAAATCTTATATTTACAACAAATTTACTAGTATTCATTCTCACTCACTACAATCTCATTTTTAGGTACTAGTGAATGGTTCATACCATAACCACTGGCTACAGGGAATCGACTCTAACTGGTGTAGATCTAGAGGTAATTTTTCATATAGAAAGAGAATTTGGGGCTTCAATATAGAAGCTTATCCAAACTCCACCACTAGAAGCAGAACACGCACTAGCAGAAAATATGGACCCAAACACTGATGAGCATGTTTGAGCCAAGCTTGAGGAACAAATTATCTAGAAAAATGTTAAGGAATCTTCATCCATAACATAGTTAGGGCCGATCAAACGGCATGCAGTCAACATGGGAAGTTACAAAATAGATCCCAAACTGGTGGAAATTATTAAATCTCAGTCATTTCATGGACACAATATGGAGGACCCAATGGAAAACATAAACATTTTAGTGGAAAGCTATGATATGTCAAAAATTGATAGGGTCCAAACTATAGTGATTTACCTGAAGCTATTTTCCTACTCACTATCAAACAAGGAAAAAACATAGTTTCTCAGTCTTCCTTCAAAATCCATAGAGACATGGATGAGTTGACATATGCTTTATTTGAGAGTCCACTACAAAAGATAGAAGACTTGGTTGAACGAATCTACAATTTCAAACAACATGATGAGGAAACCTATTCAGAATCATGGGAGAAATTTTAGAAAATGCTCAGAAAGGTCCCTCATCATGGGATTGATCTTTATGTCCAAACAAGGACATTTCATTATGCTACACAAGGGGGATGTAACTACTCTTGACAACACAAGATCAAGTTTCTTTCTAAAAAATAAAGCACAAGGTGTCACAAAATATTGAAGAACATGGCAAATAATCAATTTTGGGGAGAAGAATGTGACTCGCCAACAGTCGTCAAAAGTGTCATCAAATCAAGGGAGATCACATCTTTGAAGGAGAAGATGGAAAAACTCACAAGTATATTTGAGAAGAAATCTAGAACCTCATCTGGAGGTGAAGAGGAAGAGTGCGTGTATATGCAATATCAAAACAATTAGGGTGGAAATGATTATGCATGAAGGAAGGCTAGCATGTTCTCATGGAAAGAACCTAACAATTATTAGCAAGACCCATCATAGGTACATCAACCTAAACAATAGTAGGGAAACATGCCTAAGCAGTATCATCTATACATGGTTCATAGTAAGATAGATAGAATATAAGACATGCTGGGTAGGCTGGTAACTCAGAACGAGGAACTTTTGGATCGGACAAAAAAGGAGCTACATAATCAAGGGGCATAGGTTCGTAGCATAGAAAACCTGATTTCTTAGCTAGAAGTGAAAGTGCTATCTCTTAAGAAGCTTGGTCAACAAGGATTTATAGGGAACACAAATATCCCATCTGACAATCAACATGTGAAGGCATTGCTTCTTTGTAGTGGTAAAGTGTTGATGAAAGATCAAAAGTAACTCTCCAAAGAAGAACACCACCACAATTGACATAGGGGTAGTGATAGAGACCATTTCTCTAGAGCAACCATAGGACACCACACCAAAAGAGGAGAGACCAAAAGAGGAGTTAGCTAAGTAGAAGGAGAATAAGAAGGAGTCTTATATTTGACCCCATTAAAAAAATTGTGACTGCAGTACCATTTCCTAATGCTTAAAGTCCAAGAAGGTTGATCAATAGTTTAAGCAATTTCTAGATGCATTCAAGAAACCCGGATCAACTTACCACTGGTTTATGCTATTGTCAAGATTCTTTCCTATTGTAAATGCTTGAAAGACATCATCAACAAGAAGAGGATGATAGATGATTTTAATGTAGTTGTTTTAAAGGAGTAAGTTAGTGCATTGATACAAAGAAAACTGCCACAGAAGATACACGATCCATGGTGTTTAAACATACCCTACTACATTGGCAAAGCTAAGTTTGGAGATGCACTCTATGATTTAGGGGAAAACATTAATCTAATGTCATTGACTACATTTAAGAAAGTGGTGCTTAAAGAATCCAGGAAGAGCAACATGATGATTCATCTTGAAAACACTTAATAGTGAGACCACTTGGTATTTGTGAAGATGTACTAGTATAGGTTGACAAATTCATGTTTCCACTAGATTTTGTTGTGATGGAGATGTAGGATGAATATGGCTATCAACTACTTTTAGGCAGGCTCTTCCAAGACACAACAAATGTCATCTTAGAAAGGGGGAGAGGAAGACTGACGTTGGGAATCCAGGATGACCGGTTAGAGATAAAGCTACCTGATTATCAACCACCAAGTAAGAAAGTGCATAATATTACCTTATGTAGAACTTGGACAATAAGATGTCCCTATTCTTGGGAATACCATTCATGGACTGTCCCATGTCATGACAAAGGTGGAAACGGGTGCTCTTTCTATTGATATAATGATGCATATAAAGTGGATTTCTTTGACAAAATTTGTGAAGGACCATGATGATCCAGAGGAAGAGGAGTACCCAATGATAGTTGCAGACATATCATTCTCTAGAATGATGTAGGTATATCCACAATTACCATTAGGCATTTGTCTAATGAATTAGTATATGACTAGACTCACTATTTTTTACTAGAGTAGTGTGTGCTACTTTAAACACCCTTCCATGCTTATACAAAAGACACTATGAACACCTAGGACCTATACCATTAGTCCATTCTCTAAGGTGTCTTCTTGATTTGGATTTGAAGCCTCTACTGCCACATCTGAAGTACACATTCTTGGTAGTGGACAACAATCTCCCACTGATAATTTTAGCATCACTAAGTGTGAACTAGAAGGAGAAACTACTCACAATCCTAAATAATCACTGGTCCACATTTGGGTGGTCCATTGTAGACATAAAGGGGATCTCCCCTAATCTATGTCAACACAAGATCCATATTGAAGAAGAAGAAAAACCTATAGCACAACCTCAACAACATCTAAATCCTATCATGATGGAGATGGTGAAGAAAGAGTTCGTTAAACTTATATCAACATGTATAATTTATGCTATCTTTGATTCTAAATGGGCTAGTCTTATACAAGTTGTTCCTAAGAAAGGGGGAATCACGATCACTACAAATTCTACTATTAAATTAGTTTCAAGTAGGCTAGTTACTGGGTGGTGTGTGCACATTGAGTATCTCCATTTGAATGCTGCTACTTTGAAAGATCATTTATTCTGCCATTTATCGATCAAATTCTTGAGAAGTTCTTCGACCACTCACATTTTTGTGTTCTTGACAGGTATTTGTAACATACCGAATTTTGGACTTTTTTTATTTTTGGCCCTCTTTCCATCTTTTGCTTTCATTTATATCCTCTTTGGTCTTGCTGTTTAATTTGTGGAGAATATGATGGTTTAATGAACATTTGTTCACCTTTTATTCCAATATTTGGGTATATGCACAAATACCTCAGTGAAAGCTTAGTAATGAGTTTAATATGTAAAATGTCCACTTAAGTAATAAAAATAATAAAATATTTCGTCCTAGAACTTTCTAGTGCTTTTTAGAATATGAAAAAGAAAGAAAATCCCAAAATATAAATAAAGGAGATGATAAATGCAATAATTGGGGATAGTATGGAATATTTTGGATAAAAGAAGATAATGAGGAATATATTATCCCAAAAATCATAAGTAGAAACCCATGAAGATAATTTGGATATTAATTTCGTTTTCTTGACTTAAAAGTTGCTTAATGGCCAAGTATCATCTAATTTGGATAATAAATAAATATATAATGCCTATAATACAAGATAATGGGAAATAATCCAATAAGGTGAAATAAAATAACTAATATCTTCAAATTGAAAAAATAACTCCAAATTCGTAATCTATATGTCAAAATTAGTCTATGTGTGAATTTGTATTTAATTTAGCCAATGTTTAATATTTTATTTTATTCAGGAGAGAGAAAATGACTTAAAGACTAAAAATATTAAATATATGTTGATAAAAATTAATTAATGCCAAAATTGGGTTCCAGTGGTTTAGTATTGCTTATAGGACAAGTTTTATATTTTTAGAAAGTTTCTAGATGCCTCTAATAAATTAAAAGGTTAAATAAGTGATAAAATTTAAATGAATTCAATAAAATATTAAAAGTCTTCAAAAAACTAAAATGATGCCAAATTCGTATTCTACATGTTAAAATAGACCTTTGGATGAATTTTGACTCAATTTGGAAAATATTTGATGAGAAGATAAATTTAGGAGAGAGAACGTGTGTAAAATATTCAACTCAATATTTAAAATAACAAACAACTTCAACAAATGGAAATAATGACTATTTGCGGGTGAAGTTTTATAATTTTTGGATAATCATAGAGTCATAAATAAATGAGGAAAGAGAAAATGTGTTTTGAATTATTTAACACATTAAAGATTCTCAAAAGGTAAAACTAATTTTATATTCAGATTATACGTTTCAAAATCAGTCAGAATATAAAATTTAGTAATTTTTGGGTGTCATTTGGGCCTTCAAACGAGAAGAGAGAAAAACATTTAAAGTTAATAACACAATTTGGTCGCATTTTAATGCAAGTATAGTCCAACTAGGACTCTCCCCATCCGCGAGATCGGACGGCTCGTGGTCCTTCGTGGACCCGAGTCCATTGATCTGAAGACTCACGATCGTCTTCTTCCTCAAACCGTTTGGGAAATAGGTTGTTCATTTTCTGAGTTTTCAAATTGCATTATCTCTTTCAATTCTCAACCAAATCGAGAACTTTTTGGTTCGTTGGATTGCTCGTTGGATTCTGCTTCATTTAATCCTAAAATTTTGGCGTTTTCACAATTATCTAGAGAGTTCCTCTTTGGTCGAACCTCTCCTCTCACCTCCACCTATGCAAACCCTAGTATAAATCCCCTCATATATAAATACCTATACCCATGGCTTCGCGGGAGCTATTGCAACTCTTCAAACCTTTCAATTTCTAGTTTGATCAGTGTTTGGCCCTCCAGCGAGCAGTCGAATCCACCAGGCTTGCAGCAACCCTCCCCCTCTCCTTGCTTCGTCTCAGTTCAATTGCAAGGTACCAATATTTTCGTCTTTCTCTCCTCTTCGTTTTGAGTATCTACGCGTCAAATTTGATGGAGTATCTCGACTTTGCCCAAATCGCCCGAACAGCAGCTTGCGCTACGTAGCTATGCCATGAGTAGAAGCAGAAGAAGCCCTCTGTCATTTTTACGTTTTTGCCCCTCTCTTCGCCTTCTTCGGTGCTTTTTCCCGCTAAGGGAAATATCGTATTTTGGTCTGGTTTTGTTTTGTTAAGACGAGTCAAACCCGGACGTTGACCACGTGACTTGGCCACCCCTTATTGGGCCAAGTCAGAAGGTGGGTCCGGGCTCTCGCTCTCTCTCTGTGTTTGATACAAAGTTCCTACTTGACAAATTTTAATTGGTGCTTTTTAGAAAATTCATAACTTTTTACTCATTGCTCCAAAAATTATAAATAAATAGTGTTTTGAACTCAGGAGAACGAGATCTATCCATTAAAAATGTTTTTATGGTCTGATTTTGAGTTTTTCGAATATGTATTTTTCGAGTTGATTTAATTAACTAATAAATATGGAAAATACTGGGACCTAATCACTTAGGGGTCTGAATGGTGATGTCTGTCCAGGAGACTGCCCAGGCGATTGACCAGGCGACTGCTCAGGCGAGTGAGGGGGCCACGACAGCGTCGGCGGCGGCATCTGACCCTCCAGATCCTGGGTGCGGGGAGGGCTTGTCGTCGTTGTCTTCATCTGGAAACACTACACGAGGTCCAAGCACCAGGGTCTTCGCTGGGGTTTCCGTCGCTCAGAATTCTTTGGATTGGTCTAAGCTTTTTAAGGGGAGAAATGACATCGGGCCTGTAAATCTAAGAAAGACGGAGATAAAGCTGGTTGAAGGAAAGCTGCTATATCCGAGATCTATTGCGGAGAGGAATCTGGCTAGGTGGAGCAGGACGGCGGCAGGGTATGTCGTTGGACTCAAGCCTCACTGGCCGACGTTGGTGCGACATCTTGCTCTTCTGTGGAAGGTCAGAGGCTCCATTGAAATAAGATCTAGAGGTAGGGGTTTTTTCATTGTAATGTTCTCAAATGATGAAGACCTGTCTACTGCAATCGATGGGGGCCTGTGGTTCGTGGCTGGAAAATCGCTTATGATCAAGAAATGGGAGCACGGGGAACCACTGGAGAAGATGAAACTTACTGAGATACCGATCTGGCTCAAGATTCACAAGCTTCCTCTCGAATTATGGGATGTAGAGATGTTTAACTACATCGGTTCTGTGTTGGGAAGGCCTCTTCGCTCGAACAAGATGACATTGGAATTCCATAGACTTGAATATGCTAGAATCCAAGTGGTGATACCTGCGGACTTTACATATCTAAAGGACTTGAAAATTGTGAGTGACGATGGGCATCATGATACTATCGAATTCGAGTATGAGTGGCATCCTTCTATGTGTTCGAGCTGTGGTCTATATGGTCATGAATCCTCTCTGTGTGATGTTTCAGGCAGTATGGAGGGCAGAGCCCCAAAGAAGAGAAACACGAAAGCTTGGGTTCCTAAAAAATCTGTAGAAGATGGAGAAGCAGATGTCTTCGAGGATGCTGTTGAAGCTATTTCTGAGGCTATTGAAAGTCTGGTCAATGGCCATGCTGGAGGTAGTCGAGTTACTGTAAGCAGTAAGATTTCGTCAGTTCCTATTAGTCCTGTTGAGGTAGAGAAAGGTACTGAAGTGCCGATGAGTGAGCATGCTGGTGGAAATCTTAATAAGGTGAATAGTAAGATTTCCGCAACCCCTGTTAATCCTCTTGAGGTAGAGTGGAGAACAAGCAGGAAGAGGTCGAAAGCTGTCCCTAAGGCTGCTTCCAAAAATTCGTTTAGAATGGTTACGGAAGCTTTGAACAAGTATTCTCCATTATCGAATTTTGATGATTCTAAGATACAGAAGGAAGCTCTGATTGCATCTGATTCGGATGTGAGGGGTGATGAGGCTGTGAATCTTCTCCCAAATGGATAGACCTTTCATAGTGATTTCTTAGAACGTGAGAGGGATCCATAATAAAATCTCTCACGTTAAGGAGGAGCTAGATAGGAACAAAGCTGATGTCTATATTATTTTGGAGTCCAGACTTAGTAGTAGTGAGATTGAGGATTTTCTTAACTCCATTTGGCTGAATTCAAAGTTCTTAGCTAATTCTAGCTTTTATAAGTACACTCATATTGTTGTTCTGTGGTTTAATCCTAACCTTGTTGTTTACAAAATTCTAGAGAATGAACAAGTTATTCATTGTGAGGTGGTATTCTGTGATTCTTCTTTCCTCCTTTCTGCTGTTTATGGATCCAATGATGATAATGACAGAATGTTGTTATGGGATGCTATTCGACCTGTTCACACTCATAGGCCTTGGTGCCTAGTGGGTGATTTTAATGTTGTTCGTCTTAATAGGGAAAAAGTGGGGAAGCATCCTCCATCTTGTAAGAGTATGAAAGATTTTAATGATATTTTCTCTGATACAAATCTTGTTGAGATTGGTCCTAATGGTCGTTTTTTCACTTGGGATAGCAGAAGCAAAAAAGGCGAGTCTACCTTTTCTAAAATTGACAGAATCTTGGGTAATATGAAGCTTCTTGATGTGTTCCCTGATCTTTGGGGTGAGGTTATTTCGACCAATGTCAGTGATCACCGTATCATTGGGGTTTGCTTTAATAGTATTAAGAAGAGAAGAGGAGCATATATATTCATAAATTCTTGGGTTACTCAGCCTAACTTTCATGATGTGGTTAAGAAAGTGTGGAGTAGTATCTCTCCAGAAAGAGCACCCATGTACAGGGTATACAGGAAATTACATGCTGTTAAAGGAGCCTTATTAGAGTGGAACAAGAAAACGGTTGGTAATTTCATCTCTAAATCTAAAGAGTTAGAGGCATTGGCTTCTCAGGTCCAAAGGGAGGTTGATAAGGACCTGCATAATAAATCTCTTCAGTTGAAGCTTATTGAGTTGAGAGTGCAGGTTGAAAAAGCTCTCATTGATGAGGAATCCTTTCTAAAGCAGAAATCAAGGGTGTTATGGCTCAAGGAAGGCGATAAAAACTCTTCCTTCTTCTATACTTCGCTCAAGACCAGGAGGATCTTCAATAATATCCATTGTCTTACTATCAATGGGGCTAAGATTTATGATCAGGAGGGTATTAGTTCTCATATTGAAGATTTTGTCTCCTCTTTATTCAATTATGCTCCTGATAGTTATGTTAAGTGGTCTGATTGTTGGAAGCTGCCTAAAATTTCTGACCTTCATTTTGATATTCTGAACAAACACATTTCTAAATCTGAGATTGTTTCTGTGGTGGTTAGCTTAAAGGGGGATAAGGCCCCTGGACCAGATGGATTTAATGGCCTGTTCTTTAAATCCTATTTTGATATAGTTGGGGAAGAAGTTTGCAAAGCCATTCTGAGCTTCTTTGAAACGGGAAAGCTTCTTCGTGAATGCAACAACGCTTTCATTACTCTAATCCCAAAATGTCAGGGTGCTTCTTGTCTTAATGACTTTAGGCCCATTTCTCTATGCAATGTCATTTATAAGATTATTACAAAGGTGCTTGCAAATCGCTTGAGTGCTATTTTCCCTGATCTTATTGATAAGAGTCAATTTGCTTTCATTAAAGGAAGGTCCATTGGTGATGCAGTGCTTCTTGCTAATGACATTCTTAGTTCCTTCTCGAGTGCACATGGTCATGGTAAGTTATGCATTAAAGCTGACCTTGCTAAAGCCTACGACTCTGTTAGACGTGATTACATTCTTTTCATTCTCAGAAGTATGGGTTTCCCTCCTAAGTGGTTGAAATGGATTGATGCTTGTTTCTCCACTTCATCTTATAAAGTTTTGATCAATGGTAATCCCTCCTCATCCTTCTCTGCTTCTAATGGTGTTAAACAGGGGGATCCTTTGGCCCCATATTTGTTTGTGATAGCTATGTAGGGGTTTAGCGCTCTTTTTAATGCTTATGTGTCCAATGGCAGTATTAATTCTGGTCATACTCAAAAGGATGTGAAGGTTTCCCACATTGTCTTTGCTGATGACCTGTTAATTTTTGCTAAGGCTGATAAGAGTAATGCTCTTATGATCAAGGAAGTTTTCCAGGTTTTTCAAGATATCTCTGGTTTAAAGCTAAATAATTTGAAGAGTCAGCTTTTTGTTAGTAAAAGCACGAGCACTGATATTGCGAAGGACATCTCTAGTTGTTTAAGCATTCAGATTTCTTCTCTTCCTGTGAGATATTTTGGATTACCCCTTTTTACTGGCAGGCTAACGAAATCAATGTGCAATCCTATTCTTGACAAAATTAGAAGCAAGCTGGATACGTAGAAATGTAAGTTGTTATCTCAAGCTGGGAGAATTGAATTGGTTATTTCTACTATGTCTTCGTATCATATCTTATGGACTTCGGCTTCCCCTATTCCCAAATTAGTGATATTACATATTGAGAAGATGATGCAGGATTTCATATGGGGTGATAACGAAGATAAGCAACATCTTCACACTGTTTCTTGGGATTATATATGTAGGCCTAAGAAGGAAGGGGGCCTGGGTATTAGACGTGTGGAAGACTGGTATAAAGCTGGTATGTTGAAGAATCTATGGAATATTGCAATGGATAAAGAGTCTCTCTGGGTCAGATGGGTTCATAGCAAGTATCTTGAAAATGATTCTATTTTGTCGGTTAAAACCAAATCAAATTTTACCTGGTTGTTTAAGAAACTTCTCAGTCATAGACATTTACTGATCCCACATGTGAAGTTAATTGTTGGCAATGGTGAGGACATCTATTTATGGAAGGATCCCTGGATTCCTACTGGTAAAATGGTGCGAGATATTCTTGAATGCCAGCAGCTGATGATTAGAATGGGAAATGAAGCTGGTAGGAAGCTCAGTAGTTGCATCCATAATGGGGCCTGGTCTGTTCCAGAGTTTAGAGGCTCGGAGAAGATGGCTGATTTCTTTAATAGTCTGCCCAGGCCGAATGGCAGTGCAGATTCTTTGCTAATTGGGAATTCTGGTTCTTTTAAGCTGAAGGACGCGTGGAATCTTGTCAGATTACAAAGTCCTTGTGTTGATTGG
This sequence comes from Alisma plantago-aquatica, assembly GCA_963693085.1. Classification (NCBI taxonomy): domain Eukaryota; kingdom Viridiplantae; phylum Streptophyta; class Magnoliopsida; order Alismatales; family Alismataceae; genus Alisma; species Alisma plantago-aquatica. The sequence continues at coordinate 1,472,218,241 of OY856410.1, forward strand.
CATGATTGGGTTTAGAAAGGGAAAGTTCCCAGGAGATGTTCTTGTTTTTTATGGAAGTTTTTCTTGGAAAAATTACCTACGATTGATTATTTGAACAAGATGGGGTTCTGTTTGTGTCGAGGTGCTCTCTCTGTAAAGAGGAGGCTGAAGATGCAGTTCACGTGTTTCTCAAGTGCAGATTTAGTGCTGCTATCTGGAGGAAGTTTAATTCCACTTATGGCTCCTGTCCTAATTCTAAAGATGACATTCTGTTGCTCAAAGGGGAAGTGAGATTTGCTGCTGTCTTCATGCTTTTTTATATTTGGCGTGAGAGGAATCAAAGGATTTTTCTGAATTTTGAAGGTGGTCCAGATTCGATTTGGGATCTGAGCATTAAAGATACTCATAGTCTGTATAGATAGCTTTTTCCTTTTGTTCTGTACAGTTTTCTTTTCTTTGTGATCTACTCTGGATCACTCATTTTTGTAATTACTGCTCTTGGGTTGAAATATGAGGCATGCTGGGTTCACAAAAAAAAAAATGGAAAATACTCTAAAAAGTCAGTATCTCAAAAATATACAAACCTATATGTTATTTTGATCATAAGAATGTAATTAAGATAGTAGTGAGGTTTTTAGAGTCTAATTCGATCGTTTGTGGAAAAAGTTGATGGTTTTGAGGTTTTAAGCCTTTAATGAATATACATATATCTAATACATAAATATGATGATCATATTAGGGAAAGTGGATCTGATCTCATGTAAAAGTTATGAAAAATGGTTCTAGGATTCTAAAGATTAAAGGTATGTGCATCTAACCCCTTCAGTTAGGAAAATTTTATACCAATACCCATATTCTCTAATGAGGCTTAATCTGACTTAATCCATTATTCTTGAAACCTAATTTATTCACGCCTCAAAATCAGTTTTAGTATTATCTTGAATGGGTTTTTATACCCCACTGCCATGTTATATAAATATTTTGATTAATCTTTCCATAACTCTTTTTCTAGCATGTTGATTTTATTAGACTAATTAACTAGTGTAGTGGTACTTGTATGTACAACCACCCATAGTTGGGGAATGTGTTATTTCTCCCCTGGGGAACATGTTACTCTCCCCCACACACAAAATGTGTGTAGGTGACTGGGAATGTGTTATTCTCCCCTCACCCTTTGGTTGAAGGTCCGGTAGGTGCCTCAAAGTTACTTAGTTAAGATAGTCAATTTTAATCATACATGCAATCCTTTTGTGATATGTTGTTTATGGAAAACATCTATTGAAAGCTTCTTTTATATATATACGACCTCATTCTCTTGATTGTCTTCTTATTGTGATGAACCCTAGCTCGTTTTACATGTTTTCCTCATATTGTTACCTTTAGTATAGTTTAGTGAAACATACTTTTTATTTTTCCTTCCCTCTTGCTGGGTGCTTTCCCAACCACCCAGATGTGGAGCAAGCTGATGGATATGACATGAAGATTGTAGTTTGGGCATGGACTTAGATGATGGGCATATTTCTTGGAGACAAAAGTGGAGTAGTCTAGACTTCCCTCTACTTAGATCCTCTTTTTGTATAAAGCATGTACACCCATATTGGGAGAATTTTTATGTACACTTTATTTAAATTGAATATAGTCAAATCTTTATCATCCACTGCTATCCAAATTGGATTTTGTTTACCATTGTTTTTAGCAGAGAGGTGGATTGATTTAACTTATTTATAGCATGGTATCAGAGCCAATGGTAGTTGGATCTTTGACTATTTCAGTTTGTCTCCCTAATTAGAACCCTAGACTTGCATAGTTTCCTTTAAGTGACATGTTTGCCTAGATTTGATCTACCTTGATGATAGGTTGACTTAGGAACCAATAGTTCCACATTAGAACCTTGATGAATACAATCCTAAAATACTTATAATTAAAATATGCATAACTTGATGTTGTTTAGGTTTGCCTTTAGGCAACTATTAGGGCATGAAGTTGAAGCAAAGGTGTCTAGAAAGGATCAGGGTTTCGGGGGCTGGCAATATTTTCCTCCGCGCCACTAGCTTGGTTTACAAGGACTCCCGTTCCCATATGATACCGGCCTGGCTTGAGATGATACGAATTGCCCGAAATAGTTTGCTTTTAGGTAATAGTGACCTTAGAATTCTATGTTGTATATCTTTGGGAACCCTATGTTTCATGTGTATGATGATTTGTTTGAGGATGGTTACCAAGATAATTTCTTACGTCCTTTGAACCTAGACCTTAGAGTTTGGGTGTTTGTGAGAATATCAGAGTGCAAAGTGGAAGCATGATGGATCTTGATAATTGTTTAGTTAGACTTATCCTTTAACCCTAGTGTAGTAGGTCAAACCCTTTAAGGGGTGGAGTATGGTTAGTTGATGATGTTTGAGTGGTTAGATTTTGAGGATGAAATCCTATTTAGAGGGATGGAACCCTATAACATCTTGATCTATCTTTAGAAACCCTAACTCCATAGATAGGAGGTTAGTATGTTCGGATCCTTAGTTTTGACCAAACAAGTTAATAGTTGTAACCCTAACGTGCTTGTTTATATATTAATGAACACAAAATTATCATCTAAGGAATAAATCATATGCTTGAACCCTAATGAATATCCAATGCAGATAATATGAATATCAATGCTAATTGTTAATAAGTAAGATGTTAATAATGTCATGAACCAATAAACCCTAATGATATGATGAGTAAGGTTATAATTCATAATTAATGCTTTCTAAGGATGAATAAGCGAAATAAAATGGTCATGTCGACCTAAACCCTAAGTTGCAATAATCTAACCCTAATCTATACATCTTTAATGCCTTTCATGATACATTAATGATGTTAAGAGCCATAATTATTTAACATACTTTGATACACATAAATGATATATATAATCATCTAATCACATATTAATACAGTCATCAATATAAAATACAAGTTACCTTGTTAACTAATATACATGTTATTAGTCACTTAATGTGAATCAAATCATTAATATGACATATGTTCCACCTTGATCATTAAAATACATATAATGGATTCAATATGAATATGAGATGATTGAAATTCACATAAATGTGAAAATCAATAATATAAATGAATAAATATGAATAATGATTAATGATGACATTAATGTGAGCAATAAAGATAATGTGGCAATAAGATAATGTTCAATGTAAATATATGTAATTGATGTGACATAATTTGGATTAAATATAGACTTAATGACAAAATGAATATTTCATGTAAAATAATTTGTTATAATTAATAAAATAGTAATATGAGGATAATGAAGTATAAAGCCAAATTATTAAGGACAATGATCAAATATAATAATGATTGTTGAGATAATTGAGTAACACCTAATTATGATAAAATCCTTAATAAGATAAATGAGAAATACATATAAATAGTTTAATGCATGATGATGAAATATAACCCTTTTGGAAATAAAGCGAATATGACATGACATAATTAAAATAATGATGATAATGTGATATAATGTTAAAAAGCCAAAAATATAAATAATGTTAAGTCTCCTAAAAAGAATATCTTAATAATGGACCTAGGTGATCTATGAGAACCCGACCTATGATTAGTTACTGTATGTGAAGTTTCTAAAACCTTAGGTGTAGTTGAAGTATAAGTTTTGGTGGAAGTTGTATGGTTGGAGGAACAACCTGAAGTTTTGTGATGTGAGGTTGCACACTCACCCTTCCCTAATTGCTAGTGATTTCGGGGACAAAATCCTCTTTAAGGGGTGGAGTGTTGTAACATACCCAATTTTGGAATTTTTACCTTTTTGGCCCTCTTTCCATCTTTTCCTTTCATTTATATCCTCTTTGGTCTTTCTATTTAATTTGTGGAGAATATGATGGTTTAATGAACATTTATTCACCTTTTATTCCAATATTTGGGTATATGCACAAATACCTCAGTGAAAGCTTAGTAATGAGTTTAATATGTAAAATGTCCACTTAAGTAATAAAAATAATAAAATATTTCGTCCTAGAACTTTCTAGTGCTTTTTAGAATATGAAAAAGAAAGAAAATCCCGAAATTAAAATAAAGGAGATGAAAAATGCAATAATTGGGAATAATATGGAATATTTTGGATAAAAGAAGATAATGAGGAATATATTGTCCCAAAAATCATAAGTGGAAACCCATGAAGATAATTTGGATATTAATTTCGTTTTCTTGACTTAAAAGTTGCTTAATGGCCAAGTATCATCTAATTTGGATAATAAATAAATATATAATGCCTTTAATACAAGATAATGGGAAATAAGCCAATAAGGTGAAATAAAATATCTAATATCCTCAAATTGGAAAAATAACTCCAAATTCGTAATCTATATGTCAAAATTAGTCTATGTGTGAATTTGTATTTAATTTAGCCAATGCTTAATATTTTATTTTATTTAGGAGAGAGAAAATGACTTAAAGACCAAAAATATTAAATATATGTTGATAAAAATTAATTAATGCCAAAATCGGGTTCCAAACGTTTAGTATTTCTTATAGGCCAAGTTTTATATTTTTATAAAGTTTCTAGATGCCTCTAATAAATTAAAAGGTTAAATAAGTGATAAAATGTAAACACATTAAATAAAATAATAAATGTCTTCAAAAAAATAAAAAGATGCCAAATTCTTATTCTATATGTTGAAATAGACCTCTGGATGAATTTTGACTCAATTTTGAAAATATTTGATGAGAAGATAAATTTAGGAGAGAGAATGTGTGTATAATATTCAACTCAATATTTAAAATAACAAACAACTTCAACAAATGAAAATAATGACAAATTCATATTTGACATACTTAATATGACTTGTGGGTGAAGTTTATAATTTTTGTATAATCATAGAGTCATAAATAAATGAGGAAAGAGAAATTGTGTTTTGAATTATTTAACACATTAAAGATTCTCAAAAGGCAAAAAAAATTTCATATTCGGATTTTATGCATCAAAATCAGCGAGAATATAAAATTTGGTAATTTTTGGGCATCGTTTGGGCCTTCAAACGAGAAGAGAGAAAATAATTTAAATTTAATAACACAATTTGGTCACATTTTAGTGCAAGTATAGTCCAACTAGGACTCTCCCCATCCGTGAGATCGGACAACTCGTGGTCCTTCGTGGACCCGACTCTATTGATCTGATGACTCACGGTCTTCTTCTTCCTCAAACCGTTTGGGAAACAGGTTGTTCATTTTCTGAGTTTTCAAATTGCATTATCTCTTTCAATTCTCAACCAAATCGAGAACTTTTTTGCTCTTTGGATTGCTCGTTGGATTCCATTTCATTTAATCCTAAAATTTTGGTGTTTTCACAATTATCTAGAGAGTTTCTCTTTGGCCGAACCTCTCCTCTCACCCCACCTATGCAAACCCTAGTATAGATCCCCTCATATATAAATACCTATACCCATGGCTTTGCGGGAGCTATTGCAACTCTTCAAACCTTTCAATTTCAAGTTTGATCAGTGTTTGGCCCTCCAGCGAGCAGCCGAATCCACCAGGCTTGCGGCAGCCCTCCCCCTCTCCCTGCTTCGTCTCACTTCAATTGCAAGGTACCATCATTTCCGTCTTTCTCTCCTCTTCGTTTTGAGTATCTACGCGTTGAATTTGATGGAGTATCTCGACTTTTCTCAAATCAACCGAACAGCAGCTTGCGCTGCGTAGCTATGCCGTGAGCAGAGGTAGAAGAAGCCCTCTGTTGTTTTTACCTTTTTGCCCCTCTCTTCGCCTTCTTCTGTGCTTTTTCCCGCTAAGGGCAATATCGTCTTTTGGCCTAGTTTTGTTTTGTTAAGATGAGTCAAACCCGGACGTGGATCGCGTGACTTGGCCGCCCCTTATTAGGCCAAGTCAGCAGGTGGGCCCGGGCTCTCGTTCTCTCTCTGTGTTTGATACAAAGTGCCTACGTGGCAATTTCTAATTTGTGCTTTTTAGAAAATTCATAACATTTTACTCGTTGCTCCAAAAATTAAAAATAAATAGTGTTTTGAACTTAGGAGAACAAGATCTATCTATTAAAAATGTTTTTGTGGTCTGATTTTGAGTTTTTCGAATATGTATTTTTCGAGTTGATTTAATTAACTAATAAATATGGAAAATACTCTAAAAAGTCAATATCTCGAAAATATATAAACCTATATGTTATTTTGATCATAAGAACGTAACTAAGACAATAGTGAGGTTTTTAGAGTCTAATTCGATCGTTTGTGGAAAAAGTCGATGGTTTTGAGGTTTTAAGCCTTTAATGAATATACATATATCTAATACATAAATATGATGATCATATTAGGGAAAGTGGATCTGATGTCGTGTAAAAGTTATGAAAAGTGGTTCTAGGATTCTAAAGATTAAAAGTATGTGCATCTACCCCCTTCACTTGGGAAAATTGTATACCAATACCCATATTCTCTAATGAGGCTTAATCTGACTTAATCCATTATTCTTGAAACCTAATTTATTCATGCCTCAAAATCAGCTGTAGTATTATCTTGAATGGGTTTTTATACCCCACTTCCATGTTATATAAATCTTTTGATTAATCTTGCCGTAACTCTTTTTCTAGCATGTTGATTTTATTAGACTAATTAACTAGTGTAGTGGTACTTGTATGTACAACCACCCATAGTTGGGGAATGTGTTATTTCTCCCCTGGGGAACGTGTTACTCTCCCCCACACACAAAATGTGTGTAGGTGACTGGGAATGTGTTATTCTCCCCTCACCCTTTGGTTGAAGGTCCGGTAGGTGTCTCAACCCTACTTAGTTAAGATAGTCAATATTAATCATACATGCAATCCTTTTGTGATATGTTTTTTATGGCAAACATCTATTGAAAGCTTCTTTTATATATATACAACCTCATTATCTTGATTGTCTTCTTCTTATGATGAACCCTATCCCATTTTACATGTTTTCCTCATCTTGTTACCTTTAGTATAGTTTAGTGACACATAGTTTTTTATTTTTCCTTCCCTCTTGTTGGGTGCTTTCCCAACCACCCAGATGTGGAGCAAGGTGATGGATATGACATGAAGATCGTAGCTTGGGCATGGAATTAGATGATGGGCATATTTCTTGGAGACAAAAGTGGAGTAGTCTAGACTTCCCTCTACTTAGATCCTCTTTTTGTATAAAGCATGTACACTCATATTGGGAGAATTTTTATGTACACTTTATTTAAATTGAATATAGTAAAATCTTTATCTTCCGCTGCTATCCAAATTGGATTTTGTTTACCATTGTTTTTAGTAGAGAGGTGGATTGATTTCACTTCTTTACTATATTCATGCTATAATGAGATTATTTAATAAACCACAAGATCAAGAGATGTCTACCCTCACTTTCCCCTATGGTATTGCATACCGCTGAATGCTCTTTGGTCTTTGTAATGCACTGACAACATTTCAATGATGCATGATGTGATCTTTTCTAACATGGTGGAGCATTGTATTGAGATTTTTGTAGATGACTTTTTAGTGTATGGAGAATCTTTCAAGGATTGCCTTGCTAGTCTAGATAAAGTTTTACAAAGATGTAAGGAAACTCATATCATTTTAAAGTCGGGGAAATGTCATATGATGGTGAGTGAAGGAATTGTGATGGGAGAGATGGTGTCAAACAAGGGGATGGAAGTCAGTTCTGTAAAAGTAGAGGTGATCTCTAAACTAATTCCACCATCATCAGTGAATGGAGTTAGGAGCTTTCTAGAACATGCCATATTTTATCGACACTTTATAAAAGATTCTTTCAAAATTTCTCAGCCGCTTCCCAAACTGTTAAAGAAAGATGTTGATTTCAAATTTGATGATTACTTCCTAAAAGCTTTTGAAACTTTGAAGGAGAAATTGATTTCCGCACTCGTAGTAGTGGCTCTAGATTGGAGTCAACTATTCGAGTTGATGTATGATGCTTTAGATTTTGCAGTGGGGGATGTTCTAAGACAACGTAATGATTGGGCACTTCCAGTCATTTACTATGTGCCTAGAACCCTAATGATCTACATAAAAAGAACTCCTAGATGCAGTCTTTGTCTTTGATAAATTAGACAATATTTGATGGGGGAAAAGGTGACAATATGGAATAATCATGCTGCTATTAAGTATCTTTTGCAGAAGAAGGATGCCAAGCTGAGGATAATAAGATGGATTTTTCTACTACAAGAGTATGATATAGAAATCAAGGACAAGGATGGAGCTGAAAATGTAGTAGTGGATTAATTTTCTAGGTTGGTGAGAGTTGATGAATATGGTCTGGAGGCACCCATTGTTGAGGAGCTCCTTGATGAACACCTTTTTTCCATGAGGGACAAGACTCCCTGGTATGCACACAGAGTAAACTATTTGGAATGTAAAGAGATTCCAAAGGATTGGGGATATTAAGAGAATAAAAGGTTCTTCCATTCTTTGAGACTCTATGTATGGGATGACCCTATCTTGCTTAAACAATATAGGGATGACATTGTGAGGAAGTGTGTTCTAGAGTGTGAGTTTGAGAGGATATTTGACCATTCTCATTCTTTACCCATTGGGGGACACCATTCAAGCTCAAGAATGGCATCTAAGGTATTAGAAATTGGATTTTACTAGCCATCACTATTTAAGGATGCATGTGATTACGTATAGAGGTGTGATGCATTTAAATAGTCTGACAACATCTCTAAAAGACATGAAATGCCCCTCAATATATTTCAGGAGGTAAATGTTTTTGACCTTTGGGCCATTGACTTTATGGGTCCTTGTGTGTCTTCTAATTAAAATTTGTATATTTTGTTGGGAATTGGTTATGTATCAAAATGTGTGGAAGGAATTCATACCCATACCAATGATGCTCATTTTGTGTGAATATTTGTTAAAGATCACATTTTCTACATGTTTGGGGTGCCAAGAGTGATCATAAGTGATGGGGGATCCCACTTCACTAATAGGAAATTTGAGGTTTTACTGAGAAAATATGGTGTGAAGCAATAGGGGAGGAACCCCATATCTCCCCCATAGGCAAGGTCAAGTTGAGGTGTCGAATAGGTAAATAAAGATGATCTTAGAAAAGACTGTCTCAACCTACATGACTAATTAGAGCATGCAACTAAAATATGCTTTATGGGCCTATAAGATGACTTTTAAGACACCTGTAGGCACTACCCGTACATGCTAGTCTATGGATTGGCATTTCATTTGCATGTGGAATTAGAGAACAAGGCCAAATGGGCCTTGAGGAAATTGAATTTGACCTCTCTAGTGTAGGGAAGAAGTATAAACTACAAGTAAATGAATTAGATGAAATTATGATGGATGCTATGAGAGTTTTAGAATATACTAGGATAGGACTAAGAAAATGCATTATTGCAACATGTGTCATTATTTAACACTGGGATATTGCATCCTAGAAAGCCAAGGTCCTGGTGGACTGGACCCTATGTGGTGATCATGGCATTCCCTCATGGATATATTGAGATAAGTGATGGGGTCAAGATGTTCTTGACAAATGAATAATGCCTCAAACATTACTACGTAATAGAGGTGGTCCTTGAGGGAGAGGAGTTGAAACTCATCGAGCTTCATTGATCTGATATGTAAAACGTTTTTTGAGCCTAAGACACTAAACAAGGGCGCTTATGGGAGGCAACCCATTTTTTTAAATACTATCATTTTTATGTTTTTGCCATCTTTCAATAAATTATTGTATTTTATCTTGGTAGAATTTTTATCAGTGTTAAAAGGTACCTTGATGCTTTTCGGTTGGTGTGTAGGTAGACAAAAACTTGGTACCATCGACATTTGGGTTTATAGAACTGACCTACAATTAAATTTGTGGTAAGGATTTTGTAAATTTTGGTACCACCAACAGGGGAGTTGGTGGGACTGGATCTCTATCAGAACAATTTCTATAAGAAGTTGGTACTACCAACAATCAACTCGATAGCACCGAGATTTGGAGAAAAAGAACAAGAGCCTAGAAAAATATAGTTAATACCATCGAGAGGATGCTCAATGGTAACAATTCGTTCAATTCCAGTTGAAGTAATCAACATAGCTCGATACCATCTACTTAAAAAGTCATTGGCATCTATAGAGGATGTAAAAGGTGTGCAACATTAAAACTCAATATCAACAACACCCACTCGGTGGAACTGACTCAGAAAATTAGAACATGCGACATCGACATCAATAGTCGAGATCTTTTGCATCCAATACTTGGAGGCACTGATTTGGGTGCATATCATAGAAGTCAGTGCCACCAACTTCTATTGATGCTATCAACATGGGACAATCTACATCTTAGTACATCAATGGATGATGATTATCAATATCAATGGATGACACTGACTCCCTATGGATACAGATGAAAGTCAATACCACTAACTCATAAAGTTGGTGTTACCAACATAGTGCTCTAGGGTGGATCAACAACTATATAAGGGGAGGTAATGGGTGTTATTCATTCACACCCAAAGCACTCTACTTGCAATAGATAAGATTCCACATGATCCCCATGACTTCCACAACTCTCTAACATCCTCGAGTCAATCTCCCTTCCTTGCCCCCATTTTTCGTTCTGGAAACCATGTATTCAAGGAGGCAAGCATCATAGGCAGTTTCATCTGACAAGATGATACCCAAACAGTCAAGAATGGCCTTTCTTGGCAAAGATTAGAAAAAAACTCTTCACCACCATGATGAAGAGGGAGATCATACCAACACAGTATGGAGACCACACATTCCTTAATGTCAATGACTTTGTCAACAATCTATGCCAAGTCTACACCGACCAAGGTATGGTAGGCGATTATGTCTTCTTTGGTGATCGAGTTTCTCGCCACACTGGAGATCTACTGCAGTCTTGAGCATGGGAAGGCTGGAAGACAGACTATGTAACATCCCTGAACTGGGTTAAGACTTAACCCTAGATGTTTTGCTTAAGTAAGTCATTTATATTCTTGTCTTTATCTTTTTAAAAGTAATTAAGGCTCAAGAGGAACTTATGTTTCAATTTTAATCCTTTTTGAATAACGTTGAAACAATGTTTTACTTGTTTTGGACTAAAGTGCAAATTACCCAAGTTGAGGGGTTAACTTGCAAATGTTACATGGTAAAATGTTCCTCAAGTGTTGAAGCATCATAATAATGAGAATGATGCAAAGGTATGGCTTGTGGTAGCCTGAGCACCAAGAAAGAGCTTATTAAGCAATGTTTGTGCATTAAAACCTAGTTTTGGTGTAATGTGCAATTTACCCAAAACACATGGTTCAATATGCAAAATACCACTTCTACAGAGTCCCTAATATTTCTTGATATAAATTAGATAAAATAAAATCAGATGGTCACCTCATTTGAATCACTTTGGAGGAAAGAGAATCTTGGTAGTAAAATAATCAATATTTAAGCATAATTGAAACCCTAATTTAATTTAACGCAAAAATAAATATATTAATTGAATTGCCCTTCAACCAAAAATGAGATGGTTTAATTTTTATAAGAGTGGACGTTCTTGTGCCTTGCAAAGGCAAAACAATATCTAAGTGAGTGGAGATCCCACTCACATTAGTTAAAGGAAAAGTAATATCCACTCAATTTTTGGATATTATTATTATAATGGTTAAGGTGCTTAATTTGTTTTCTTTTAATTCATGGATAATGAAGAGGAATTTCAAGGTGGGGGATATGGATTCATATGCAATAGATGGAGGGGAGTATGTGGCACCAATTTTGGGAGCTAAAGGATTTTTATAACACTTTCGCTCTCATTGAAATTCCCTTATAAACATCTCATTTCCAAATCAAATGAAAGGCTTTTTCGACCCTTCTTTGTTTCCTTGCTTTGGTTGAACACAAGGGAGCTTAGGAGAAACAGGAGGACGTGCCCCAACCTGTAGGTAAGCTCCATAGTCATCTTCAACCTTGATTTCATGGTGGAAATCAAAATTTAATGCTTAATTTCTTCTTTTCTCCATTCAATCTTCATCCTTGGTCATTCTTTTCACTCAAAGACTTGAGAACGGACCTTGGACAGTTGAAAAAGATTCATTCACCATTGAGGATGTGAAGCTTGAAGCTTGTATTCAATTTTTAAGGCGGGTTGTATAACTTGAACCCTTAAATGTCATTATTGTTTGCAATTTATTCACTATGTGTTGAACCTTTCTTATATCTCAATTTCCTTTTGATTAATTGTTGAAATCACCATAAGAATCACATCTGAATTCGAAGGTTTGAAGCTCGAAGATGATGATGTCATCTTAATCACACACCTCAAAAAATGAAGGGGCAATCGGTTTTCAAAACTGTTTGAGCTAATTTGGTTTCAAAAGCGAATGGGTTGATTCAGTTTCAAAACCGAATGGGCAATAGAACACAAGATCGAATGGGCAATTGAACCCAAGAACGAATGGGAAATTGAACCCAAGAATGAATGGGTAATTTACTTCAAACCGAATGGGTAATTTAGTACAAGACCGAATGGGTAATTGACTACAAGATCGAATGGGTAATTGAGCTTAGAACCGAATGGGTAATGGATCTCAAGACCGAATGGATAAATTGAACACAAAAACTATTTGGGGTTAATTGCTGATGTGAATGATGGAGATCCAATGACTCAAATTGATTTAATTATAATGAATTCTAGAATGAGTGATCCATGGATTGCAAACCCTAATTGATTAATTTAAGAATTCTAAATTTAATTGGATCAATTTGTTGATTGATGGTCAAAATGGTCTCAAGACAGTTTGGAGGTCAAGATTTGTGATGGATGATTGGAGATCCAAGGGCTGTAATTGGATGTACTTTCAATGGTTCATTGATGATCGATTCAATAAAGCAAACCCTAAAATAAATTGATTGGTTGGAAGAAAACCCTAATTGGTCCAATCAGTTTCAAGATGGTTTGGACAAAATAGTCTTGAGACCGTTTGAGTCCAAACGGTCTTGAGACCATTTGAGTCCAAACGGTCTTGAGACCATTTGGGATCAAATGGTCCTCAGACCATTTGGAGGGCAAACGGTCTCAAACCATTTGATGTTCATTCAGTTTTAATAATAAATTGAGCAAACAGTTTCAAAACCAATTGAAGAAGTTAGGGCTAGATCGATTGAAGGTCAAGATACTTTAAGACCGTTTGAAGGTCTAATACCTCAAAACTGTTTGAAAGTTTAATTGATTCAAATCTTGTAAGTACAATCAACCCCATGATTGTTGATGATTTTTATCAAAGGTAATTACAATGGTTGTACCTTCAAGGTACTTAAGTGATTAGTACCTTTTGAGTGGTTAACCTTTGATGCTTATGGAAGGAATAACTTAATACACTATGTCAACCCTTCATTCAAGTTGATTGACCTAATCTAATCAAGCTTGAAGTAATCAATGTCCTAGAGAGGATGAGTGAAAGAGAGGAATTTATACATGTATAATAATCATGTAGTGGTTAAGCCTCAACACTTTCAATACGAATAAAGTATGTAATAGGGTATGATCCTTGATAAAGAGATCATGAAACCCTAATTGAGAAGGTTGATGAGCCCTAACCCTGATTTAGGGTAATGTCATATGAAACCCTAATCAAGGGTAATGTCATGTGAAACCCTAATCAAGGGTAATGTCATATGAAACCCTAATCAAGGGTAATGTCATGTCAAACCCTAATCAAGGTTAATGTCATATGAAACCCTAATTAAGGGTAATGTCATATGAAACCCTAATCAAGGGTAATGTCATGTGAAACCCTAATCAAGGGTAATGTGTTATGAAACCTTGATGCAGTGGTGTGATGGGAAACTCTAATCCAGGGTGATGTCATGTAATGCTATGTGAAACTCTACCTTAACATAGGGTGAAGGTATGTAAAACCCTAATTTTGGGTTATAGTGCATGAAACCCTAATCTTAGGCAATATGATGATAAACCATAACCCTAACTTTGGGCTATGAGTTGAGAAACCCTAATTCCAGGTAAGACTATGTGAAACCCTGATATAGGGTAATGTCATGAGAAACCCTAATATAGGGTGATGTTATGTAAAATCCTAATTGATAAAGAGGGGAAACCCTATTCCTAATAATGGAATAGTGAATAATATATTTGTAGGTGAAACACCTAAAGTAGTTGATAATGGATAACCTTATATCAATAATGCCTTAACCTGAGAGGAGACCACAATATTGATAATGGTTGAATGTTAAATGTGATAAACTGGTGCATAAAGTATTAGGATGGGAAATGCCCTAATACAAGATAAGTTACAAGTGATGAGGGAAGTGATACATCAAGACATGATAGATATCATATTCAACACCTCAAGGTTGATGCACCTTGATGTACTCTAAATCCAATATACTTAAATGAGTAACACATAAATTGTGTCATGATAATTGTTGCCTAGTGAGAGGTGACAAGATGTGTAATGGGCCTTGTGAGCCATGAAGAGTAATTGTTTCCTAGTGAGAGGTGACAAGATGTGTAATGGGACTTGTGAGCCATGGGAGTAGTTGTTTCCTAGTGAGAGGTAACAAGATGTTTATAAAGTCTCATCAAAAGAAATGGTAATGTTCAAAATAAACAATGGAAACTTAGTAACATATAATAATAAATGGATACAATAATAATAATGAAATTTTAATCATGCATGCTTTATGCTTATAGACAAATAAGGGCTATGGTGTTTTGAATAAGTTTAAAGGGGATAAGAGGAATACTTGAATTACATAAAGGATGTGAATAAGTATGATGGCTTGGCCAAGGTTTAATACCTTGTAAAGGTGATGTGGTATTCAGTGATGATGCACATGATTGACATAGTTCAATACCTAGAATAATTTCACATGATTGGTCATAATCCAATACCTGGAATAATGTCACATGATTGGTAATAACCTAATACCTGGAATAATTGCACAAGATTGGTCATAACCCAATACCTCGAATAATGTCACAGGATTGGTCATAACCCAATACCTGGAATAATTGCAGAGGATTGGTAATATCCCAATACCTAGAATAATTGCATAGGATTGGTCATAACCCAATACCGGGAATAATGTCACAAGATTGGTAATAACCCAATACCTGGAATAATTGCACATGATTGGTCATAACCCAATACCTAGAATAATGTCACAGGATTGGTCATAACCCAATACCCGGAATAATTGCACAAGATTGGTAATAACCCAATACCTGGAATAATGTCACATGATTGATAATAACCCAATACCTAGAATAATTGGACAAGATTGGTAATAACCCAATACCTGGAATAATTGCACAAGATTGGTCATAACCCAATACCTGGAATAATGTCACAAGATTGGTCATAACCCAATACCTGGAATAATTGCACAGGATTGGTAATAATCCAATACCTGGAATAATTGCACATGATTGGTCATAACCCAATACCTGAAATAATGTCATAGGATTGGTCATAACCCAATACCTGGAATAATTGCACGTGATTGGTAATAACCCAATACCTGGAATGATTGCACATGATTGGTAACAACCCAATACCTGGAATAATTGCACAGGATTGGCATAGTCCAATGCCTAGAATGTATGCGTAGGATTGACATAGTCCAATGCCTGGAATGTTTGCACAAGATTGGTATAGTCCAATGCCTGGAATGTATGCATAGGATTGGCATAGTCCAATGCCTGGACAAAATTTGATGATGTATACTCACATGACTGGTATAATTCAATATCTGGTTAGCAGTTTGGATGAGGCCAACAGATAAAAATGAGAATGAATCATGGATGACATACTATGATAATGAATATTACAGGATAAGCTTGAGATGTTGATATAGTGTGATGGATAAATGAAATACATGTTCTTCCTATTCCTTATAAAGAGAATAGATGATTTACTGCTCTATCAAAGAAAGTTGTAGTGCCTTAAAATATGAGAATGTTCTAAACTGCTTATCCTCTGCTCAATTTAATACTATTTAACTGCAATAATAATGTTTCTGGCAGAGAGTTATATCTCTCGCTGGGACAATTTTCAATTGTCTCACCCCTGTGGGATCCAACGTTTTAGGTAGACGTAGACAAGGAGGCAGGAACCATACAATAAGGGAAGGATATCAACATTAGGAACAATAGTAATATCTCAAGTGGAGATACTGACTGTCGTGTCTTGTAAATATGAGTCCTATGTGTTGTCTCTGTACTCTCAGGTCCTTGGAGTCCGTACTTAGTGTTTTCATAATCAATCTGAGATTTTGGTTTGAATGCCTCGAGGTTGTGTATTGCTCATGTGTAGACTTAAGAGAGAAATTGATGTATGTAATCCTCGAGAAGAGATGGTACATGGTATGCACTTGTAGACCAGAATGTACCTGTAATAATTTGGTCCTTGTTGTTTAGAATTTCCTAGAATTGGATCTCTTTGAAAAAGGTTTTAATTTTTAGTGATTTTCAGTAATCCGTTGCTAATAATTGTTTCCGCTTAGTTAATGACGTTTTGTTCGGATGCTTCACCACAATTAGTGGTATCAGATCTCTAGGTTCACTGAGTCTATAGAGACATATGACTAAGGTGTTGAGTTTGTTCTAGTGTCCTCCAGTATATCTTATAGTGACTTCTTCCTATGCATAAGAAGGAAGACAACTTAAAGATGTCTAGAGAACATGAGGATCACGTTGCCGAAAGCAATGTTGCTGCACCAGTAGGAGGTGCAAGGGATCAGGCAAGAGAGGAATCAATGCCTGAGAATCCCCATTTTGATGAAGCTATGATAGAAAACCCAACCTTTCATTCTCTATTTAGGGAATTCATGACCACAATGAGGCATATGGCAGACCATATGCCAGCACCAGCACCTAGGGCATGAACTCCTAATGAGGGACATGGGTCTGGTAAGACTTTTGAATGACTACGTTGTGTAGGAGCTATAGAATACGCTGGGACAACGAACCCACCAAATGCTGATCTATGCTCACTGAGTTAGAAAAGGCTTTTAAGATCCTTAATAACCTAGATGTTGACAAAGTCAAACATGCTATATACCTTTTGAAGGGTAGTGCTGGCCAATGGTGGGCCATAGAAGAAGTAAAAAGGAATGATGAAGAGGTTGGTTGGGAGGAATTTCATCAAGAATTCATCAATAAGTAATTTCCAAGAACATACTTAGATGAAAATATTTCATAGTTTGAGAAGGTTTGGCAAGGAACCATGTCGATAAATGAATATGAGGCTAGATTTATGGAACTTTTACGGTTTTGTCCTCAAATGGCTGCCACTGAGCAATAAAATATTTGATGTTGTGAGAAAGGACTAAATGATGAGGTGTCTATCTACGCAGCTTCTTTAGAAACTAGAGAGAAATTTGCCACATTTGTGGAGTCGATTCGGAGGATAGAAAGGTCTATGACAAAGAAATATCAGGCAAACCTCAAAAGGAGGTCTACACAGTCACAAGAATAGTGGATTGGTGGTACTAAACAACCAGTGTTTTCGGTAACATCCGTTCAACCACAATATAGTACATCAATGCAGTGGTCATCAAGTGAGGGCCGAACTTGCAATAAATGTGGACAAATAGGACATTTTAGGCAGTAGTGCCCAAAAAGAAATAATGTGGTGACCCAATAGTCAAGGCATAATCTGCAAAATCCACAAGGACCCCAAGCTACTGAAGTAGAAGGCCGAGGACGAAGACAAGTGTCACAGTTTGGTCCATCTACCTCTGGTAGTAGAGGACAAAGGCAATAGCAGATGACAACTGGCTCCATGTTTTGAGTCAGATAAGTTACTAAGATAACTCGTAAGAGGTAATATGTCAAGATAGAACTTTTCAATCTGAATTATCTTTCCTTTTTCCTCTCTCAGCCTACTGATTATAAGAAAGGTAGTTATTGTTGAGCTTCCTTTAATTAGTCTTGTGAGGACATAAGGAAGAGATAAAAAGGATATGAACCTATATTCAGAATAATATTCTTTTATAGGTTTTGAAATTTCTATTTCCATGTATAAGAGATGTAAAAGAAATACCCAAAGAAAATCTAAGATATTAAATAGTAAATTTAAAGATATGTTAAATGTATGAAACATGATATGAAACAAATGCATACTACCTAATTTTAGTTCTTGAAAACCCTGGCCCGATATTCATCTATTGAAAATAAGGTAAGTATGTCACTCTTAGATTGCTATCTTTCTGATTACTCTGATCAAGTAGTCATTTTGAGACAATCTAAAGCGCATAATAAGGTAAAAGATGTGGCATGGATATTTCTACCACATCCTAATTGACATGGAAAGATCTGAGTTAATCATAGATCAACTTATAAACAAAAGAGGATGTTTAACATGATGTATACCCTGGTCCTTAGACCTAGAGGTAACAATGTTTAGTAATGAACTAAGGGTTGGAATACCCAGATCTAATAATCATGATGATAATAATACTGAGAGGTGGTGATATGTAGTATCTCTATATTTTCTATGATGAAGGAAAGGAACTTAAGAGGAAATATGATTGAATGACACATGAACAATTGAAAGTTCATGCAATAATATGAGGAGGTAACTTATGTTGGTTACCTGGAAGGGCCAACTGTGAAATCAAACCAGTTATATAAAATACTATGGACATCATTTGTTAGGGGTTTATGCTTTACATAAACATAACATCAATAAGGATGTACTAATTGAAGGAACAGTTGTAGAATCATTGTGGGAAAAGCTTATTAAAGCTAAAAATGTATGATGAGATTTGTAGTACCAAGTGGGTGACAAATTAGTGAGGTTTGACACCTGAGTTAAATAAGGTAGTGTTACCTGACACAGAATTAATTCTATAGTTAATAATGAAAAGGATAGTGGGATATGTGTCCTGTGTGACATATTCTATGATAACCCTGTATGGAAGGACTTTGTGATGATCAAAGTTCTATGCCCTCTCCATGACATTAAGATGTTAGTTGGAGGCTTGATGATATGATGAATAAATAATATCTGTTTTCCTTTACGTGGGATTTCGAGGATGAAATCCTTGTTAGGGGTTTATAATTGTAGCATCCCTGACCTGGGTTAAGACTTAACCCTAGAGGTTTTGCTTAAGTAAGTCATTTATATTCTTGCCTTTATCTTTTGAAAAGTAATTAAGGCTCAAGAGGAAGTTATGTTTTAATTTTAGTCCTTTTTGAATAATGTTGAAACAATGTTTTACTTGTTTTGGACTAAAGTGCAAATTACCCAAGTTGAGGGGTTAACTTGCAAAATTTACATGGTAAAATGTTCCTCAAGTGTTGAAGAATCATAAGAATGAGAATGATGCAGAGGTATGGCTTGTGGTAGCCTGAGCACCAAGAAAGAGCTTATTAAGCAATGTTTGTGCATTAAAACCTAGTTTTGGTGTAATGTGCAATTTACCCAAAACCTAGGGTTCAATATGCAAAATACCACTTCTAGAGAGTCCCTAATATTTATTGATATCAATTATAGAAAATAAAATCATAGGGGCACCTCATTTGAATCACTTTGGAGGAAAGAGAATCTTGGTATTAAAATAATCAAGATTTAAGCATAATTGAAACCCTAATTCAATTTAATGCAAAAATAAATATATTTATTGAATTTCCCTTCAATAAAAAATGAGATGGTTGAATTTGTATAAGAGTGAACGTCCTTTTGCCTTGCAAAGGCAACAAAATATATGAGTGAGTGGAGAGCCCACTCACATTAGTTAAAGGAAAAGTAATATCCACTCAAATTTTGGATATTATTATAATGGTTAAGGTGCTTAATTTGTTTTATTTTAATTCATGGATAATGAAGAGGAATTGCAAGGTGGGGGATATGGATTCGTATCCAAGAGATGGATGGGAGTATGTGGCACCAATTTTGGGAGCTAAAGGATTTTTATAACACTTTCTCTCTCATTGAAATTCCCTTATAAACATCTCATTTCCAACTCAAATGAAAGGCTTTCTCGACCCTTCTTTCTTTCCTTGCTTTGGTTGAACACAAGGGATCTTAGGAGCAACAGTAGGACGTACCCCAACCTGTAGGTAAGCTCCATATTCATCTTCAACCTTGATTTCATGGTGGAAATCGAAATTCAATGCTTAATTTCTTCTTTTCTCCATTCAATCTTCAACCTTGGTCATTCTTTTCACTCAAAGACTTGAGAACGGACCTTGGACAGTTGAAAAAGCTTCATTCACCATTGAGTACGTGAAGCTTGAAGCTTGGATTCAATTTGAAGGTGGGTTATATAACTTGAACCCTTAAATGTGATTATTGATTGCAATTTATTCACTATGTGTTGAACCTTTCTTATATCTCAATTTCTTTTTGATTAATTGTTGAAATCACCATAAGAATCACATATGAATTCGAAGGTTTGAAGCTTGAAGATGATGATATAATATTAAGCACACAACTCAACAAAGGAAGGGGCAATCGGTTTTCAAAACCGATTGAGCTAATTCAGTTTCAAAACAGAATGAGTTGATTCGGTTTCAAAACCGAATGGGCAATACAAGACAAGATCAAATGGGAAATTGAACCCAAGACCAGATGGGAAATTGAACCCAAGACTGAATGGGTAATTTACTTCAAACCTAATGGGTAATTTAGTACAAGACCGAATGGGTAATTGACTACAAGATCGAATGGGTAATTGAGCTTAGAACCGAATTGGTAATGGATCTCAAGACCGAATGGATAAATTGAACACCAAAACCATTTGGGGTTAATTGTTGATGTGAATGATGGAGATCCAATGACTCAAATTGATTTAATTATAATGAATTATAGAATGAATGATCCATGGATTGCAAACCCTAATTGATTAATTGAATAATTCTAAATTGAATTGGATCAATTTCTTGATTGATGGTCCAAACGGTCTAAAGACCGTTTGGAGGCCAGTAGTTGTGATGGATGATTGGAGATCCAAGGTCTGTAATTGGATGTACTTCCAATGGTTCATTGATGATCGATTCAATAAAGCAAACTCTAAAATCAATCGATTGGTTGGAAGAAAACCCTAATTGGTCCAATCGGTTTCAAGATGGTTTGAACCAAACGGTCTTGAGACCATTTGGGATCAAATGGTCCTCAGACCATTTGGAGGGCAAACGGTCTCAAACCATTTGATGTTCATTAGGTTTCAATAATAAATTGAGCAAACAGTTTCAAAACCGATTGAAGAAGTTAGGGCAAGACCGATTGAAGGTCAAGATACTTTAAGACCGTTTGAAGGTCTAATACCTCAAAACCGTTTGAAGGTTTAATTGATTCAAATCTTGTAAGTACAATCAACCCCATGATTGTTGATGATGTTTATCAAAGGTAATTACAATGGTTGTACCTTCAAGGTACTTAAGTGATTAGTACCTTTTGAGTGGTTAGCCTTTGATGCTTATGGAAGCAATAAATTAATACACTATGTCAACCCTTCATTCAAGTTGAATTGACCTAATCTAATCAAGCTTGAAGTAATCAACGTCCTAGAGAGGATGAGTGAAAGAGAGGAATTTATCCATGTATAATAATCATTTAGTGGTTAAGCCTCAACAGTTTCAATATGAATAAAGTATGTAATAGGGTATGATCCTTGATAAAGAGATCATGAAACCCTAATTGAGAAGGTTGATGAGCCCTAACCCAGATTTAGGGTAATGTTATATGAAACCCTAATCAAGGGTAATGTCATGTGAAACCCTAATCAAGGTAATGTCATATGAAACCCTAATCAAGGGTAATGTCATGTGAAACCCTAATCAAGAGTAATGTCATATGAAACCCTAATCAAGGGTAATGTCATGTGAAACCCTAATCAAGGGTAATGTCATATGAAACCCTAATCAAGGGTAAGCTCATATGAAACCCTAATCAAGGGTAATGTCATGTGAAACCCTAATAAAGGGTAATGTGTTATGAAACCCTGATGTAGTGATGTGATGGGAAACTCTAATCCAAGGTGATGTCTTGTAATGCTATATGAAACTCTACCTTAACATAGGGTGAAGGTATGTAAAACCCAAATTTTGGGTTATAGTGCATGAAACCCTAATCTTGGGCAATATGATGATAAACCATAACCCTAACTTTGGGCTATGAGTTGAGAAACCCTAATTTTAGGTAAGGCTATGTGAAACCCTGATATAGGGTAATGTCACGTGAAACCCTAATATAGGGTGATGTTATGTAAAATTCTAATTGATAAAGAGGGGAAAACCTATTCCTAATAATGGAATAGTGAATAATATATTTGTAGGTGAAACACCTAAAGTAGTTGATAATGGATAACCTTATATCAATAATGCCTTAACCTGAGATGAGACCATATTATTGATAATGGTTGAATGATAAATGTGATAAACTGGTGCATAAAGTATTAGGATTGGAAATGCCCTAATACAAGATAAGTTACGAGTGATGAGGGAAGTGATACATCAAGACATGATAGATATCACATTCAACACCTCAAGGTTGATGCACCTTGATGTACTCTAAATCCAATATACTTGAATGAGTAACACATAAAGTGTGTCATGATAATTGTTGCCTAGTGAGAGGTGACAAGATGTATAATGGGCCTTGTGAGCCATGAAGAGTAATTGTTGCCTAGTGAGAGGTGACAGGATGTGTAATGGGCCTTGTGAGCCATAAGAGTAGTTGTTGCCTAGTGAGAGGTAACAAGATATTTATAAAGTCTCATGAAAGAAATGGTAATGTTCAAAATAAACAATGGAAACTTAGTAACATATAATAATAAATGGATACAATAATAATAATGAAATTTTAATCATGCATTCTTTATGCTTATAGCCAAATAAGGGCTATGGTGTTATGAATAAGTTTAAAGGGGATAAGAGGAATACTTGAATTACATAAAGGATGTGAATAAGTATGATGGCTTGGCCAAGGTTTAATACCTAGTAAAGGTGATGTGGTATTCAGTGATGATGCATATGATTGACATAGTTCAATACCTAGAATAAATGCACAAGATTGGTCATAACCCAATACCTGGAATAATGTCACATGATTGGTAATAACCCAATACCTGGAATAATTGCACAGGATTGGTCATAACCCAATACCTAGAATAATGTCACAGGATTGGTCATAACCCAAATACATGGAATAATTGCATAGGATGGGTAATAACCCAATACCTAGAATAATTGCACAGGATTGGTCATAACCCAATACCTGGAATAATGTCACATGATTGTTCATAATCCAATACCTAGAATAATTGCATAGGATTGGTAATAACCCAATACCTGTAATAATGTCACAAGATTGGTAATAACCCAATACTTGGAATAATTGCACAAGATTTGTAATAACCCAATACCTAGAATAATTGCACAAGATTGGTCATAACCCAATACCTGGAATAATGTCACAGGATTGGTTATAACCTTTCAATTTCTAGTTTGATCAGTGTTTGGCCCTCCAGCGAGCAGCCAAATCCACCAGGCTTGCGGCAGCAGTCCCCCTCTCCTTGCTTCGTCTCAGTTCAATTGTAAGGTACCATCATTTCCGTCTTTCTCTCCTCTTCGTTTTGAGTATCTACGCGCCGAATTTGATGGAGTATATCGACTTTTCCCAAATCAACCGAACAGCAGCTTGCGCTGCGTAGCTATGCCGTGAGCAAAGGTAGAAGAAGCCCTCTATTGTTTTTACATTTTTGCCCCTCTCTTCGCCTTCTTCTGTGCTTTTTCCTGCTAAGGGCAATATCATCTTTTGGCCTAGTTTTGTTTTGTTAAGATGAGTCAAACCCAGACGTGGACCACGTGACTTGGCCGCCCCTTATTGGGCCAAGTCAGCAGGTGGGCCCGAGCTCTCGTTCTCTCTCTGTGTTTGATACAAAGTGCCTATGTGGCAATTTCTAATTGGTGCTTTTCAGAAAATTCATAACTTTTTACTCGTTGCTCCAAAAATTAAAAATAAATAGTGTTTTGAACTTAGGAGAACAAGATCTATCTATTAAAAATGTTTTTGTGGTCTGATTTTGAGTTTTTCGAATATGTATTTTTCGAGTTGATTTAATTAACTAATAAATATGGAAAATACTCTAAAAAGTCAATATCTCGAAAATATATAAACCTATATGTTATTTTGATCATAAGAATGTAACTAAGACAATAGTGAGGGTTTTAGAGTCTAATTCGATCATTTGTGGAAAAAGTCAATGGTTTTGAGGTTTTAAGCCTTTAATGAATATACATATATCTAATACATAAATATGATGATCATATTAGGGAAAGTGGATCTGATCTCGTGTAAAAGTTATGAAAAGTGGTTCTAGGATTCGAAAGATTAAAGGTATGTGCATCTACCCCCTTCAGTTGGGAAAATTGTATACCAATACCCATATTCTCTAATGAGGCTTAATCTGACTTAATCCATTATTCTTGAAACCTAATTTATTCATGCCTCAAAATCAGCTGTAGTATTATCTTGAATGGGTTTTTATACCCCACTGCCATGTTATATAAATCTTTTGATTAATCTTGCCGTAACTCTTTTTCTAGCATGTTGATTTTATTAGACTAATTAACTAGTGTAGTGGTACTTGTATGTACAACCACCCATAGTTGGGGAATGTGTTATTTCTCCCCTGGGGAACGTGTTACTCTCCCCCCACACACAAAATGTGTGTAGGTGACTGGGAATGTGTTATTCTCCCCTCACCCTTTGGTTGAAGGTCCGGTAGGTGCCTCAACCCTACTTAGTTAAGATAGTCAATATTAATCACACATGCAATCCTTTTGTGATATGTTTCTTATGGCAAACATCTATTGAAAGCTTCTTTTATATATATAAAGCCTCATTCTCTTGATTGTCTTTTTCTTATGATGAACCCTAGCCCATTTTACATGTTTTCCTCATCTTGTTACCTTTAGTATAGTTTAGTGACACATAGTTTTTTATTTTTCCTTCCCTCTTGCTGGGTGCTTTCCCAACCACCCAGATGTGGAGCAAGGTGATGGATATGACATGAAGATCGTAGCTTGGGCATGGACTTAGATGATGGGCATATTTCTTGGAGACAAAAGTGGAGTAGTCTAGACTTCCCTCTACTTAGATCCTCTTGTTGTATAAAGCATGTACACCCATATTGGGAGAATTTCTATGTACACTTTATTTAAATTGAATATAGTAAAATCTTTATCTTCCGCTGCTATCCAAATTGGATTTTGTTTACCATTGTTTTTAGTAGAGATGTGGATTGATTTCACTTCTTTACAATATTCATGCTACAATGAGATTATTTAATAAACCACAAGACCAAGAGATGTCTACCCTCACTTTCCCCTATGGTATTGCATACCGCTGAATGCTCTTTGGTCTTTGTAATGCACTGACAACATTTCAATGATGCATGATGTGATCTTTTCTAACATGGTGGAGCATTGTATTGAGATTTTCGTGGATGACTTTTTAGTGTATGGAGAATCTTTCAAGGATTGCCTTGCTAGTCGAGATAAAGTTTTACAAAGATGTGAGGAAACTCATATCATTTTAAAGTCGGGGAAATGTCATATGATGGTGAGTGAAGGAATTGTGATGGGACAGATGGTGTCCAACAAGGGGATGGAAGTCAGTTCTGTAAAAGTAGAGGTGATCTCTAAACTAATTCCACCATCATCGGTGAATGGAGTTAGGAGCTTTCTAGAACATGCCAAATTTTATCGACACTTTATAAAAGATTCTTTCAAAATTTCTAAGCCGCTTCCCAAACTGTTAAATAAAGATGTTGATTTCAAATTTGATGATTACATCCTAAAAGCTTTTGAAACTTTGAAGGAGAAATTGATTTCCACACTCGTAGTGGTGACTCTAGATTGGAGTCAACTATTCAAGTTGATGTGTGATGCTTTAGATTTTGCAATGGGGGATGTTCTAAGACAACGTAATGATTGGGCACTTCCAGTCATTTACTATGTGCCTAGAACCCTAATGATCTACATAAAAAGAACTCCTAGATGCAGTCTTTGTCTTTGATAAATTAGACAATATTTGATGGGGGGAAATGTGACAATATGGACTGATCATGCTGCTATTAAGTATCTTTTGCAGAAGAAGGATGCCAAGCTGAGGATAATTAGATGGATTTTTCTACTACAAGAGTATGATATAGAAATCAAGGACAAGGATGGAGATGAAAATGTAGTAGTGGATTAATTTTCTAGGTTGGTGAGAGTTGATGAATATGGTCTGGAGGCACCCATTGTTGAGGAGCTCCTTGATGAGCACCTTTTTCCCATGAGGGACAAGACTCCCTGATATGCACACAGAGTAAACTATTTGGAATGTAAAGAGATTCCAAAGGATTGGGGATATTAAGAGAATAAAGGTTCTTCCATTCTTTGAGACTCTATGTATGGGATGACCCTATCTTGCTTAAACAATATAGGGATGACATTGTGAGGAAGTGTGTTCTAGAGTGTGAGTTTGAGAGGATATTTGATCATTCTCATTCTTTACCCATTGGGGGACACCATTCAAGCTCAAGAATGGCATCTAAGGTATTAGAAATTGGATTTTACTAGCCATCACTATTTAAGGATGCATATGATTACGCATAGAGGTGTGATGCATTTAAATAGTCTGACAACATCTCTAAAAGATATGAAATGCCCCTCAATATATTTCAGGAGGTAAATGTTTTTGACCTTTGGGCCATTGACTTTATGGGTCCTTGTGTGTCTTCTAATTAAAATTTGTATATTTTGTTGGGAATTGGTTATGTATCAAAATGTGTGGAAGGAATTCATACCCATACCAATGATGCTCATTTTGTGTGAATATTTGTTAAAGATCACATTTTCTACATGTTTGGGGTGCCAAGAGTGATCATAAGTGATGGGGGATCCCACTTCACTAATAGGAAATTTGAGATTTTACTGAGCAAATATGGAGTGAAGCAATAGGGGTGGAACCCCATATCACCCCCATAGGCAAGGTCAAGTTGAGGTGTCAAATAGGTAAATAAAGATGATCTTAGAAAAGACTGTCTCAACCTACATGATTAATTAGAGCATGCAACTAAAATATGCTTTATGGGCTTATAGGATGACTTTTAAGACACCTGTAGGCACTACCCATACATGCTAGTCTATGGATTGGCATTTCATTTGCATGTGGAATTAGAGAACAAGGCCAAATGGGCCTTGAAGAAATTGAATTTGACCTCTCTAGTGTAGGGAAGAAGCATAAACTACAAGTAAATGAATTAGATGAAATTATGATGGATGCTATGAGAGTTTTAGAATATACTAGGATAGGACTAAGAAAATGCATGATTGCAACATGTGTCATTATTTTACTCTGGGATATTACATCCTAGAAAGCCAAGGTCCTGGTGGAGTGGACCCTATGTGGTGATCAGGGCATTCCCTCATGGATATATTGAGATAAGTGACGGGGTCAAGATGTTCTTGACAAATGAATAATGCCTCAAACATTACTACGTAATAGAGGTGGTCCTTGAGGGAGAGGAGTTGAAACTCATTGAGCTTTATTGATCTGATATGTAAAAAGTTTTTTGAGCCTAAGAAACTAAACAAGGGCGCTTATGGGAGGCAACCCATTTTTTTAAATACTATCATTTTTATGTTTTTGCCATCTTTCAATAAATTATTGTATTTTATCTTGGTAGAATTTTTATCAGTGTTAAAAGGTACCTTGATGCTTTTCGGTTGGTGTGTAGGTAGACGAAAACTTGGTACCATCGACATCTGGGTTGATAGAACTGACTTGCAATTAAATTTGTGACAAGGATTTTGTAAATTTTGGTACCACCAACAGGGGAGTTGGTGGGACTGTATCTCTATCTGAACAATTTCTATAAGAAGTTGGTACTACCAACAATCAACTTGATAGCACCGAGATTTGGAGAAAAAGAACAAGAGCCTAGAAAAATATAGTTAATACCATCGAGAGGATGCTCAATGGTAACAATTCGTTCAATTCCAGTTGAAGGAATCAACATAGCTCGATACCATCTACTTAAAAAGTCATTGGCATCTATAGAGGATGTAAAAGGTGCGCAACATTACAACTCAATATCAACAACACCCACTCGGTGGAACTGACTCAGAAAATTAGAACATGCGACGTCGACATCAATGATCGAGATCTTTTGCATCCAACACTTGGAGGCACTGATTTGGGTGCATATCATAGAAGTCAGTGCCACCAACTTCTATTGATGCTATCAACATGGGACAATCTACATCTTAGTACATCAATGGATGATGATTATCAATATCAATGGATGACACTGACTCCCTATGGATACAGATGAAAGTCAATACCACTAACTCATAAAGTTGGTGTTACCAACATAGTGCTCTAGGGTGGATCAACACCTATATAAGGGGAGGTAATGGGTGTTATTCATTCACACCCAAAGCACTCTACTTGCAATAGATAAGATTCCACAGGATCCCCGTGACTTCCACAACTCTCTAAAATCCTCGAGTCAATCTCCCTTCCTTGCCCCCATTTTTCATTCTGGAAACCATGTATTCAAGGAGGCAAGCATCATAGGCAGTTTCATCTGACAAGATGATACCCAAACAGTCAAGAATGGCCTTTCTTGGCAAAGATTAGAAAAAAACTCTTCACCACCATGATGAAGAGGGAGATCATACCAACACAGTATGGAGACCACACATTCCTTAATGTCAATGACTTTGTCAACAATCTATGCCAAGTCTACACCGACCAAGGTATGGTAGGCGATTATGTCTTCTTTGGTGATCGAGTTTCTCGCCACACTGGAGATCTACTGCAGTCTTGAGCATGGGAAGGCTGGAAGACAAACTATGTAACATCCCTGAACTGGGTTAAGACTTAACCCTAGAGGTTTTGCTTAAGTAAGTCATTTATATTCTTGTCTTTATCTTTTGAAAAGTAATTAAGGCTCAAGAGGAACTTATGTTTCAATTTTAATCCTTTTTGAATAACGTTGAAACAATGTTTTACTTGTTTTGGACTAAAGTGCAAATTACCCAAGTTGAGGGGTTAACTTGAAAATGTTACATGGTAAAATGTTCCTAAAGTGTTGAAGCATCCTAATAATGAGAATGATGCAAAGTTATGGCTTGTGGTAGCCTGAGCACCAAGAAAGAGCTTATTAAGCAATGTTTGTGCATTAAAACCTAGTTTTGGTGTAATGTGCAATTTACCCAAAACATAGGGTTCAATATGCAAAATACCACTTTTACAGAGTCCCTAATATTTCTTGATATAAATTATAGAAAATAAAATCAGATGGTCACCTCATTTGAATCACTTTGGAGGAAAGAGAATCTTGGTAGTAAAATAATCAAGATTTAAGCACAATTGAAACCCTAATTCAATTTAACGCAAAAATAAATATATTAATTGAATTGCCCTTCAACCAAAAATGAGATGGTTGAATTTTTATAAGAGTGGACGTCCTTGTGCCTTGCAATGGCAAAACAATATCTAAGTGAGTGGAGAGCCCACTCACATTAGTTAAAGGAAAAGTAATATCCACTCAATTTTTGGATATTATTATTATAATGGTTAAGGTGCTTAATTTGTTTTCTTTTAATTCATGGGTAATGAAGAGGAATTGCAAGGTGGGGGATATGGCTTCGTATGAAAGAGATGGAGGGGAGTATGTGGCACCAATTTTGGGAGCTAAAGGATTTTTATAACACTTTCTCTCTCATTGAAATTCCCTTATAAACATCTCATTTCCAAATCAAATGAAAGGCTTTTTCGACCCTTCTTTGTTTCCTTGCTTTGGTTGAACACAAGGGAGCTTAGGAGAAATAGGAGGACGTGCCCCAACCTGTAGGTAAGCTCCATAGTCATCTTCAACCTTGATTTCATGGTGGAAATCGAAATTTAATGCTTAATTTCTTCTTTTCTCCATTCAATCTTCATCCTTGGTCATTCTTTTCACTCAAAGACTTGAGAACGGACCTTAGACAGTTGAAAAAGCTTCATTCACCATTGAGGACGTGAAGCTTGAAGCTTGTATTCAATTTTTAAGGCGGGTTGTATAACTTGAACCCTTAAATGTCATTATTGCTTGCAATTTATTCACTATGTGTTGAACCTTTCTTATATCTCGATTTCCTTTTGATTAATTGTTGAAATCACCATAAGAATCACATCTGAATTCGAAGGTTTGAAGCTTGAAGATGATGATGTCATCTTAATCACACACCTCAACAAATGAAGGGGCAATCTGTTTTCAAAACCATTTGAGCTAATTTGGTTTCAAAAGCGAATGAGTTGATTCAGTTTCAAAACCGAATGGGCAATAGAACACAAGATCGAATGGGCAATTGAACCCAAGAACGAATGGGAAATTGAACCCAAGAATGAATGAGTAATTTACTTCAAACCGAATGGGTAATTTAGTACAAGACCGAATGGGTAATTGACTACAAGATCGAATGGGTAATTGAGCTTAGAACCGAATGGGTAATGGATCTCAAGACCGAATGGATAAATTGAACACAAAAACTATTTAGGGTTAATTGCTGATGTGAATGATGGAGATCCAATGACTCAAGTTGATTTAATTATAATGAATTCTATAATGAATGATCCATGGATTGCAAACCCTAATTGATTAATTTAAGAATTCTAAATTGAATTGGATCAATTTGTTGATTGATGGTCCAAATGGTCTCAAGACCGTTTGGAGGTCAAGAGTTGTGATGGATGATTGGAGATCCAAGGGATGTAATTGGATGTACTTTCAATGGTTCATTGATGATCGATTCAATAAAGCAAAACCTAAAATCAATCGATTGGTTGGAAGAAAACCCTAATTGGTCCAATCGGTTTCAAGATGGTTTGGACCAAAGAGTCTTGAGACCGTTTGAGTCCAAATGGTCTTGAGACCGTTTGGGATCAAATGGTCCTCAGACCATTTGGAGGGAAAACGGTCTCAAACCATTTGATGTTCATTTAGTTTTAATAATAAATTGAGCAAACAGTTTCAAAACCAATTGAAGAAGTTAGGGATAGATCGATTGAAGGTCAAGATACTTTAAGACCGTTTGAAGGTCTAATACCTCAAAACTGTTTGAAAGTTTAATTGATTCAAATCTTGTAAGTACAATCAACCCCATGATTGTTGATGATTTTTATCAAAGGTAATTACAATGGTTGTACCTTCAAGGTACTTAAGTGATTAGTACCTTTTGAGTGGTTAACCTTTGATGCTTATGGAAGGAATAACTTAATACACTATGTCAACCCTTCATTCAAGTTGATTGACCTAATCTAATCAAGCTTGAAGTAATCAACGTCCTAGAGAGGATGAGTGAAAGAGAGGAATTTATACATGTATAATAATCATGTAGTGGTTAAGCCTCAACACTTTCAATATGAATAAAGTATGTAATAGGGTATGATCCTTGATAAAGAGATCATGAAACCCTAATTGAGAAGGTTGATGAGCCCTAACCCTGATTTAGGGTAATGTCATATGAAACCCTAATCAAGGGTAATGTCATGTGAAACCCTAATCAAGGGTAATGTCATATGAAACCCTAATCAAGGGTAATGTCATGTGAAACCCTAATCAAGGTTAATGTCATATGAAACCCTAATTAAGGGTAATGTCATATGAAACCCTAATCAAGGGTAATGTCATGTGAAACCCTAATCAAGGGTAATGTGTTATGAAACCTTGATGCAGTGGTGTAATGGGAAACTCTAATCCAGGGTGATGTCATGTAATGCTATGTGAAACTCTACCTTAACATAGGGTGAAGGTATGTAAAACCCTAATTTTGGGTTATAGTGCATGAAACCCTAATCTTGGGCAATATGATGATAAACCATAACCCTAACTTTGGGCTATGAGTTGAGAAACCCTAATTCCAGGTAAGGCTATGTGAAACCCTGATATAGGGTAATGTCAAGAGAAACCCTAATATAGGGTGATGTTATGTAAAATCCTAATTGATAAAGAGGGGAAACCCTATTCCTAATAATGGAATAGTGAATAATATATTTGTAGGTGAAACACCTAAAGTAGTTGATAATGGATAACCTTATATCAATAATGCCTTAACCTGAGATGAGACCACAATATTGATAATGGTTGAATGATAAATGTGATAAACTGGTGCATAAAGTATTAGGATGGGAAATGCCCTAATACAATATAAGTTACAAGTGATGAGGGAAGTGATACATCAAGACATGATAGATATCATATTCAACACCTCAAGGTTGATGCACCTTGATGTACTCTAAATCCAATATACTTAAATGAGTAACACATAAAGTGTGTCATGATAATTGTTGCCTAGTGAGAGGTGACAAGATGTGTAATGGGCCTTGTGAGCCATGAAGAGTAATTGTTTCCTAGTGAGAGGTGAAAAGATGTGTAATGGGACTTGTGAGCCATGAGAGTAGTTGTTTCCTAGTGAGAGGTAACAAGATGTTTATAAAGTCTCATCAAAATAAATGGTAATGTTCAAAATAAACAATGGAAACTTAGTAACATATAATAATAAATGGATACAATAATAATAATGAAATTTTAATCATGCATGCTTTATGCTTATAGACAAATAAGGGCTATGGTGTTTTGAATAAGTTTAAAGGGGATAAGAGGAATACTTGAATTACATAAAGGATGTGAATAAGTATGATGGCTTGGCCAAGGTTTAATACCTTGTAAAGGTGATGTGGTATTCAGTGATGATGCACATGATTGACATAGTTCAATACCTAGAATAATTTCACATGATTGGCCATAATCCAATACCTGGAATAATGTCACATGATTGGTAATAACCTAATACTTGGAATAATTACACAGGATTGGTCATAACCCAATACCTAGAATAATGTCACAGGATTGGTTATAACCCAATACCTGGAATAATTGCACATGATTGGTAATATCCCAATACCTAGAATAATTGCACAGGATTGGTCATAACCCAATACCTGGAATAGTGTCACAAGATTGGTAATAACCCAATACCTGGAATAATTGCACATGACTGGTCATAACCCAATACCTGGAATAATGTCACAGGATTGGTCATAACCCAATACCTAGAATAATTGCACAAGATTGGTAATAACCCAATACCTGGAATAATGTCACAGGATTGGTAATAACCCAATACCTGGAATAATTGGACAAGATTGGTAATAACCCAATACCTGGAATAATTGCACAAGATTGGTCATAACCCAATACCTGGAATAATGTCACAAGATTGGTCATAACCCAATACCTGGAATAATTGCACAGGATTGGTAATAATCCAATACCTGGAATAATTGCACATGATTGGTCATAACCCAATACCTGGAATAATGTCATAGGATTGGTAATAACCCAATACCTGGAATAATTGCACATGATTGGTAATAACCCAATACCTGGAATGATTGCACATGATTGGTAACAACCCAATACCTGGAATAATTGCACAAGATTGGCATAGTCTAATGCCTGGAATGTATTGTTGGCTAAATGGACATCCATAAAATCCCTTTGTTTTGATTATGACAAACATTTCATCTGACGAGCTACTTGAGTGTGCAGGATGACACAACTATAAGGGAAATCCAACATGAAGTATTTATATTTTCATGCAAATGTAATCATTGTAAAAACTTGTACAAAATTATAATGTACAAGTACTTAGAATCGCATGTAAATCAAGCATTGGATTTTCCCTAGCTAAACACCTTAGTCATCCATTCAATAGGACCACCTATGCACACATACGTATAACTAGTGCCTAACTTGAAACCTTAAAACAGGATCTCTCTCGGTCGACCAACTCCTCGACCGAGATACTCTCGGTCGACCACATTATCGACCGAGAAAGATCCAAAAGTAGCCGTTAGACACAGCAGTTGACAGTTGCAAATAAACGTTAATCCAGAGAGCCTGTCGGTCGACAATTCCTCGACCGACCGGGCATCTCGGTCGACAAGTCCTCGACCGAGATGGTCTCTGACAGCAACTGCAGAATTAATTAACTAGCCGTTGCTAATGCGCCTAACTTATTCCTAACGGCTAGTTAAGCACTAGGAACCCCCTAGAAGTTATCTAGAATGTCCTTAAGCATACTTAGGCTATTCCTATAAATAGGACAAGCCATAGGACACTAGAACTTACTTCTTACACTTGCTATACTTGAGAAAATACTTGAGCCCTCTTGTGCAATCTGTGTGAACTGAGCTTTGTGATCAATTGGCCATTTTCCCTTTAGCTCAAGCTCGTCCTATAGGCTAGATTTTCCTAACCCTAGCAATCACAAGTCCATCATATTGGCTAGGAAAATCCAAACGCTTGATCTAGGGAAATCAAGCCTTGAGCTACAAGGATAAGTTGTATTTTCTTTTATTCCCTTCTTGTTCCTTGTATTATTTGTACTCTCCTTGCTACTCCAGGTAGGGGGCTGCGGATTGGAGAGGGTGAAGCTCTTCGTGGTGAAGAGGAAGACTTTGGACTACTTCAGAAGGCTGTCTTGACGGGAAGCTACTTCGGGAGGAAGGCTACTTCAAGGGGGAGCTTGAAGTTACTTCAAGGAAGGCTGCTTCGAGGTTGGCAAGACTACTTCAAGGTGAAGGCTGTCCAAAGGGTGTTTAGAAAGTATTGTAAATTTTATGTAACATCCTTGAGAGGTAATAAAATTTAGTACTTTCAAAATCCCGGTTGGGTAAGCAACCGGGTAGTGGACTGACTCCTTAGTATTTGCTAAGGTGGAACCACTCTAAACACCTGTGTTCCTCTTCTTAATCTTTAGTTTGGTTGTTTGAGTTTAAATTATTTTAAAATCTCTATAAAACTCTATTCACCCCCCCTCTAGAGGTTTTCAATTGGTATCAGAGCAGGCTTCAAGGAGCCCTAACAAAGTCTTGAAGAAAAGATGGGGGATGGAGTGCTCAACAACCTTAACATTGAAGGAACGCTCGTTGCTCGACCTCCGGCATTTGACGGGACAAACTATCAATACTGGAAGAGAAGAATGCAATTTTACTTCCAAGGAATCAATTGGGATCTTTGGAGAATGGTATCTACACCATACACACTCCCACAAGACGAGTTCGAAGTATGGGATGCTAATACGGTAAAAATGGCCCAAATGAATGCAAAGGCAGTAAGCATTTTATATTGTTCCATTTCAGTAGGTGAATTTAATAGAGTATCAAACTGTGATACCGCATATGACATTTGGCATAGATTATCTATAACATATGAGGGTACTGTTCAAGTTAAAAACTCTAAAGTTAGTTTGCTTAAAACCAAATTTGAACATTTTCGTATGGATCCAAACGAAACTATTAGTGAAATGTATTCAAAATTTTCTACTATTGTTAATGGTTTGAATGCTTTAGGGAAACCTGTTCTTGAGGAAGATCAGGTATCAAAAATACTTCGATCTCTTCCTCCAAAGTACAAACCAAAGGTGACAGCTATTGCAGAAGCAAACGACCTCACTCGCCTCAAAATGGAGCAGCTCATCGGAAACTTAGAAGCTCATGAGGCAGACCTAGAAGAGGAAGAAAGAAGAGAACATGAACATCAACGTGGGCCAAAGAAAGATGTGGCTTTCAAAGCATCAAAATCTCTCTCACAAGAGAGTGAGGAATCTAGTGAAGAAGAAGGAGAAGAAGCATTGATAGTCAACGGTAAGAAATATAGAAGGTTTAAATCTAATAAAATTTCTAGCTCTTCTTCCACTCCCAGGTGCTTCGAATGTGGAAAGAAAGGACATTTAAAAAATGAATGTCCCAAAGCTAAGAAGGGAAAGAAAAGCTCACATAAGAAGAAAGAAAAAGCTTATAAAGCGGCATGGGATGAAACGAGTGAAAGTGAAAGCGGAGAAGATAAAGTAGAATGTCTAATGGCAAGAGAAGATGAAGAATCTCAAGAGGTAAGCCTAGTTGATCTTCCTAAAGAAGAGTTAGTAGCTAGCTTACAAGAAACTTATGATAAATATGTTGATGCCAAGAAGAAACTAAAAAGGACTATAAAATCAAACAATGATCTCATTGCCAAAATAGATGAACTTTCTTCCGAAAAGAATAACATTGATCTTGAAAATGTATCTTTAAAAACATCTTTAGATGATTGCACTAGAAAGCTACTTACTTTGGAGACTAATGTTGATCTTCTATCAAAAGAAAAGACTGATTTGTTAGCTAAACTACAAGCTTTTCAAACTCAACCTATCTTGTGCAATCATTCGGACTATGACAATATTGTAAAAGAAAAGGATTCATTGCTTTCTGATTTAGACCAGGCAAGAAAAGATATACATAAGAAAATGAATGACATTGCTCAGTTGCAAAGAGAACTTTATGAGTTAAGAAGAAAAGATATTCTTGATAACATATTGAAGAGTGGTACGGCCTTCAATGGAAGAAAAGGTTTGGGATATGTTCCAAAGAAAAACCAAACCAAAAAGACCCAAACTATGTTTGTACCCAAAAACACAATGGCTAGAAAAAGAAATGAAGTTGATTCTATTACTTGTCATTTCTGTTTACGTCTTGGACATTACTGTTTTTCATGCCCCTACAAGACTAAGAAGTCCAACTTAGTTTGGACCCCAAGACCCCAAACTTAGAAGAATGGAATGTAGTTGAGATATGACAAAATACTTAATTTTTGCAATTTATATTGTCCTATCTCAACAAACGATGCTATGCTTAATGATATTATTTTTTCTGCACTGGTGTAATAAAACAGAAACTTCGTCGGTCGAAGTACTGTCGACCGAGCTCTGGGTCGGTCGAAGTATTGTCGACCGACTGGATGTCTTTAACAAATCGAAAAACTTCCAGTACTCATTTCGGTCGAAAATTGGTCAACCGAAAAATTTTCTGTTCTTTTTGATTGTGACACAGTAACATGCTTGATCGACAAATTGTCGACCGAGAATTATATCGGTCGAACAATTGTCGACCGACTAGTTTTCTGTATCAGAACTTTTATACACATATGCATTTTAAAAGTTTCTAACCTTATCGCACCATCACATGGGTACCAAAATCTAAATTCTAATGCAGGAATGGGTAGTTGATAGTGGCTGCTCCAAACATATGACCGGGAACAAGGACGCCTTTCAAACCTTTGAAGAAAAGAAAAGTGGAACGGTTACTTTTGGAGACAATGGTAAGGGCAAAATTGTTGGAATAGGTAATGTTGGAACAAATCTTGAAATAAAAAATGTTCTACTAGTTGATGGATTGCACCATAACTTAATAAGTGTAAGTCAACTATGTGATAGTGGTTATGATGTGCTATTTAACAAAACCTGCTGCAAATTATTGATAGAAAATACTACAACTGTTGTTTATGAAGGAAATAGAGTTGGAAATCTTTATATCCTTAAACCAAACTCTATGAAATCAGTAGTAGGTAAATGCTTACTTGCAAATGAAAACACCTTACAACTGTGGCATAAAAAGCTTGGTCATGCTAGTTCACATGCTATTAAAAAGTTAGTAAAATATGATCTTGTTCGTGGATTACCTGCTTTGTCTTTTGATCAAGTTGCAAATTGTGAACCTTGTACAATGGGAAAGCAAACCAAAACATCTTTTAAATCAAAACATGTACTTAGCACCAGTAGATCATTAGAATTAATTCATATGGATTTATTTGGACCAATGAGAACACAATCTATTGGTGGTAAACGATACTGTTTTGTTATTGTTGATGATTATAGTAGATTTACATGGGTACATTTTATTGCAACTAAAGATGATACTATTCATGTCTTTATGCAATTTTGTTCTAAGATTGTGAATCTTTTACAACAAAAAATATGTACCATTAGAAGTGATCACGGTGGAGAATTTGAAAATCATACATTTGAAACTTTTTGTACTTCTCAGGGGTATACTCACAATTTCTCTGCTCCACGTACCCCACAACAAAATGGTATTGTAGAACGGAAAAATCGATCTCTACAAGAAATGGCTAGGACCATGATGCTTGAACACAACACACCTAAAACCTTTTGGGCTGAAGCTGTAAACACTGCTTGTTATGTGCTAAATAGAGTCACGGTTCACTCTCACTTGAAGAAAACTCCATATGAAATAATACACTCTAAGAAACCTAGAGTTGACTACTTCCATACTTTTGGCTCTACATGTTACATTTTAAACACCAAGGATGATAGAGACAAGTTTGATTCTAAATCACACAAAGCATTCTTCTTGGGATACTCTACTTCTAGCAAAGCGTTTTGGGTATATAACACTATCTCTAGAAAAGTTGAGGAATCCATTCATGTTTCTTTTCATGAAGAATCAAAATCCACAAATTTAGATATCATTGATCTCACTAATCAGTTTGAAACTATAACCATTCCCAATGATAATGAGAAAACTCCCACATCCGATCCTCCAGTTGAAACACAACCTACACCTAGGCTGATCAAGGATCATCCCCAAGAGCTAATTATTGGAGATCCAAATGATAAAGTCAAAACTAGGTCCTCTTTCCAAGATGTTGCAAACATGGCTTTTGTCTCTATCATTGAACCTAAGAAAATATCCGAAGCTCTTAAGGATGATTACTGGATAATAGCCATGCAAGAAGAATTAAATCAATTCACTAAAAACGATGTATGGGATTTAGTTCCTAAACCACAAGATAAAACTATCATAGGAACTAAATGGGTTTTTAGAAACAAGCTTAATGAAGCAGGAGAAGTCATAAGGAATAAAGCACGGTTAGTTGCACAAGGATATAATCAACAAGAAGGAATAGATTTTGATGAAACATATGCACCCGTAGCTAGACTTGAAGCTATTAGGATGTTACTAGCTATTGCTGCCCATAAAAACATTCAGCTATATCAAATGGATGTCAAAAGTGCATTTCTAAATGGCATCATACAAGAAGAAGTTTATGTTGCTCAACCACCTGGCTTCGAAATACCAGAAAAGGACGATCATGTTTATAAACTTAAAAAGGCACTTTACGGTCTAAAACAAGCACCTAGGACTTGGTATGAACGACTCAAGACATATCTTTTTGATAATGGTTTCTCTATTGGAAATTCAGATTCTACTTTATTTTTCAAAACATATGCATCTGATTTCTTAGTTGTGCAAATATATGTTGATGACATTATTTTTGGTGCCTCAAATGAATCATTATGCACACAATTCAGTGACATTATGCAAAAAGAATTTGAAATGAGCCTTATGGGTGAATTAACATTCTTTCTTGGTTTTCAAATTAAGCAAACACCCGCCGGAATTTTTATAAGCCAAGAAAAATACACTAAAGAACTGTTAAAACGCTTTGGGATGGATCAATGCAAACATGCTACTACTCCTATGGCTACTTCTATTAAAATTGATAAGGATGAAAATGGGGAACCTATTGATGATTCCTTATATAGAGCCATGATTGGTAGTTTGTTATATTTAACCGCTTCTCGACCGGACATTATGTTTTCCGTTGGTCTTTGTGCTCGATTTCAATCCCAGCCTATGCAATCTCATTTTCTTGCGGTTAAACGAATTCTTCGATATCTAGCCGGCACTACTTGTTTTGGTTTATGGTATCCAAAAGGACAATCCTTGGAGTTTAAAGCATACACTGATGCGGATTATGCCGGTTGTCGACTTGATCGCAAAAGTACTAGTGGTGGATGTTTCTTATTAGGTAGAGCCTTAGTATCTTGGTTTAGCAAGAAACAAAACACGGTTGCCCTATCTACAACCGAAGCTGAATATATGGCAGCTGGGTCTTGTTGTGCTCAAGTGCTTTATATGCAACAGGTTTTAAGCGATTATGGTTTTCATCTTTCATCTACACCTATTTTTTGTGACAACACAAGCGCCATAAACTTAGCACACAATCCTATTTTACACAGCCGGGCCAAACATATTGAAATCCGTCATCACTTCTTAAGGGATCACATCTCAAAGAATCATGTTTCCCTTCATCATGTTGATACGGAAAATCAATTAGCTGATATTTTTACAAAACTGCTTCCATTAGATCAATTCAACAACATTAGGAAGCAACTACTTATTACTCCGTTGGAGGATGTTTTCTTTGATATCTGTGGTTCTTAAAACAAATACTTATGCTTTTATGATTAGTATCAAAATTGATATGAACGTTTAAATTGGAAATTTGCAAATTGTTGTCTTTACATTTTGGCTATTCAATGGACATCTTTTTCGTTCGTTTTTTTTATGGGATACCTAATTAAGGGGGAGTTTCTTTTAGTAAAATGGTTATCTTTTTGAAATGACAAAGGGGGAGAGATATATAAAACTATAATTTAATATTTATGACAAACTCAATCAATGAGTTTCAAAAATATACTCTTGGCTTTACATTGAAAGTTGCTATGTTCCCAAATGAACTGGATTTCATGTTCCATAAGTCATTGGGGATACTAAGCACACATTATACAAATAAGAGGAAAAGTTCCAAACAGCAATCTAAAGGTATGGCATTTATATGTTTTATATTTCCTCTATTCATATTTTGGAAATGTTTGTCATCTTCAAAAAGGGGGAGATTGTTGGCTAAATGGACATCCATAAAATCCCTTTGTTTTGATTATGACAAACATTTCATCTGACGAGCTACTTGAGTGTGCAGGATGACACAACTATAAGGGAAATCCAACATGAAGTATTTATATTTTCATGCAAATGTAATCATTGTAAAAACTTGTACAAAATTATAATGTACAAGTACTTAGAATCGCATGTAAATCAAGCATTGGATTTTCCCTAGCTAAACACCTTAGTCATCCATTCAATAGGACCACCTATGCACACATACGTATAACTAGTGCCTAACTTGAAACCTTAAAACAGGATCTCTCTCGATCGACCAACTCCTCGACCGAGATACTCTCGGTCGACCACATTATCGACCGAGAAAGATCCAAAAGTAGCCGTTAGACACAGCAGTTGACAGTTGCAAATAAACGTTAATCCAGAGAGCCTGTCGGTCGAAAATTCCTCGACCGACCGGGCATCTCGGTCGACAAGTCCTCGACCGAGATGGTCTCTGACAGCAACTGCAGAATTAATTAACTAGCCGTTGCTAATGCGCCTAACTTATTCCTAACGGCTAGTTAAGCACTAGGAACCCCCTAGAAGTTATCTAGAATGTCCTTAAGCATACTTAGGCTATTCCTATAAATAGGACAAGCCATAGGACACTAGAACTTACTTCTTACACTTGCTATACTTGAGAAAATACTTGAGCCCTCTTGTGCAATTTGTGTGAACTGAGCTTTGTGATCAATTGGCCATTTTCCCTTTAGCTCAAGCTCGTCCTATAGGCTAGATTTTCCTAACCCTAGCAATCACAAGTCCATCATATTGGCTAGGAAAATCCAAACGCTTGATCTAGGGAAATCAAGCCTTGAGCTACAAGGATAAGTTGTATTTTCTTTTATTCCCTTCTTGTTCCTTGTATTATTTGTACTCTCCTTGCTACTCCAGGTAGGGGGCTGCGGATTGGAGAGGGTGAAGCTCTTCGTGGTGAAGAGGAAGACTTTGGACTACTTCAGAAGGCTGTCTTGACGGGAAGCTACTTCGGGAGGAAGGCTACTTCAAGGGGGAGCTTGAAGTTACTTCAAGGAAGGCTGCTTCGAGGTTGAC
Source organism: Alisma plantago-aquatica (assembly GCA_963693085.1). Lineage (NCBI taxonomy): Eukaryota > Viridiplantae > Streptophyta > Magnoliopsida > Alismatales > Alismataceae > Alisma > Alisma plantago-aquatica. Next base: position 1,472,259,875 of record OY856410.1, read on the forward strand.
AAGACTACTTCAAGGTGAAGGCTGTCCAAAGGGTGTTTAGAAAGTATTGTAAATTTTATGTAACATCCTTGAGAGGTAATAAAATTTAGTACTTTCAAAATCCCGGTTGGGTAAGCAACCGGGTAGTGGACTGACTCCTTAGTATTTGCTAAGGTGGAACCACTCTAAACACCTGTGTTCCTCTTCTTAATCTTTAGTTTGGTTGTTTGAGTTTAAATTATTTTAAAATCTCTATAAAACTCTATTCACCCCCCCTCTAGAGGTTTTCATGTATGCGTAGGATTGACATAGTCCAATGCCTGGAATGTTTGCACAGGATTGGTATAGTCCAATGCATGGAATGTATGCATAGGATTTGCATAGTCCAATGTCTGGACAAAATTTGATGATGTATACTCACATGACTGGTATAATTCAATATCTGGTTAGCAGTTTGGTTGAGGCCAACAGATAAAAATGAGAATGAATCATGAATGACATACTATGATAATGAATATTACAGGATAAGCTTGAGATGTTGATATAGTGTGATGGATAAATGAAATACCTGTTCTTCCTATTCCTTATAAAGAGAATAGATGATTTACTGCTCTATCAAAGAAAGTTGTAGTGCCTTAAAATATGAGAATGTTCTAAAATGCTTATCCTCTGCTCAATTTAATACTATTTAACTGCAATAATAATGTTTCTGGCAGAGAGTTATATCTCTCGCTGGGACAATTTTCAATTGTCTCACCCCTGTGGGATCCAACGTTTTAGGTAGACGTAGACAAGGAGGCAGGAACCATACAATAAGGGAAGGATAGCAACATAAGGAACAATAGTAATATCTCAAGTGGAGATATTGACTGTCGTGTTTTGTAAATATGAGTCCTATGTGTCGTCTCTGTACTCTCAGGTCCTTGGAGTCCGTACTTAGTGTTTTCATAATCAATCTGAGATTTTGGTTTGAATGCCTCGAGGTTGTGTATTGCTCATGTGTAGACTTAAGAGAGCAATTGATGTATGTAATCCTCGAGAAGAGATGGTACATGGTATGTACTTGTGGACCAGAATGTACCTGTAATACTTTGGTCCTTGTTGTTTAGAGTTTCCTAGAATTGGATCTCTTTGAAAAAGGTTTTAATTTTTACTGATTTTCAGTAATCCGTTGCTAATAATCGTTTCCGCTTAGTTAATGACGTTTTGTTTGGATGCTTCACCACAATTAGTGGTATCAGAGCTCTAGGTTCACTGAGTCTACAGAGACATATGACTAAGGTGTTGAGTTTGTTCTAGTGTCCTCCAGTATATCTTATAGTGACTTCTGCCTATGCATAAGAAGGAAGACAACTTAAAGATGTCTAGAGAACATGAGGATCACGTTGCCGAAAGCAATGTTGCTGCACCAGTAGGAGGTGCAAGGGATCAGGCAAGAGAGGAATCAATGCCTGAGAATCCCCATTTTGATGAAGCTATGATAGAAAACCCAACCTTTCATTCTCTATTTAGGGAATTCATGACCACAATGAGGCATATGGCAGACCATATGCCAGCACCAACACCTAGGGCACGAACTCCTAATGAGGGACATGGGTCTGGTAAGACTTTTGAAGGACTACGTTGTGTAGGAGCTATAGAATACGCTGGGACAACTGACCCACCAAATGCTGATCTATGCTCACTGAGTTAGAAAAGGCTTTTAAGATCCTTAATAACCCAGATGTTGACAAAGTCAAACATGCTATATACCTTTTGAAGGGTAGTGCTGGCCAATGGTGGGCCATAGAAGAAGTAAAAAGGAATGATGAAGAGGTTGGTTGGGAGGAATTTCATCAAGAAATCATCAATAAGTACTTTCCAAGAACATACTTAGATGAAAATATTTCACAGTTTGAGAAGGTTTGGCAAGGAACCATGTCGATAAATGAATATGAGGCTAGGTTTATGGAACTTTTACAATTTTGTCCTCAAATGGCTGCCACTGAGCAAGAAAATATTTGATGTTGTGAGAAAGGACTAAATGATGAGGTGTCTATCTCGGTAGCTTCTTTAGAAACTAGAGAGAAATTTGCCACATTTGTGGAGTCGATTCGGAGGATAGAAAGGTCTATGACAAAGAAATATGAGGCAAACCTCAAAAGGAGGTATACACAGTCACATGAATAGTGGATTGGTGGTACTAAACAACCAAAGTTTTCGGTAACATCCGTTCAACCACAATATAGTACATCAATGCAGTGGTCATCAAGTGAGGGCCGAACTTGCAATAAATGTGGACAAATAGGACATTTTAGGCAGCAGTGCCCAAGAAGAAATAATGTGGTGACCCAATAGTCAAGGCATAATCTGCAAAATCCACAAGGACCCCAAGCTAGTGAAGTAGAAGGCCGAGGACAAAGACAAGTGTCATAGTTTGGTCCATCTGACTCTGGTAGTAGAGGACAAAGGCAATAGCAGATGACAACTGGCTCCATGTTTTGAGTCAGATAAGTTACTAAGATAACTCGTAAGAGGTAATATGTCAAAATAGAACTTTTCAATCTGAATTATCTTTCCTTTTTCCTCTCTCTGCCTACTGATTATATGAAAGGTAGTTATTGTTGAGCTTCCTTTAATTAGTCCTGTGAGGACATAAGGAAGAGATAAAAAGGATATGAACCTATATTCAGAATAATATTCTTTTATATGTTTTGAAATTTCTCTTTCCATGTATAAGAGATGTAAAAGAAATACCCAAAGAAAATCTAAGATATTAAATAGTAAATTTAAAGAGATGTTAAATGTATGAAACATGATATGAAACAAATGCATACTACCTAATTTTAGTTCTTGAAAACCTTGGCCCGATATTCATCTATTGAAAATAAGGTAAGTATGTCACTCTTAGATTGCTATCTTTCTGATTACTCTGATCAAGTAGTCATTTTGAGACAATCTAAAGAGCATAATAAGGTAAAAGATGTGGCATGGATATTTCTACCACATCCTAATTGACATTGAAATATCTGAGTTAATCATAGATCAACTTATAAACAAAAGAGGATGTTTAACATGATGTATACCCTGGTCCTTAGACCTAGAGGTAACAATGTTTAGTAATGAACTAAGGGTTGGAATACCCAGATCTAATAATCATGATGATGATAATACTGAGAGGTGGTGATATGTAGTATCTCTATAATTTCTATGATGAAGGCAAGGAACTTAAGAGGAAATAAGATTGAATGACACATGAACAATTGAAAGTTCATGCAATAATATGAGCAGGTAATTTATGTTGGTTACCTGGAAGGGCCAACTGTGAAATCAAACCAGTTATATAAAATACTATGGACATCATTTGTTAGGGGTTTATGCTTTACATAAACATAACATCAATAAGGATGTACCAATTGAAGGAACAGTTGTAGAATCATTGTGGGAAAAGCTTATTAAAGCTAAAAATGTATGATGAGATTTGTAGTACCAAGTGGGTGACAAATTAGTGAGGTTTGACACCTGAGTTAAATAAGGTAGTGTTACCTGACACAGAATTAATTCTATAGTTAATAATGAAAAGGATAGTGGGATATGTGTCCTGTGTAACATATTATATGATAACCCTGTATGGAAGGACTTTGTGATGATCAAAGTTCTATGCCCTCTCCATGACATTAAGATGTTAGTTGGAGGCTTGATGATATGTTGAATAAATAATATATGTTTTCCTTTACGTGGGATTTCGAGGACGAAATCCTTGTTAGGGGTTTATAATTGTAGCATCCCTGACCTGGGTTAAGACTTAACCCTAGAGGTTTTGCTTAAGTAAGTCATTTATATTCTTGTCTTTATCTTTTGAAAAGTAATTAAGGCTCAAGAGGAACTTATGTTTCAATTTTAGTCCTTTTTGAATAATGTTGAAACAATGTTTTACTTGTTTTGGACTAAAGTGCAAATTACCCAAGTTGAGGGGTTAACTTGCAAATTTTACATGGTAAAATGTTCCTCAAGTGTTGAAGAATCATAAGAATGAGAATGATGCAGAGGTATGGCTTGTGGTAGCCTGAGCACCAAGAAAGAACTTATTAAGCAATGTTTGTGTATTAAAACCTAGTTTTGGTGTAATGTGCAATTTACCCAAAACCTAGGGTTCAATATGCAAAATAACACTTATTGAGAGTCCCTAATATTTATTGATATCAATTAGAGAAAATAAAATCAGAGGGGCACCTCATTTGAATCACTTTGGAGGAAAGAGAATCTTGGTATTAAAATAATCAAGATTTAAGCATAATTGAAACCGTAATTCAATTTAATGCAAAAATAAATATATTAATTGAATTTCCCTTCAATAAAAAATGAGATGGTTGAATTTGTATAAGAGTGAACGTCCTTTTTCCTTGCAAAGGCAACAAAATATATGAGTGAGTGGAGAGCCCACTCACATTAGTTAAAGGAAAAGTAATATCCACTCAAAATTTGGATATTATTATTATAATGGTTAAGGTGCTTAATTTGTTTTATTTTAATTCATGGATAATGAAGAGGAATTGAAAGGTGGGGGAGATGGATTCGTATCCAAGAGATAGATGGGAGTATGTGGCACCAATTTTGGGAGCTAAAGGATTTTTATAACACTTTCTCTCTCATTGAAATTCCCTTATAAACATCTCATTTCCAACTCAAATGAAAGGCTTTTTTGACCCTTCTTTCTTTCCTTGCTTTGGTTGAACACAAGGGAGCTTAGGAGCAACAAGAGGACGTGCCCCAACCTTTAGGTAAGCTCCATATTCATCTTCAACCTTGATTTCATGGTGGAAATCGAAATTCAATGCTTAATTTCTTCTTTTCTCCATTCAATCTTCAACCTTGGTCATTCTTTTCACTCAAAGACTTGAGAACGGACCTTAGACAGTTGAAAAAGCTTCATTCACCATTGAGGACGTGAAGCTTGAAGCTTGGATTCAATTTGAAGGTGGTTTATATAACTTGAACCCTTAAATGTCATTATTGATTGCAATTTATTCACTATGTGTTGAACCTTTCTTATATCTCGATTTCTTTTTGATTAATTGTTGAAATCACCATAAGAATCACATATGAATTCGAAGGTTTGAAGATTGAATATGATGATATCATATTAAGCACACACCTCAACAAAGGAAGGGGCAATCGGTTTTCAAAACCGATTGAGCTAATTCAGTTTCAAAACAGAATGAGTTGATTCGGTTTCAAAACCGAATGGGTAATAGAACATAAGATCAAATGGGAAATTGAACCCAAGACCAGATGGGAAATTGAACCCAAGACTGAATGGGTAATTTACTTCAAACCTAATGGGTAATTTAGTACAAGACCGAATGGGTAATTGACTACAATATTGAATGGGTAATTGAGCTTAGAACCGAATTGGTAATGGATCTCAAGACCGAACGGATAAATTGAACACCAAAACCATTTGGGGTTAATTATTGATGTGAATGATGGAGATCCAATGACTCAAATTGATTTAATTATAATGAATTCTAGAATGAATGATCCATGGATTGCAAACCCTAATTGATTAATTGAATAATTCTAAATTGAATTGGATCAATTTCTTGATTGATGGTCCAAACGGTCTCAAGACCGTTTGGAGGTCAATAGTTGTGATGGATGATTGGAGATCCAAGGTCTGTAATTGGATGTACTTCCAATGGTTCATTGATGATCGATTCAATAAAGCAAACTCTAAAATCAATCGATTGGTTGGAAGAAAACCCTAATTGGTCCAATCAGTTTCAAGATGGTTTGGACCAAACGGTCTTGAGACCATTTGGGATCAAATGGTACTCAGACCATTTGGAGGGCAAACGGTCTCAAACCAATTGATGTTCATTAGGTTTCAATAATAAATTGAGCAAACAGTTTCAAAACCGATTGAAGAAGTTAGGGCAAGACCGATTGAAGGTCAAGATACTTTAAGACCGTTTGAAGGTCTAATACCTCAAAACCGTTTGAAGGTTTAATTGATTCAAATCTTGTAAGTACAATCAACCCCATGATTGTTGATGATGTTTATCAAAGGTAATTACAATGGTTGTACCTTCAAGGTACTTAAGTGATTAGTACCTTTTGAGTGGTTAGCCTTTGATGCTTATGGAAGCAATAAATTAATACACTATGTCAACCCTTCATTCAAGTTGAATTGACCTAATCTAATCAAGCTTGAAGTAAGCAACGTCCTAGAGAGGATGAGTGAAAGAGAGGAATTTATCCATGTATAATAATGATTTAGTGGTTAAACCTCAACAGTTTCAATATGAATAAAGTATGTAATAGGGTATGATCCTTGATAAAGAGATCATGAAACCCTAATTGAGAAGGTTGATGAGCACTAACCCAGATTTAGGGTAATGTTATATGAAACCCTAATCAAGGGTAATGTCATGTGAAACCCTAATCAAGGGTAATGTCATATGAAACCCTAATCAAGGGTAATGTCATGTGAAACCCTAATGAAGGGTAATGTCATATGAAACCCTAATAAGGGTAAGGTCATATGAAATCCTAATCAAGGGTAATGTCATGTGAAACCCTAATAAAGGGTAATGTGTTATGAAACCCTGATGCAGTGATGTGATGGGAAACTATAATCCAAGGTGATGTCATGTAATGCTATATGAAACTCTACCTTAACATAGGGTGAAGGTATTTAAAACCCAAATTTTGGGTTATAGTGCATGAAACCCTAATCTTGGGCAATATGATGATAAACAATAACCCTAACTTTAGGCTATGAGTTGAGAAACCCTAATTTTAGGTAAGGCTATGTGAAACCTTGATATAGGGTAATGTCACGTGAAACCCTAATATAGGGTGATGTTATGTAAAATTCTAATTTATAAAGAGGGGAAACCCTATTCCTAATAATGGAATAGTGAATAATATATTTGTAGGTGAAACACCTAAAGTAGTTGATAATGGATAACCTTATATCAATAATGCCTTAACCTGAGATGAGACCATATTATTGATAATGGTTGAATGATAAATGTGATAAACTGGTGCATAAAGTATTAGGATTGGAAGTGCCCTAATACAAGATAAGTTACGAGTGATGAGGGAAGTGATACATCAAGACATGATAGATATCACATTCAACACCTCAAGGTTGATGCACCTTGATGTACTCTAAATCCAATATACTTGAATGAGTAACACATAAAGTGTGTCATGATAATTGTTGCCTAGTGAGAGGTGACAAGATGTATAATGGGCCTTGTGAGCCATGAAGAGTAATTGTTGCCTAGTGAGAGGTGACAGGATGTGTAATGCGCCTTGTGAGCCATAAGAGTAGTTGTTGCCTAGTGAGAGGTAACAAGATATTTATAAAGTCTCATGAAAGAAATGGTAATGTTCAAAATAAACAATGGAAACTTAGTAACATATAATAATAAATGGATACAATAATAATAATGAAATTTTAATCATGCATGCTTTATGCTTATATCCAAATAAGGGCTATGGTGTTATGAATAAGTTTAAAGGGGATAAGAGGAATACTTGAATTACATAAAGGATGTGAATAAGTATGATGGCTTGGCCAAGGTTTAATACCTAGTAAAGGTGATGTGGTATTCAGTGATGATGCATATGATTGACATAGTTCAATACCTGGAATAAATGCACAAGATTGGTCATAACCCAATACCTGGAATAATGTCACATGATTGGTATAACCCAATACCTGGAATAATTGCACATGATTGGTCATAACCCAATACCTAGAATAATGTCATAGGATTGGTCATAACCCATATACATGGAATAATTGCACATGATTGGTAATAACCCAATACCTAAAATAATTGCACAGGATTGGTCATAACCCAATACTTGGAATAATGTCACATGATTGGTCATAATCCAATACCTAGAATAATTGCATAGGATTGGTAATAACCCAATACCTGTAATAATGTCACAAGATTGGTAATAACCCAATACTTGGAATAATTGAACAAGATTGGTAATAACCCAATACCTAGAATAATTGCACAAGATTGGTCATAACCCAATACCTGGAATAATGTCACAGGATTGGTTATAACCCAATACCTGGAATAATTACACAAGATTGGTAATAACCCAATACCTGGCATAATTGCATAGGATTGGTCATATCCCAATACCTGGAATAATGTCATAGGATTGGTCATAACCCAATACCTGGAATAATTGCACATGATTGGTAATAACCCAATACCTGGAATAATTGCACAAGATTGGTAATAACCCAATACCTAGAATAATTGCACATGATTGGCATAGTCCAATGCCTGGAATGTTTGCATAAGATTGATATAGTCCAATGCCTGGAATGTATGCATAGGATTGGCATAGTCCAATGCTTGGAATGTTTGCACATGATTGGTATAGTCCAATGCCTAGAATGTATGCATAGGATTGGCATAGTCTAATGCCTGGACAAAATTTGATGATATATACTCACATGACTGGTATAATTCAATATCTGGTTAGTAGTTTGGCTGAGGCCAACAGATAGAAATGAGAATGAATCATGGATGACATACTATGATAATGAATATTATAGGATAAGATTGAGATGTTGATATAGTGTGATGAATAAATGAAATACCTATTCTTCCTATTCCATATAAAGAGAATAGATGATTTACTGCTCTATCAAAGATAGTTGTAATGCCTTAAAATATGAGAATGTTCTAAACTACTTATCCTCTGCTCAGTTTAATACTATTTAAATGCAATAATAATGTTTCTGGCAGAGAGTTATATCTCTTGCTGGGACAATTTTTAATTGTCTCACCCTCGTGGGATCTAAATTTTTAGGTAGACGTAGACAAGGAGGCAGGAACCATACAATAAGGGAATGACATCAACATCAGGAACAACAGTAATATCTCAGGTGGAGATACTAACTGTCGTGTCTTGTAAATATGAGTCCTGTGTGTCATCTCTGTACTCTCAGGTCCTTGGAGTCCATACTTAGTGTTTTCATAATCAATCTGAGATTTTAGTTAGAATTCCTCGAGGTTGTGTATTGCTCATGTGTAGACTTAAGAGAGCAATTGATGTATGTAATCCTTGAGAAGAGATGGTACATGGTATGTACTTGTGGACCAGAATGTACTTGTAATACTTTGGTCCTTGTTGTTAAGAGTTTCCTGGAACTGGATCTCTTTGAAAAAGGTTTTAATTTTTAGTGATTTTTCAGTAATCTGTTGCTAATAATCGCTTCCTCTTAGTTAATGACGTTTTGTTTGGATGCTTCTTCACAGACTAGGTGAAGTTTAGACTAAACAATATTAACCACCATCTCACTCTGGACAAGTTGAACTCCATTTACCATTGGACAATGGATGGATGTTGTCTCACACCACATGACTTTGATTACACATTGTCTTAGAGGCAGATTACAACCATGCATCATGGATTCACCATTAAATCACACCAGTCATCAATGATGGACATCAAGCACCCATTTTACAAAATGCTACATCACTACCTGATGAATACTATGTTTTCCAGGTCCACTCAAGGGAAGGGTAAGGTCTAGTATTCAAACCTATTTGTTCTATGGGTGTTCCTTTTTTTGAGAAGGAAATGACCAATATTGGGTCGTTTTTCCTTCAACACATGTTGGCGCATAAAGAGGCAAGCTCACAGGAAACTACCAATTCACTTAGGGGGACTACTTATGCCATTCACCATCCACCTTTCCTCAACTTCTCCAAAGACACCACTCTAAAGGAGTAATCAACACTTGACTTCAAGAACTTCAAGAGGGTGCACTTGGTAACTAAATGCTAGGGTAGGGTCTATGCCTATTTTAATATTAATGAATAGATGAAGGAAAGGGCCCTTCCAGACCCTATCTTTCATCTTTGAGTAGTGCGCCATCTTCACTGGCTGACGGAGATGTTGAGCCTTTACTTAAAGGAGAGGATGTCAAAGAGGATCAAGAAGATAAATCCAAAAAAGAAGAAGGAAGAGGAGGCGACCATGCCTTATACCTAGAGGAGGCATTTTAACAACATTCCGCACCGATACAAAACATATAGATGCACAATGCCACCATCACCTCCACCAATGGGTGACTCTTTCTCCATGGAGGGTATGTATGGGATGCTATAGTCCATTTAACATGGTCCACAATGACAGTCAGCCACCTTGACCAAAATTCACAAGGTTTGAGAGTAGCTACTTTAGTAGCAACATGTAATCTTTGCTAATGAGCGCCTTCTCCTAGCCAACTAGGAGAACATGCACACCCCAATGCAACACATTGAATATTTGCAACAACCGCTCTATGACCATTATTGGAGTTAGGACAATTTTTCTAGCTACCTATAATTGCCAAGAATGCCAAAAAACCGAACCACATTCACTGGCATATACTACCCTCAGATCTAAAGATGTTACTAGGAACATTTCAGACACCTCCATACCTCTGAGCACATGGTACCCCCATTGCACCACTTTGTTTAAATTTTGATATGTGGACATAGTCAAGTTCAAACTTAGGGGGGTATTGGAATGAATTTATCTATTTTAGTTTTTTCATATTTTCCAGTATAGGATCCACATCTATATAGTGTAATCATGGACCTTAATTATCATGATATCATCTATCATCAAAGAAAAATGTGTTTTGTGCCTTTACAATGATTTTTTAAAATGATCACATCTTTTAAAGCTTAATTTTCAAGGTCAAAGGCAACACCACCAAGAGGAAGTGTATGGGATAATCTTGATGAAATTTAATATGAATAAAATCTTAATTTATCCAAGAATTGTGTCTGACATTGGGGTTGCAGCACAAACCTAACAAACAAGTAACGAGACCTTAAATGGGATATTTAGAATGAAACCCTATGGTTACCCTATATATAGGTTGATAGGAGAGAGACATCATAGTTTAAGATAGGCATTGTCTCTTAATTATGTGAATCCACCTGATCTTAATGACATTTCATCCACTACCTTCAAATAACTTAAATTGTTTTCTCTTAAATACATTACATAGCATAATAGGTAGCATGATAGCTAGTTTCTATTTATTGTATTATTTTCAGTAAGAAAAGAAAATAATATTATAAAGATGTGGATAACAATTAGTTGCATAACAAATTACATGTAGATTGCAATTTCTCTTGTATCATTTTTTACATCATGTATCTATGTATCTTTGTCTTCAAATATGAAGTGTAAGGATGCACATTCACATCCTTCCCAAACAAAAAAAGAGCATTAATGTTGAAGAAAGTCCCAACATACACTGTAAGTTATGTGAAAATAGGATGACAAAAAGAAAATAAGAAAAAAAAGAGAGGAATCAAATAAATAGGGAGAAAAGGATGCCTTGAACTCATATGTAAAAGTCATTCATGGAGAAGGTGAAAGTAGTTACAAGTATTTATTCTTTTAACCCACTCTCATCATTCAGACAAGTCCTTCAGTGCATTGATCATTCGACAACAATGGTAGGCATTATGATTTATGCATTTCTAAATTACTTCATTCCATATGTTCATCATATTTTTTTTTTGCATAAATGTTTTTGATGTTACTTGTGATTCTTATTAATATCCAACTATTTTATTCCACCCACTGCTCTTTATGGTAGGCCACATACATGATTGATCCCCTCATTCATTTGCATACGACAAACTGATTCCAAAATATTGGCAGGTAGACAAAAACAATGTAGATAGCGAATCACATGATGCATCAAGCATATGCCCTATTGATAATGAGGTTAACTACTCTATTAATAGTTTTTCATTGCTCTAAGGGTGGACATCTTTAATTAACATATTTTCTCACTGTAGAGTATTGTTTGTTCAGTGGTAGGTAAGGGCCGATTCAGGATCGTCAGGTGGGGGTATTTGAGAAATGTAATTCATACTGTTTGTCCTCTTTCTATCTTATTTTAAACAGATGCAAAGGTATTGTTTCTCAAGGGTGAGAAACATTAGAGCTTACGGGATTTTGATGCACTCGATTTAGTTTCTTTTTGCAGGATATTTTTGTAGGAATGTATTCTAATAGAGCCAATGACATGGTGATTGTAATGGGGCATCATATACTTGATTTGATAAATATGAAGGTAATCCTGCCTATTATGTTTGTTTCGATCATGAGATGCTGACATAAACATTGTAGATGTCTAAAGTATTCAAAGACATATGTCTTCAGGTTGGGGACCTAAATAATAAAATCATATGTATGATACGAGTACATGAATTTTTGTTATGTCCCTAGTCGGATATTACTATGGAAGTAAAATAGACAACAATCTTACATAATACTAGAGTGTGTGTTGACTGATGATGGAGTTTCATTAGTCATGATATGTGATATCGAGTCAAACATATAGGTGCATTTTAGAGAACAATGTATTTGACAAACCCACCTTAAGAGTTATACATTGATACCATGGAATGGTAGTCATGCTTGGATGCATTGTGACACATGGGAATTGAGTGGAAGGGATGTAGATGGGATTTGTCCCTCCTATAGGAGATTGATATCCTAGCCACTTGATAAGAAAGACTGAGAAACATATGTCCATACTCGTGTGACTCAATATGTGATATGTGACCTCACATGTATCTCAGGGAGTCAGATATAGTTCAAGGAACATGGATTGAACGTTCAAAGGATGACAATTCTATGGCTCAAGTTCAATTCGTATATCAGAGTGAAAAGAACTATATGATCACTATAATACTGATCATGGATTGTAGGATGAAGATGTTCTTCAACTTTCCAAATTACTTGGGTAGAATATGATATGTTTCTAGATACCAATCATTGCTTGTGATGTCATAAATTGGTTATGGACATTCACGACCAACGTAAATTGGGACCTATAGAGTCACACACATAGGATACACCTGGAAAAGGGTTTACTCATGTATTAGGTTTAACTTGATTACTAGAGTGTTTACATATTCAATTTGAACAATAATCGTTGTATATTGCCAAAGCTGGAAAATGCAATGACCATTTCACAAATGCAACGACCATTTCTCAAATGAAATGAAAATTTCACATATGAAATGACCGTTTCATGAAATGAAATGACCATTTCAAAAGTGAAACAAATGGTTCATCATCTAGGCTGCCTGGTTCAATGATCAATATGATTGGATTAAGGATTGATGATGACATCATGTTGTACATAAATCAATAATGAATGCCAATGTGATTGAAAATAGGAATGTTAGTGAACTAAATGGTTTAAGGGTTGAACTAAAAGGTTCACATATGAAACGCCCGATTCAACAGTGAACCAATTGATTCACTATATGTAGCTTCCTAAATATTCATGAAATTTCATCTCTTCGACTCCCAAATGAATTGGAAACCCTGACCCTAGCCATTTTATGTATACATGGACAGTCTAGGTTTTCAGAGACACAACAATTCTCTTTGACAAGTTGCTGTCCTCTTTGGTAGGGGTAACCAAGAGAGCCCAAAAAAGTTCTACCCATCAAAGGGAGGGATATCAAGGGAGAGACAATTGGGAGAGCAAGTAAGCACTAGCATATTGACTAGAAGGGACAAATCCTTCTTATCCATTCATCTAGAACAACATGAGTTCCTGGTGGTCTGCATGGACTACTACATAGGCGGGGAGGCCTTTTCTACCTGCTAGGAGGACACCGTCAATAGCCGTCCATGGTGTTGCACCAGGAGGCAGTTGCTAACGACTACTTGAGTTCTTCTTGAAGAACAAGCACACTGCTACAAGAGTTATTGCTGGACTTGCTCTAGGACTAGGTATATCTTTTACAACCCTTATTCCCATTACATAGTTGTTGAAATGATCTACTGCTTAAGGGAAATATGGCAGTAAAGTTATTGTTTCTATTTCCGTATATGTCACCTTATTTTCCAAAAGTGATGCTAGAGCCACATCAATCTACTATGCTTTGGGATTTATCAATGTGATTGGATTCTGGTTTTATCATTCAGTTATTGCATATGATGTGAATATTAAAATGATTACAATGCATATATGATTAAATATCACATACAACCCCGACTAATATATATATATATATATATATATATATATATGATATATATATACAATTTACATATGTCACCCTAAGATTTTGATGGTGGACGTTGGTATGGTTATGGACAATAAACCTCAAGATCTTTGTGTGCTTGATTGGATGGTTGTTATCCTATTTATATCTTGGCTTGCATACTTGGCCTCTTTCTCCTTTTCTAAATATAAAATATTAATTCTCTCCTTCCTATGATCCCCTCAAATGTAATTCGAGGTTTCCTTATTACCATGTAATATGTTAAATAGGATTAGGATAGTTTTAATTCTTGTTATGGCAAAGAGGACATTCTGAATCAGACAAGCTTCCTGTTTTAGAAGACAAACTAATCAACTGGAGGACTAAGGAGGCCTAATGAGTGGGGGATCTGACTAATTGGATGCTGGCCCAACCAATCGACTAGAGCTTTCCAGACATTGCTTGAACTGGAGACCAAATGAATGATTTGAGATAATAACCGACTGACCAAGAGGTGAGCCAATCAGTTTAAGAGTTGAATCGAATCAACTCCGATTGGTTCTAGCACAAATATTCACCAATAATAGGTTGGTACATATGAGTAGACCTTAGGTGGTAGTAATTCCTTATGGCTCTAAGGAATTACAATAATATGGCCATAACCATCGCTAGTGTTTTATAATTGCTTATGTCATTTGTGGTTGTAGCATGTATATGACACATACTATAAGTATGTGGTGATTGGTTATGTATATGTATTTATATAAATATAGAATCCCTCAATCAAACATACTAAGTCTTATATGCTTTCTGTAAGCAACAAACATGAAATTTTTTATTGAGTAAGCATGGGAATGCTAAGCATGGTGCATTGTCCATCTCGTAGAAGTGTGATGGTACTTTTGTGGGCCTACCAAGTAGGGTGCATTACTATCATGTTGGATTTTGGGTCAGACTTAACTAGGTGACCTTAATGAGATTAAGTGCCTAGAATCATGCAGATGACTATGGCAAAGAGTTGCACATACCATCTATCCATAAATTACATGAGATGCAATTGGAAAAAGTTGCCTACCTTAATAATTGATTATGGACATTGGGCATTGGCCGGGTAATAACCAAATGTTTTGGGTCTTGGCTCACTAGAAGGTTGTACAATGCAATCTTCTGAATTGATAAGTGAGGGCTATCAATTTGAACAAAATAGTGGGAGCGATAATTAATTAAAAACCTTATTAATATTGTCAACCTTATCAAATCAAATCAAATCAAAATGTTTTGAAAAAAGTTGCAGTTTTCTTTTGTAGAATCTAATAGAAAACACAAACAACTTTTCTTTAGTATTGGTCCTTGAGAAGGACAAGTTCAATGACAACAACTTCCATGACTGGTTCTAGACTTTGAGAATCATTCTCACTCAAGAGCACAAGCTCTATGTCTTGGAGATAGAAGAGCCATATGATCCTAATCCCAACGCGCCCGAGGCTGATAGGGATGCTTACTAGAAACACTATCAGGATTATGTGGATATCAGGTTCCTAATGTTGTGCTCAATGAACTATGAGTTGTAGAGAATGCATGAGAACAAGGATGTTATTGAGATGGTAATACGTCTTAAGAACATGTACAAAGACCAAGCAAGATAAGAGAGATATGATTTCTCCAAGGTGTTGTTTGAGTACAATAGGACTGAAGGAGATCCAGTAGATCCCCATGTGCTCAAGTTGATTGGGTATGTTGAAAACCTTGCAAGATTGGGATTTCTATTAGGTTAAGAGTTGACCACATATGTGATTCCGTAGTAACTGTCGGGATCATACAACTAGTTTGTCATGAACTACAACATGAACAATGTTGACAAGCTGTTATCAGAATCACTTGGCATGTTGAGGACAACTGAAGTGTATATGAAGAAAGACAAGCTGAAATATATGATGATGATGATCAATATAGAGAAGTCCAAGTATAAAGGCAAAGCTAATAAGAGTTCTAAAACTAGTCAAAAATTAAAGTCTTCTACACTGAAAGCTAAGGGAGGAGTGAATAAGGAAGGAAAGAGACACCACTATCACCAACATGGACACTAGAAAAGGAACTGCCCTCTTTATATAGAGGAACTTAGGAAGAAGAAAGAGATATAGATCTCCAATTTAGGACCTGAGAAGAAGTAAGATAGAAATGCGCGGAGCAAGAGTTTCTGCCACTACAGTTGGAATCTATCATTCATGTAATTGGAATGTAATAGAATTAGTGAATTTCTATTATGTACCTTCCAATAAAACATCATCTATCTTGTGTGAACAAGAATATTATGAATATATTTGATGTTTTTCTTTCAAAGGTAAGATCTTTTATGGCAGTGGCCCAATATCTCATGGCTTATATTTGATAGTTCTAGAGATAGTTATATATACTAAATGACTCAATGACTCAAATAATGAATACCTATTACATTGTCATCTAGAGCGCATAAATGAAAAATGCATTTCTAGAATATATATGATGGTTATATAGACTCTTTTAGTTATTGAACCAATAGAGACATGTGAGTATTATTTGTAGGGAAATATGAAAAAAACACCTATCACTAGAAGTAGTGGGAGAGTGAGTATGCTATTAGGACTTATACATACTAATGTATATAGACCTTTTTGAAGAAATGCTAGAGTTAGTTGCTAGTACCTCATTATATCTACCGATGATCTTAGTAGATATGAATGATTGTATTTAATAAAATACAAGTCTAAATCTCTTTAATGAAGTATATAACTAGGTTGATATAGGTATTAGTACACTTAAATATGATTGATGTGGAAATATTTTAACCAAGAGTTTGAGGAACTTTTGGGAGACTACGATAGTGTATCACAATGAACTCCACCTGAAACATAATGATATATTAGAAAGAAGGAATCAAACCCTTTTACTCATGGTGCAATTATCAATAAAATCTAACTGATATTCCAATTTTTTTTGGACACATGCTTTACATTAAAACAAACTACTATCTAAATTGGTTCAAAAAGGAAATGTATGAGATATGGCAGGTGAAGTGTCTTGACATGTATTTTATAAAATTAGTAATGAAAGATTGTATAAGAAAATAGTAACTTCAAAAGTTTTAACCAGAACACATAAATGTTATTTTTTAATACTATTTTTATATTCTAATCGAACAACAAATTTATTTGTCACCATGATGGATGTATTCCTAAAGGAATTTAATTCCAAAGGAATAAATGGGAGAAAAGTATAACTCAAAAAGTTCGAGACCAATAAGAAAAAATTAAACATAAAGAGGTACAATAGGAAGAAGAAGAATCACAAATTGTTGTAGAATCTCAAGTTCCTTATGTAATACAAGTCCTCATAGATCTAGTAGAACATCCTTTGAGTTTGAAAGACTATGCTAACTTATAACTCAATAAGACGGTGAGTTGGTCATACATGATGAGACAACAACCTACCTAGAAGCTATTGAGGGTCCACAGTATGAGAAATGGCTTGAGGCCATGAGATCCAAGATGGAGTCCACATAAAGCAACAAGGTGACCTTGGTGGATCCATCTGAAGGGGTAAGACCCATAGGGTGCATTTGGGTCTTTGTGAAGAAGACTGACATGGATGGTAGTGTACAAACCTATAAAAACAGGTTGGTTGGAAATATTTCAAACAAGTTCAAGATGTTGACCATAATGAAATTTTCATCAATTGTCATGGTTAAACCCATCATTATCATGCTTGCCAATGCAGATTAATATGACTATGAGATTTGGCATATGGATGTTAAAACCACATTCCTTAGTAGGCATAATTATGAGTATGTGTGTGTGACACAACCTAAAGGTTTTATAAATCTAATTTTCATAAATAAGGTCTATAAGCTACAAAGGTCAATCTATGGATTCAAGAAAACATGTCAGAGATGGAATCTTCCATTTGACAAGACAATCAAAGAGTTTGACTTTAGTCAAAATTCAGATGAAAATAGTGATTACAAGAATTTTGTGGCAGCATGTATATATATATTACACATAATGATGGGGAATGCTATCCATATCCTACATATATTAAAACCTTGATAATTAGCACCTTCTCTATGAAGGTTTCAAGAAAAGCATCCTATATGATAGGAATCAAGATCTATAGAGATATATCTAGAAATCTTCTTAACCTAAGTAAGAGCACATACATTCAAGATGCTAAAGGGGCTTTTCTTGTAGGACTCAATGAGAGAGAATTTGTGAAATTAGTCTCTCCAGAGTGTAGTGTTGCAATTCTTATGAAGAATGGGAGGTGATATAACCATGTTTTAGGGTTTCATCTTGTGTCTTTTTACACTATTATCACATATAAACATTTTTAGAATGCAAGTTATTCTCCTAACATGTGATTTCATATCAAATGCACTTATGGCTCCTTTTTGTGCATTTTTAGGGATTTTGTACATGCATTAGATGTAAAGGAGAGTGAAGGATAGGATCCTTGGGATTCTACACCCTGAGACTGGACCTATATCTTCCCCAAGAATATATTGAATATGAAAAAATTGGTCTAAGGAAAAAAACAACCATTTAGAGGAGCTAAGAGCAAAAATGAGCGGATGAGCCCTCACTACGGGTTGTGGTACTCTGTAACGATTGTGGTAAGATGGCTAAAAATCACAGTAGCAATGGAAAAGGAACCAAGGATTCACCACAACCGTGGCCCCCAAAATGACCCTGACAATGAAGATTCACCTTGGCCCGTGGCAACTGCCATGACCGTGGCCCTTCAAAGCCACCTCGCCCATGGAGTCCTCCATGCATATGGTACTCAACAATGAAAATGACCTCTGCAACAAAACGACCTTGGCCACCTCCATCCACCTGACCGTGCTCCTCTCCATGCCCGTGCCACTTTCTACTCACCACGACTGTGACATCCAAAACAACTACGACCATTGAGCCTCCAAGACTCCACCTCCACCTACCATTGTACCCTTGTCCACCTCGTATGTGCCCATCCACCAAGAATGGGATGACCCCCATCCACCACGATCATGGTGACCACCCAACCCTAACCTATTTTCCCACTAAATTTCCAACATTGCCCCCACTTATTCTAGTTCTTCCCCACCATGTATATATACTAGAGTGGCGACCATAACATGAAGGTTAGAATTATTTCACCCCCCTTTGTATTCAAGAGATATCATCCACCCCGTACTCTATTCCCACTTTTCACTACCTTAAAACCCTAGTTTTCTAGGGTTTCCACCACCAAACCTTATACTTCCATGCCATCTACCCACCTTAAAGGAAGGAGTTTGAGCTACAATTGCTAGGAGGTGAAGAAGGAGGAGTCTTCACCACATTATATGGTCCCACACTCCTCTACTCCTTTCTCTTCTTTTTCTTATTTTATGTCTAGCTAAGCCCCCTTGGTGGGCTGCTTGGGGGTGAAATGATCCGTTGATACCATGTTGGGAGAATTCATCTTGTAAAACTCTATATTTTCATTCCATGATGATTGCTTTCTACTTCTATCTTACTTACCATGTTTCTACTTGTGGTTTGTGCCGAACAATATGAATTGCTTGTGGTTTTATGCTTGAAACAACCTAAGTCTGGGGGAAAACAAAATATGTGAGGCTATTTTGGGATTTTCTCCTAGGTCTAACTAGTGGATCCATATCTAGCACCCATTTTCCCACACATATAGCTCTTCTCCTACACCTAGGTGTGAGATATAAGTATACAATATAGGATTTCTTAGTAAAAATTCCTTGGAGTTTGCAAAAAACTAGATGGTGAGTAATGTGAAGTGAAATACCCTTACCTCTACTCCCCATTCCTACCTTTGGCTCCCAATTACACTAAATATTCCTATCCTAGAAACCTATATTATTTAAATCCAATTGAAATGTCACCTAACCTTGGTCCAATTGAGCCTCGTAAGGATAGATAGGGTGTACAAGGGTGTACTTCACCTTCCCACACTTTATTTTGTCCATGGCCAACCAATAGTCTAGGGTGATTTCCTTGCATTTGACTAATTGTTTGGTTTAGCAATATGGAACGAACAGTTAGGTTTTGCATGATATGTTTTCCTCAACTAATATCTTAGTATCATCCCCTAAATGACCCACTCTTCTCATAACTTTCTTAAAAACCATCCCGCTTTCTTTCTAGTTTATGCTTTCTTAGTTTCTTAGTTTAATTGTTTCTTAGATTAATTGCTTAGTATTAGTAGTTTATCCTTGCTAGGTACCTAGTGCTTCTTTGTGTTTGTTCAATCTAGTTAGTGGTAGATTAGAATTCTAATTGCTTTAGTGCTTTAATTGCCAGTTTAGTGTGGTCCTATGCTCTTGCTTAAGTAGTTCCTCTTCTTATTAATTAGAATTTCTTGTTTAGGGTTAAACTAAGGTTTTGCTTGTCTTGTTTCCTTTATTGTTCAATTTATGCATTTTAGTGTAATCAAACCAAATCAATATTAAACCTAAAAACCCTAATCTCCGCTTTAATAACATAGCCCACACTAACTAGGCTCTAGTACCCCCTCTATCCCTATGGGTCAACCCTTATCTTTCCACTAGCCTATACTATAACATGACCCCGTGCGCTTGCAGGTGAAGTGTGACCAGTCTAAGCGAGTGTATTCAATTAGGTACTTTATAAATTTAGAAAGATCCAAGTGTGTGCGAGCCATAGGATCACATCTAATCAAACCCAATTGGTTAGGTGTAACCAAGGTAGGAGGAACATGAGTAAGATACCATATACATTCACAATTTAACCTGTCATGTATGCAATGTTATACACTCATACCTTTATCTCATATGTATTGTACATGACGAGAGGATATGTACTCATCCCGTTATCTCATATGTATTGGACATGAGAAGAGGATATCTGTCAGATCCTAGTGAAAGTCACATGAATTCCATAAAACACATCCTTAAGTACTTGAGTAGAACTAAAAGGATCAGTTCCTTCGTTATGGTAATAAGAAAGAGTTGGGTGTGAAGGGTTACACCGATGCAAGCTTTCAAAATGACAAAGAAAATTAATGATAACAATAAAAATTTGTGTTTGACCTTAACATAAAACTATAAGATGGAAGAGTTATGAGTAAGAAACAATTACTAATTCTACAATGGAAGCTGAGTATCTTGGTTTTATGTGAACATAAAAGGATATTGTATGGATCAAGAAGTTCATATAGATGAACTTGTGGGAGGTTCCAAACCATTAATGGTGTAGTAGAGCTACTGTGACAATAATGGAGCTACTAGATAGGTTGGGAATCTCAGATAATATACTACGACACTTCCATCTCATATGAGAGGCTGTACAATGAGGAGATGTGAAAACTTGCAAAATACCTACTAAAAGCAAATGTTGTTAACCCACTATAAAAGCACTAGTGCAGTAGAAACATGATGGACATGCTCAAGATCACTTGGAATAAGATTCATTAGTGATTGGCTCTAAGTGCAAGGAACATGGATTGAATGTCGAGAGGATGATGATTCCATGCCATGAGCTCAATCCAGATATCAGAGATAAAAGAAGTATATGATCATGTTAACACTGATCACATATTGTTGGTTGAAGTTGTTCTCCAACTTTCCAAATTACTTGGGTAGTAGTGATGTGTTGCTACATACCTGTCATTACTTGTGATGTTAGAAATTGGTTATGGACATTAACTACCAACGCAATTTGGGATCTATAGGGTCACACACATAGGATGCACCTAGAAAAAGAGTTTACTCATGATTAAGGTTTAACTTGATTACTAAAGTGTTTAGGTATTCAATTTGAAGGACATTGGTTGTATGTTGGCTGAACTGGAAAATGATATGACCATTTCACAAATGAAACGACCATTTCACAAATGAAATGACCATTTCACAAGTTAAACAATCATTTCATGAAATGAAATGATCATTTCATGAAATCAAATGACCATTTCAAAAGTGAAACAATCAGTTCATAATCTGGGTTACCCAGTTCTGTGATCAATATGATCAGATTAAGGATTCATGTTGACGTCATGTTGTGCACTGATCAAATAATGAATGTCAATGTGATTGAAAATAGGAAATCTAGTGAATTGACTATTTCAAGGGTTGAACCAACCGGTTCACCTATGAAACGACTGATTCAGTTGTGAACCAAATGGTTGATTGTTCATAGCTTCTAGAAAATTCATGAAATTCTATCTCTTCGACTCCCAGATGAATTGGAAAACCTAACCCTAGACATCCTATGTTAAGCACAGTCTAGAATTTCCTAGACACAAAAATTCTCTCTAACAGGTTGTTGCCTTCTCTAGTTGTGGTAACCAAGAGAGCCTGAGAATGTCCTACCCGTTAAAGGGAGGGATAGCAAGGGAGAGGCAATTGTAGAGAAAGTAGGTACTAACACAATAACTAGAATGGATAACTCCTTCTTGTTCGTTCATCTAGAATGACATGAGTTCCCAGTGGTTTGTGTGGACTACTATAGAGGTGAGGATGCCTTTGCTACCCTCTATGAGGACACTGTCAACTGCTGTTTGTGGTGATGCACTAGGAGGCCATAACTAACGACTGCTCGAGTGCTTCTTGACGAAGAAGCATGTTGCTACAATAGTTGTTACTAGACTTTCTCCAGGGCTAGGTATATCTCTTGCAACCCTCATTGCCATTACATAGTTGTTGATATGATCTATTATTTAAGGGAAATATGGTAGTAAATTTTTTGTTTCCATTTCCATATCTACCACCATATTTTCCATAGAGTTTTCCTATGTATTTCATGCATAGTTTCCCATCTTGACATAATTTAGGCATTATTTATCGTCATTAGCATGTGAAACACTATTGCATCAAATTATGAGTATGTTTACCAATTCTGTCAATTCATTACATTTTATTTGTACTTATGTTTGTTTTCCTTTTTTTTTCAGCATTTACAACACAACTCAGTGCTACCAACAAAAAAGTCATTGTTACCGATACTAGGTGAAATCCAACTCGGAATCTCAAAAATGTCAGTGTTATTGAGAATGTGCTTTGTGCCACTGTATGGATGTTCATTTGTATCGAAATACAGATTCACTACTACTGACTCTCCACCTAGAAAAGTCAGGAATCACACTTTATGGTTTCAGTGCCATGGACACCCTAGTCGATGGTTCAGACTCTCATATACATAACAAGTCATAACTCACATGAATCAACTCGAATATACTAGCATACAAGTCAGTAGTGCCAACACTTTCCATGGTTTCAAGTCAGACAACAACATGGTGCCACCGACTTTCCTATCGGTGGTACTAACTTTGTACGACCATAGCAAATTAAAGATTAAGACAAATCTGATGACTGAGACTTAATATCAACAAAAGTCCTACTTATGACTTAATGGGAGTTTAGCCATATCTATTTATCATGTTCTATCACATTGCAATATAACATGGATCTGAGAGAGGAGGAAAAGGCCATGTATTGAACAATTCATGTACCTTTAGGAAGTGGAGTTGTAGCCAGAACGTTGCAGATCAAGGCGCTCACTAGTGGGGATCATATAGACCAATTTCTTCAAGGGTTTTATTTGTTTTTCCTAATGTTTAGCCAATTGTCTCTGTCTTCCTCATTGTATTTGTTGATTGAAATTATGCAGAGCTAGTTCCCTTATTCTTTAAGACCCGAGAGTAGCATGATTTTCATTGTAATTGACCCTGATGATTAAATATTATATATTTTCCTTAAGTTTGGATGTAAATCTATGATGGATTAATGAATTACCTATGATTGATCACCATATTGAATTTCTTAGACCATTAATTGCTTTTAAATAGGTATTAATGGTTGAAAAAGTCATAGATTTACACAACCAATACCGTCCCTCAGGAGAATGCCTATAGCTATGAAGGGAAAAACCTAGAAATGTCTTAATGCACTTATCTAATTCCTGAATTGCTAAAAAAATGAGGTTTGTCTTAGTATAGATAGTTTATTAGGCTGTAGGAGTGGGTAATACTTGCTACAGGTCCCTTCGTCTAGGGTTAAGGGTAAATGATTGTTAATGAATTGGAGTTAAATGCCATATATACTATGGTGAAATTGTAATCTAAGGAATCCATCAATCTGTGATCACATTCCACTTAATTTAGATTTCAATTCCCATCCTTAGTCATAAACCAACAACCAATAACTCCTTTCTTTGGCTTAGTTGATTAGGTTATACTTAGTAGTAGTCTTTAGAGGATGTTTCTCGAGTTTGACATTTGGAACTCATAAACTATACTACTCGATGCATACACTTTCATGTTGCACACACAATTTATGTGCGTCAAATCCATCATTACTAAGAGAATTTGCATTAAATTGTGGATTTCTTCTGAGTGAGAAAAAATGGGGTGTCAACATCTACAACACTTTGAGGTTCAGCTCGTACAAGTGAGGTGGGAAGAAAGGACAAGTGGCATATATAGCCCTAGAGGAGAGATAAAATGTGGTCAAATCTATCTAATTGTTGGTTAAAGCACTTATACCTTCATTGGTATGTCATCGTAATGGTAGATAGACCCCAATGCTTCATAGTACTAGAGGCCAAAAATTTCATTTTACACACAAATTGGGATCTTTTTTTTCACCAATGTTGGTTCAAGCTCTCATGAAAACCATAGGAACAAATACTCCAAGGTTATCATTAGTAAATCTTTTTTTAAAAAAACATTAGTATCTAATGTTGGCTTTCCATTAGTACTCAATTGATAAAAACATACATCACAACCAACTATCAACTCTCAATTGATGGGAGGGGCCAAAGAACCCCGTCGGCCCTCAACTACCAAAAATCCAAACATGACTTAAATGAAAAAAAAGTAGGTGAACTTTTATCGGCCTTCAATCGACAAAGAACCATGGGCATTTCAATCAGTCCTCTACTGAGGGAAAGGCATACCACTTTCATTAGTCCCCAACTAATGGAAAAGTAGAAACGCTTGGTTAGATCATCCAAGTTCATCTGCCAAGTCTAAGAAACATGATGAGAAGGGAAGGAAAACAACTATGTGAAAGTTTCCAAGAAATCCTCAGGCATGGGTAATTTGCACATAGCTCCCCCAACAAAACACGAACTAAAAAATAGTTAAATAAGGTATCATCAACATCCAACCATAATTAAGATATCAAAATAGTATTAGTAAGCTAAGAAAGGTCAGAGGTCTTACAATTTGTTAGCTTGATGTTCCCTAGGCATGCTAAGCTCTCTGGACCTATTGTAGGGAAGAGTGGCACTCAACCTAGCTAGTTTTTTTCTCTTTGACTTTTTGTTTTTTTCATCACAATTGCTATTAGTTATTCTTCATGTTACTTTTGTATTTGATGTTACTTTGTATATTTTCCTTATTTGTGCATGTGCATGTGAGAATGCATGTTGGATTGGCACTCTCTCTTTTGATTGGATCCTTCTTCAAGGATCCAAATATAGGCAGGTGAAGGAAATAAAACTAGTTAAATGGTCTGGAAATGGGAGACCTAAACTGTAGGCACCATGATTGTAACAATGAAGACTCTGAAGCAATGGGTACTTTACCTCCACCTCCTAGGCCTCTACATGACTATTTCTTTTTGAGAAACTATACTTATCCAGTTGGTACAAGGATTGGTGCAATGTTGGACCATCACTAGTTGCAATGCTTCCTAACTTCTATGGAATAGACAAGTAGAACCCATACTACCACATTGAATCCTTCATTGAGACATGATCAACCTTCTGCACTCTTACCCACTACTGATGATGTCATACGTAAGGGCATGTTCCCATTCTCTTTGTAAGATAAAGCCAAAGAATGTTACAACTCAAGGACTTAAATAATGACTTGGGAGGATATGAAGAATGCATTTTTGAAGTCGTTCTATTTTATTTCCAAGTAGACACTCATGAGGGGATCTTTCTTGAACTCTGATGAAATGAGGCAGGAGCAGTTTCATGATAGTAGGGACATATCTTAGAAATTACTTAGGGATTGACCCCACCATGAGACCCCCCATGGAAATTGGGGCAAACCTTCTACTCAGGTCTACCCCCTTGTGCCAAACTATGGTGGAATCGTCATGTACTGACATTTTCATGGAAAAACCTCATGAAGATCTTTGTCTATTGTATGAGTGATTAGAAAAAAACTCAAGATATTGATATTCTATTGAGATCAATGACTATGGAAAAAATCTGAATGGATCTTCTACTAGAGCCACACTTACACCTTCCAATGATCTTAAAACATAATTGATGAAGGTTCTCTCTAAATGACAAACATGTTGAAGAACCAAGGTGGAAGTGCTTCAAGAAACTTGGTGCAATCCTTGGCACTCTTGAGAAAGAAGTGAAAGCTATGAAATCCTTTGGAAAGTAAAACAATCAAGTCCCCTTATCCAAATATTACACTCCCATGTGGATTAATCACCCCAACTTCTCATTGGAAGCAACAAGGTTATTACGTACATGGGAAACAAAGGCAACATCAAGGTCACAAATATAGTTCAAGGCATATGGAAGAAGTTCTCGGTAGGCCAACATCAAGTGAAGAAGGATGTGTTGACACTTGGAACAACTACTGATATTATTACAACATCAAGGTAACAAATTATGTTCAAGGCATATGGAAGAAGTTGTGGGTAGGACAACATCAAGTGAAGAAGGATGTGTTGACACTTAGAACAATTACTGATA
Organism: Alisma plantago-aquatica; assembly: GCA_963693085.1. NCBI lineage: Eukaryota > Viridiplantae > Streptophyta > Magnoliopsida > Alismatales > Alismataceae > Alisma > Alisma plantago-aquatica. Next base: position 1,472,286,612 of record OY856410.1, read on the forward strand.
TGATTGGACAAAGGCTTGATCAAATTTCCTTGTATCTTGCATGCTGTGAGGAGAGGTGACTCCTCCCAAACCATGGTGACTCCAAACAATTCAAGTGAGCATATGGAAGCCCCCCAAAATTGATATAGTTCACCACCAATGCAAGTACAACATGTATAAAATACCAAGGTACTCCTAGCCAATATGCTCCTTCACCTCCACAACCCCATTCAACTATGAATGCTCTCTTCGAACTCAATAACCACCAAAAAACCCTATATCCTATGATGTAAACCTCAAGAACCACCTCGAAAATAACAACCACAACAAACATATATCCTCAAACCTCCACATCACCATCAACAACATCAAAGACCCCATTACTACCACCACAAGAATCACAAGCCCCCTCCTCACCATGACCAAGTGAATGTGGTGACCGTATTTAGGAGTGGTACAGTTCTAGAGTGGCCCACAAGTAAAAGTGGGAAATGATCATGTTAACCAAGGATGTGTTTATGGAGTTATGTTAAAGAGGAATATTGATGATACTGTGATATTTGAAAGTGATACCTTGATAAAAGAAAATCTTGTCGTGGTTACTTCCATTGAATTGGGCACTCTAAGTGTTCCACTTACCACTTTATTTGGGAGTTATTTTGTTCGTTTTGTTACAATTATGATTCAAAGAGTTCAACCAATAACTACAAGAGTTCCTTCTATGATAATTCAATATCTTTATAGTGTTTCATTAAAGGAAAGTGGGAATAAGCATCCATTCCCCAATGATTTGGATGACCTCTCATCCAAGATGAGGCAAAACATATCATCATTATTCTTGAGATATTTATTGGAGTGAAATTCAATTTCCCATTACTCGATGCAATCAAGAAAGTCCCAAATTGTGCAAAATTGCTTAAGCATATGTGTACCTTTGTGAGATGGACAACGGAGAGAATGCAAAAAAAAGGGAATCCCATCAAGAAAGTGAGTTCTATCTTGTAACATGTTATCCATTAAAGAAAAAGGACCCCAAAGTCCCTCTCATTATATGACACATTGGTATCCATGTCATTGAAAATTCCTTAATTGACTCAAGTTCTAGTTTGAAAATCATTCCCTGTAGTGTTTGTCTTGAGTTGGGATTGGGAAAATAAAAAGATGGAAATTTATACTCTACAAGTGGCTCAATGATATATTAAAGTAATAAGGGGTACGATGGATGGTGTTCTTAAAAATCATGATACATAAATAGTGGTGATTTGTTTGATAAACTACATCATTCTTGATATGGACCCATATAACAAGAAGATCCCTATTTGCTTGGGATTCCCTTCTTGTCTATAGAGTGACATGTATCCTCCCACATAGATGTGTATACACCACATATCCATGATCAATTCCCTACTATCCTAAGGCTTTGTTTCATGTTGAGGACATCATGATTTAAAATCTTGGGATGATTTGGAATTAATCCCTTGTTGCTTTGTTCCTTTGCTCTTAATTTTACATGAGATGATCAAGTGCTCGACTTACCACTACACTTGTCTAGTATACTCTTCACATGTTATAATTTTACATGTTTTCATCTTTGCATACCATATAGTTTATTTCCTTGCATTTTCCCATTTTTTTAAAAAAAATTTGCACTTTCCTTCCATGTCATCCATTGCATTACATTAGACATATGTTTTTGTAATTTCTTTGTGTGTTCTTAAGTAGGATTTTACTTCATGTTATTTCTTGATGTATAGTTAGATATTTATGTGAATAGGATCATTTGACACCATTTTCACAACTCGGCCAAGTTCCTAAAAGATGCGATAACTTAATATTTATCCCTTTGAACTATAACAAAATTGAATGACCTCTGATGAATGTAACTCACCACACTGTTGTATGTTTTTTGATGGATAGAGTTAAAAGAGTTAATTTATACATGCTTCCCACTTATTTTCTCTTTGATTGAATGGTTAAAAGGCAATTATATAAAAGATGCTTAGCATTTTATAAGATTGTTGTGCTACCTCAGACCCACCATAGCCATGGTGTCGGTCACGACTGTTCTATTTGAACTCTAATAGCCTAAAAATCATCTAATCAATTTACCTTTACGAGAAGGCCATTTCCAACTACCACAACTATTCTCAAACTTACCCACCACAAACGTGGTAACCACCATGGCCGTGCTATCCAGCTAACCCTAATGCTACCTTACTATCATTTTAAAATATTTCCCACATAACCCTATGCTTTTCTCACCACTATATAAACATTAATGGAAACTAGGAGCACAAGGTTTGCTCCCTTAGACATTCATTTCCACCACCTACCACCCACCTACCACTTTTCACCCCGTTTAATCATATTCCACCCCAAAATCCTATTTTAAGGTTTTGGACACCACTTCAATTACCCATAAATTTGGACCTTGGAGGAGGAAATCTCTCAAGCTTGCCATTATTGGAGAAGAAAATTTCATCCACTATTTGAATCTCCATGGATTATTTTATCACTTATTTTACATTTTTACATTTCCAATGTCACGAGTAAATAAGCCTCCTTGTGGGTTGTTTGGGAGAATAGATGTAACTTTACCACCATGTGGATAAATTATTACTGTAAATACTATAAATTAATTTTTAAATGTTATATTAATGCTTATATATCATTTCCTATCTCTGGTATTGTGATTTATGATTGAAACCACCTAGGCCTAGAAGAATGGTGTATATGTCTCTTTTTGAGGAAAACCTCCTAAGTCCCACTGGTGGATCCTTAGGTATCTACCACTCTTCCTACATATGCATATACTTTTCTACCTTTAGTTGTGATATCTAATTGTCTAATAGTGCCTCACTTGATGTACTTAGCAAAGAGAATGTATAAATTTTAGATGGAGGGTGAAATAGAGGTGAAACAACATTCTCTTACACTCCATGCCACACTTTTCCACTATGTTAGGAAAATTCATCCTAGGAACTTAGAATACTGTGCTTTTGATAAAAATATGCCTATAACCTAGTCAATTGAACCTCATAAGGGGGTGATAGAGACTAGTTCCTCTATATACACCCTAAACCACGCAGGTTCAACTAGTAATATTGGATAATTGTTCATCATCCCGACTTGTCGTTCAGTTTGATAACATGTATTAATTGAATGTGTTTCATGGTATGGCCTTAACTAGATTGAAATTCACATTTACCACCAAACTGCTACTTCCCATAGCTATTTTTAACCCAGGTAGCCTTACTTTAGTTAATTGTATTTCTCATGTTAGTTATCCCTTTCTAGAGTAGTGAGTTCTTATCTCGTTCGTGATAGATTTTTCTAGTTTAGTTCATTATTTTCCTTCTAAGTGTAGTTTCTAGCTTATTGGAACTATTTGCCTCCTCTTGTCTTGGTTAGTTAGTTGGTTTATTAATTTTCTAATTAGGATTGCTTTTGATTAGTGTAATGTTGATTTCTAGTCTAAGATAGTGTAATTGCCCCTCTTTCTTAGTTAGATAGTATCATTTGTGTATGGTTAACTTAGTTTTGATTCATGTTTTTTTCCATTGCTTTTTTGACTTAGTGTAATTGAAAATCCTAAGTTTAAACCCCAAAAATAATACACTCTGCAAAAGGAACCTAATAAAGCAAACCATCTCCAGTGCCCCAATTTCTCCCTATGGATCGACCCTTAACTTTACCTCTCTATACTTTACTCTAAAATCATGCACTCGTGGGAAAATTGCTTTGAGTATTTGAGTGTGTTTATTAGAGTCTACAAATTTTGTTCACCCAAGTGTGTGTACCTCATGGACACATCAAGCTTTATAGAGCTATTTCTGGGGAAAGTGGAGCTTGACCTAGTTAGTGTTTTACTTTGAATTTTCCTAATGTCCTCACTATTTCTATCATTTATTCTTTGTGTTCATTCATGCATTTGTGATTACTAAACCTTCTTTATTGTGAAATGTGTAGGTGGCATCATCCATCAAAGAAAGAAGAGATAGTTGATCCTAATAGAAGGAACCAACCTCATAATTGAAAGCCCCCAAATCCTCTCTGACACTACTTTTTTCAAAGAGCTTATACTTCTCCTATTTATAATAATTGACGCTACATCAAGTCATTTTTTAATTCCTCCAGCCATTATTCATATGCTTTGGGTCTTATATTGCTTAATCATGTAATTCCCTATAAGAATATGGATGTTTTTCTAGAGACATCCTCTATTTTCTGAACCCCAACTTTAATCAATTAACTATGTTTGCCTTCTCTTAAGGACAAATCCAAAGATTGACGTGCTTAAAAAATAGAGATAAGTAATTGGGAGGACTTGAAAAATGCTTTCTTGAGAAGTTTTATTCTATTGCATGGTTAACAAAAATGTGGCATGCAATAGTAAACTTCAACCAAATGGATAATGAAAGGTTCCACGAGTTTTGGGAAAGGTACCAAAAGATGTTGTGTTAGTGTCCTCACCATAAGATTCTCCAGAAAATGTTGAGAGAATATCCTCAATATGAAATTCCCTTGTGGAAATGTGTCCAATTTTTTTATTCTAGTCTCTCTCAATTGAGTCAAGCTATAGTTGACTCTTCTTATGGAGGTACTTTCATCACTAAATCTAGAGTCATGTCCATTATTTGATCACTTGACAGAGAATATAAGATATATAACTTCTAGTTTGGTTAATGCTGGTGACCATGCCATTGGTATGAAACCTTCAACTCGTAATGATTCAAGATAAAAAATGATGAAGATTCTTGCTGAAATGATGAATATGATGAAAAATCAAATGGGAGGTGCTCCTAGTCATTCCACCAATTATATTGAGTTCTTTGATAAAGAGAAGGGGGCCCTTCACTCTCATGCAATCGAGAACAAAAAGTTTAAAGGTATAATTCAATATTTGAAGAAGAGATTCTTTATAATTTACATGGATTGATGATGTTAAGAAGAAAATGTCTACTCACATTCAAAATATTAGTACACTTGAGCAAAGAGTGGCTCAACTATCCTTTAAAAATTTCTATCCATGTGTATGAAAAATTTCATCCAAATCCCATGGGAAACTTGAACAACTTTAGTGGATTGGTGAAGACTCCTCAAAATACTTATGCCCCCCACAAGTGCAAGTGAAACCAATTCACCAACACTATGGACCCTGACACCCATATGTACCTATTACTCCACCACAATCATCATTAAACTACCAACATCCCCCCTCAACCATGGAATCAATCCCAACAAGGTGTACCTCCTCTACATGGACATGGCCATGTGCAACAACTCTACCAAGAACCACCATCAATATAGTTCACTCCACCACAAAAAACTCCACACATTCTCATCAAGCGTATGTTTACCCACATATACAACCATACCCACCTCCTATGCAACAATTTTGTGCTCCTTTCCCCCTTTTATGTTCTTAGGAGCATCTGGAGGCTGTTACTGTTCTAATAAGTGGAGAAACCATTGAGAGTCCAATGCATGTTGTTGACAGTGATACTATGATTGGTGATAGAGTTGATAATGTTACTCTAGTGGTTGATGATATTGTGATATCAAGCAGTCTATCATGATACTAAATGACACATTCACTATTTACTTGTATTTCTATGTAAAGAGATAATACAATTTATCCTATTGACCCTATTGTGTAATAACCCCCATTCCCAAATGCATTAGAGAAGCCCTCTACCTCCAAGAGAAAGAAAAAGCACACCAAGGACATCCTTGAGAAATTCAAGCAAGTACACATCAACATGACCCTATTGGATGTAGTGATGCAATTACCTATGTATGCAAACTTCGTCAAAGACATGTGCACATACAAGAGGAAATCTACAAGAAGGATGACCCAAAAAGTGTAGTTCACTAAACTGTGAGATTGTTTATGTAACATGCAGTCCCAAAAAAAAGAAAGGATATTGGAACCATTATCATTCCTTATAACATTGTGGACATCCCATTAATCAAGCCCTTTAGGACTTAGGATCAAGTGTGAATTTAATGGCATATCACATGCACATTGAACTTGGCTGGGATCAGCTGGAGGCAACTCATTACACTCTTCAATTGGATGATAGATGTATAAAGATTCCAAGGGGATGAAAATATGGTGTTTTAGTGATACTGATGATGAAACATTTGTTGTATTTTTAGATGATATTATCATTATTGACATGGGACAAGATAGAAGGAAGATCCCTATAATATTTGGGAGACCATTCTAAGATTCAATTGATGCTACTAATCATGTGAGAACTTTTACAATGTTGATGACATTTAAGCACATGAAGATCATATTGAATACTCACAATTCTTCTGCCAAAGCTGAGGTCATTGGTGCCATTGATGAGGATTTCTATATGTGTGATTTTCTTGATAATATTGTGAAGAATTGTTTACCCACATGGATTCAAACTGTCAGTATGACAAGGGACTTGAGTCTATTGTTGAATTTTATGAACAATTCATTGAGTAGGTCAGTAATGATGAGACAATGGCTTCTAGTGAAGATCTACCTCCTATGAAATCGAGATGCTTGAAAACATCTATTGAAGAGATCCTCATTCTCGAGCTGATAATTCTTCTTGAAGGACTAAAATATGCTTTTCTTGGTTGAAATGACACACTCCTAACAATCTTCTTTCTCTAGACAAAGAAAATGCCCTGAATTCTATTTTGAAGAATAATATTGAGGAAGTTGTCTGGTCCATTTCTAATTTGAGAGGTGTCAATTCATCTATTTGTGCACACCACATTTACTTGGAAGATGATGCTTGCCCAATTAGAGGAATGCAAAGAAGGTTGAATCCAAAGTTGAAATCATTATCACTTAATAGGTAGTGAAACTCCTTGATGCATGTATTATATATCCTATCTTTAACAGTTCTTGTGTGAATCCAATTTAGGATATGTCCTAAAAGGGTGGGATCACAAGTGCACCAAGTGGTGATGGTGAGATAACATCAGTAAGAGAGAAGTCCAAGTGGATAACATGTGTTGATTATAAAAAACTGAATACAAGGACTAAGAAATACCATTCCCACCACCTTTCATTAATTAGATCCTTGATAGTTTGTAAGAAAAAGTTTCTTTTGTTTTCGTGATGGTTATTCAAGGTTCTTTCAAGTGGAAGTACATACAACTAATCAGGAAAAAACCCCACTCTTATGCCCAACATGGAGATTTCCATGCAGGAGGGGTCTTTGCAATGCTCCATCTACATTTTATAAATGTGTGAGGTCTACCTCTACCAATATGATTGACTCATTCCTTGAAGTGTTTATGGATTCTTTTTAAAATTTTAGAGGTCCTTTGATGATTTCTTGACACACCTCACCACTATTTTGGAAAGATATGTAAAAGTTCACATAGTGATTACTTGGTAGAAAGTCACTTACTGATTCCTAAGGGTACTGTGCTAGGACATTGAGTATCAAAATATTAGGATTGAAGTTAATAGAGAAAAAGTGGGTCACATTTCTACTTTGACCATTCCTTCTACTGTAAGACATGTCCATTATTTCTTAGGGGCATGTAGGTTTCTATAGGATCTTCATAAAAGATTTCAGCAAGATATCAAGTCCTTTATGCCATTTTATTGAGAAAGATTTTGATTTCCACTTTTGTGACAATTATAATGAATCATTCAATCACTTGAAACATAAATTGATTTCTACTTGTATCATGCATGCCCAAACTTATCTAGGCCATTTAATATCTTGAATGATGCATCATATACCATAGTGGGGGCTATTCTTGGCCAAAGCATATGATGGATTCATCATGAAATGTATTACACAATAAAAACTTTAGATGAATCACAAAGAAACAACACCACCACCAAAGAAGAGTTGCTTGTATTCTTATTTTCTCTCGACAAGTTTCACTATTATGTTCTAGAAAACAAAGTCATTGTCTACAATGATCATGTTTCCCTTAATTATCTCATTTCTAAAAAGATTCAGAATGCTTTGGCGATCACATTTAACCACATCGGTGATGCTCAAATCCAAAGGGAGCCACCTGATGATGAATTTCCACCTTGACTTGGAGAAACACCATTAAGGAGAACACAAGAAGCCCCATGATGATCCTTTAGGTTCACTAGAGAAGCAACTAGACTATAAGGAACCTAAAGAGGATTATGAGAGGTTCTAACCAAATGCGATTGGACTAGTGATGAAAATCCAACTCAACAACTAGATTTACATTTTACTCTCCTATTTGGTTAATTTATGATAAATACCCTTATCTTGGAAAAAAATGAGAAATAATTGTATTATAAAAAATTACAAACAAATACTCTAACTGATTAGAAACTATAAAGAGAACAAATCTTTGTTCAACTTCCACCACATCTCTACTATGTAATTACTTTTACTTATAAATGGAACTAAATTAATTATTTATGCAAAAAAATATATACATTTTTTTATAACCTTGCTCTTTTGGCTGAGCTCTGTGGTGGACATGGCGAGCAGGGGTAGTGGTACTGACTTCGGCTTAGGCCCCAGGGTTCAAACTCCCTCAGAGAAGTGGAGCAAGCCTGGCGTGGACGTCACGTGGCACATGACTGGGAAAAGATGGTGGAAGGACCCCCTCCCCGTATTAGGGGAATAGTGGAGGTGGACCCTAAGATGCCCTTCTTCTGCGAAGGTGATGAGAGGACCTAGATACGCTTCACAAAGTTGATTATGGAGGAGATGGATGACTACCATCGATGCTCTACCATTGTTTAGGTCATGGGGCAGAATGCGAATTTTTTTCACATCAAAGGGTGGATGCTTAGGAACTAGAAGCCCAAAGGCGAGTTGGAGGTGTTCACACTCACCAGTGGGCTTATCCTGGCCAGGTTTGCAAATGAAAGAGGCATTGGTGTGACCCTGAATGGAGTCTATTGGTTAATTAGCGATCATCTATTCTTGGTATGGCTCTGGACCCCAGAGACGAACATTAGAAGAATAACACTCAAAATGACACCTGTGTGGGTATCCCTCCCTGAAGTGGGGAAATACTAGTCTACTCACGCGATCAAAGTGATTGCCCATACCATAGGGAAACCTAGGGCTATAGATTGAAGACCAGATTGCAGCATGCTCAGGTGCACCAGGTTCTGCATGGATATAGTGGTTAACAAAGCTCCACCACCTCTAGTCATGGTTGAGTTGCCAAACTGAGATGAGTGGGAAGTGAAGGTTAGTTACGAGGCACTACTTGATCGACGTGAAAAATGCAAGGTGTTAGGGAACAATGAAGGTGGGTGTCCAGGCGAGAGGAGTGATACTCTGATTCTTTCTCCCACCATTGTCATTGTGAGCACTCATCAAACACGTAAGGTGCAAGAGAGACCAAAGTCACCCTCCCTCCCCCCAAAAAAAAGAGGCTTGTTGCAGAGGCATCTATAACAGTCAATGATCCTCCAGGGGAGACAAAGACTATCATTCTGGAGGGGGGGATATTGAAGTGCCTGGTCCTAGACCTGAACAACCTATTATGGATGTGACAGCTACTGGGACATAGAATTTCATAGAAGTTAGGAGTAGTAAAGGGAAGACAATATCAGTAGCAGGAGATAATGACAGTGATGATACCTGCATTCAGGAGGCGGGTTCCTCGATAGTGAACCAGTTCAATGTGTTGAGTGATATGGGTGAGGAAATGCCACATGAGGTCAGTAATGACAAGGGAAGAAGGATCTGGACTATGGATAAAGGGAAGGGTAAGGCCAAACCTAGAAGAGGGAGAGGTCACAAACAAGAAGGATATATGTCTATTCTCGCATGGAACGTGCGAGGGGCATCCATGCCCAAGATGTAGAGGAAGTTTAGAACAATCTTGAATGCGATGAAGGCTGAGCTTATCTTCTATTTCGAGACCCAGATAAACATATGCATGGAAGAGAGGATCAATACTATGTTCCCACATGGTTGGAGCTGTTTATCAAACATTGACCAGGATAAGGGAGGAATAATAGTAGTAGGCTAGAAACCTGATCGGTGGTAGGTGGAAACCATCAATTTTACAGGCCATACGATGACTGCCAGTTGTTTTAACCAGGGAGGATTCTCAAGAGTAGTCTCAGGAATCTATGGTGAAAATTTGGAAAGTGATAGGGACAAGATGTGGGAAGCTATGGTGGATACAGTTTAGAGTGAAGTCCCTTGGATTATACTGGGTGACTTCAACAACACTCAAAGGATGTGGGAGAATCATGGGGGTAGCAAGGTCCGTGAGTGAGTCATGGAGAAATCCAATGTTATTTTTAAATAGGCTGGTATAATTGAGCTAAACAATATCGGTGGAAAGATTTCAAGTAGCAATAATCAGAATCCAAGAGGTAGAATTGCAGGCATGTTGGACAGATGCCTGGTGAATGAGGCTTGGCTAGATCTCTTTCCCCAGGAGGTAATAGAAATGGGAAATCACTATTTCAGTGAACATGCCTGGATGAAAGAGAATCTCATTCAACTAGTGCACACCAAGAAACCGTTAAAATTTTTGAACCTGTGGTGTGAGTGGGAAGGCTTCAAAGAGGCTATGAACAACAGTTGGGGAGAACTAGTACATGTTAATCCAATTTATGTGGTTCTAAAGAAGCTATAGAGAATGAAGAAATAGCTTAAATTGTGGGCCAATGCAAAAGTTAACCTAGTTAATATTTTGAATACTGTTAATAGGAACTATAATGAAGCATCTATAGTGGCGAGGCATAAGCTGTTGGATGAGTCTGCTGTCCTTTATCAAAAAGTTACTTCCAAGAGGTTGATGGATCCAGATAAAGCTTACGATATGTATTTATGGCAGAGAAGCCGATTGAGATGGATTGAAGATGGGGAAAGATATACTAGAGTGTACCATGCTGCTATAAAAATAAGGAATTACTAGACTCCATACATGAGCTAGTAGATGAAAAGGGGCAAAGGAGTAAAGGCAGGGAGTAGGTGGATATGCATGCTATAGACTTCTTTAAGAACCTATACAATAGCAAGCATAATTACATCAATGCTAATGTTATTGATCTCCCAAAAAGATTGAATGTAGAAATGAATGAATCCCTCTGCAAGGATGCTACTGATGAGGAGTTTCATGTTGCTATCTGATCCATACACACCTCGAAGGTGTCAGGGCCTGAAAGGTTCAATAGAATGTTTTTCTAAATGATGTGGTCGGTTATTAAAGAAGATGTCTGTGCAGTGATCAAGTGGTTCATCAACTTCTGATAGATAGTCACTATTTCATCAAGTAAATCCTAATAACTAAGAATGTTGTAGCCATAACAGACTTTAGGCCCATTTCCTTGTGTTCGGTTCTATACAAGGCTATTGCTAAGATGCTTTTTGAAAGACTTAAACCCATCTTGCCACACATCATATCTAAGGAACAAAGTGCCTTTATTAGTGGGAGAAGCATGGGTGATTTCTCCTTGCTTGCCTATGAATTTTTGCAGGATTTCAAGGTGACGTGCTCAAGTGCTAAAGCATGTATGAAAGTTGATATTAGAAAAGCATATGACCATGTCAATTGGGACACTTTGTAGAAGATTATGAACCATCTAGGCTTAGATCAGAGGTGGATCGATCTTATGGTATAATATGTACAAACAACATCATTCTCCATCCCAGTATATGAGGCTCCACAGGGAATGTTCAGATCTACTAATGCCTTATGCCAGGGAGAGACACTCTCACCTCTGCTGTTCACACTGGTGATGGAGGGGTTAACTAATCTCATTAAAAAGGAGGATACAGGAAGGATTATACCCTATAAGGTTCAATGCATCAGAGTTAGGACACATCTCATATTCGTTGATGACATCTTGCTCTTTTTTGTAGGCAATGTAAAATAACTCAATGAGTTCAAGAAGTTGCTGGCATCATTTGGGAGGATTACATGGTTGTATGTCAGTACCATCAAATCGAAGATCTTCCTTTATAGTTCCTATGATAATAGAAGGGGAAGGCATAAGTGCACCACTGGTTTGAGGAAAGGGCATTTCCCTAATTTCAATAGCCGGAGACAGAAGTGTGGCCAAAGATTAAGTCAGTTGCTTGGATAAACTCAGAAGAAAAATTGATGACTGGGCAAGGTTGAATATATCCATGGCTGGGCGGCTTGTTCTGGTTAGAGAAGTGATTCAAATCCTGGTTCAATTTTGGTCACATATGTGTGAAATGCCTAAAAGCACATTAAAAACCATCATGTTCTTGGCCACAAACTTCATCTAGGGAGGAAAGGGGCATGGAGTGGTCTGGGACACCATAGACATACCTTATAGATTGGGGGGCCTTCAATTGATGGATCCATCCGACATCATGAAGAATAGATGTGAAAATAGGCTTAATAAGTTCCTCTCAGATAAACCATCAATCTGGAGGAACTGGATGCTAAGAAGATATGGATAGTCACCCTCCTTCTGGAAGGGGCTAAAGCTTCAAGGTGCTGGAGGGCCATGTGCAAGCTCTTAAACATAAACCAAATGATGTACAATGTTGATTCTTATGGTGTATGGTGTCCCATAATCTAGACAATACAAATCAACACAAGTGCGATCCCTTTGATTCCTTGTACTAACATCTTCTGGGGTGGTGTTCACTATCCCAAGTGGTGCACCTTGGCATACAAAGGCATTATCAATAGATTGCCAACCAAAGATAGGATGAACAACTGGGGGTTGAATGTGAACCCTAAATGTATGCTCTGTGATAGAGATGATGAATCAAGGAATCAACTCTTTTTTGCCTACAGGTTCTCTAAAACAATCTGGTGCCTCATATTCTTAAGGAATGGGTGGGGCAGCGTTGTGCCTAGCACCTTGGATGAGAGCATGTAATGACTCAATTGGAAGTTCAGAGGCAACAAATACCTGAGTAGGTTTGCGGGACTCTACCTCATAGGTGTTTTCTTTTTTGTCTGGTGGGAAAGAAATGCTAGGATACATGGCAACATACCAAGAACTAAAATCTAGGTCATAGATGATTTTGGGTACCACCTTGGTGCCATCGTTAGAACCAGTAGAAATTTTTTTGTATATAAAATGACCTCACGAGAACCTATTGGGGATTTTGTATGTAACCCAATGGTGTTTTTGAATGAGATCTGGTCCCCAGATGCTCTATTTTGTTCTGTATAACTTGCTATACTTCACTTTTGGCAATATATTTACCTATTTCCAAAAAAAATCTATACATAGAAAAACCATTGAACTCTTCACAATTGCGCCACTTTATAGACTCATTTAAGTGTCATATACTTATGTCTAAATATTATGATCCTAATATCACTTATCATATTCCACTATTTATATGATATGTTTTATTCCCAAAACTATTATACATATTTTCCATGATCTAATGACTATGAAAATACTCTACAATCTTATTTTGATATGATCTTTCTAATTATGACCTCAAATCAATACTTCAACCACAATTTTGTTAAGTAAAAAAATTCAAAGGTTAATCATGTATCTTTTGTTAAACTAAATTGGCATTAAATAAGGACTTAGAGCAATATTATGTTCAAGATCACTCACTTCAACAAGATACAACTCATAATACTTCAATATCATATTCTGTACTAATACTCCAAAAAACTATCTCCCTATAATTTAGTTCTCCCTATTTTATGAGTAATAACTGCTTAAGTAATCTCTATAGTTATTGATAATTGATAATACTCTTAATTTTTAGGATTACCAGGATCAAGTGAGGAGCATCTTTGGACTTCTACTTATGAACTAAAGGTACACTTTACCTCTTACTTTACCTATTATATGGTATGGATGTACATTGTGTGTATAAAAGACTTGGAATATGATATTGGAAGAAATACATATTCTAATATGTTACCTTGCTTAACGTGTTATGTATATATAAAATTGAATAGAAGGAACATAATTTTCTTAAAATATGATTTTTATTTCTTGAAAAAGTTCCTTGTTATACATATTAGTACCAAGTCGTATTTTCTACCTCTAAGCTCTCTAAAGGTCTCACCTTAGAATAAATATTTGCTACAACTTCAAGAAAGAGGATACATCCTTTTTCTATCAAGGTTTCATATTTAATAGAAGAGATAATCATATTTAGTTTCTTTCCTTTCACCCAAGTATCATTAAATGTCCAAAAGTAAATTGGGTGCATTAAGTATTACTTTCTAGGTTGGGAAATCAAGCATGATATAGCTAGAATAAAGGCAATCCATCCCAAAAATTAGGTCACAATCCCCCTATAAAGGATAATGATATACGAATAAATTTTCTGACCAATGTAGGAAATATAATATATTTCAATTTTCCTAAGTGAAGTAGATTCCAATGGAAGTTATTACATCCAGTATACAACCTAGATTCTTTATCTCTCATATGATCATGAGAGCAAAACTTTCCTAAATGAAGGTGTGAGTCAATCCTCATTCAAATCAGTATATGTTAGGATGATATTGATGATAAAATCCCTCTTTGTGCCTCATCACCAAAAATATATGCAACTATAGCATTAGGTGGTTGAGACGAATTCAACTGACCCACACTTCATTATCAATCTCCATGTATATTGATACTGCCCGAAACCTAGTTTATTCAAACTACCAAGTCTGGCCATTACATCCATTTCCATCAAACCCCAAGCCTATATAAGGCCTCAGAAATTACAAAGTTATCAAACACAACCTTTTGGAACCCTAATTGCTTGAGAAACTCCCGCAACCAAACCCCCAAGTTCCACTTACAATGTAGGTAACCCTAACCCTGTACCCTCAACATAGGGTGCCACTAAACAATAATGGATTAGCTTGGAGCATCGCACAGAGTTGTCAAAGGTCCCAAATAGTTTGGAGCATGAGTTAAAGTCCCTAGCTTGTCCACGATCTCTAGCCATGATCCTATAAAAGCTTGGAATTAAGACTTCACCTCCAATCATTTATGGGCATCAGAAGTAGAGAAACTCCAACAAACTTGATAAGGCCATATCTTGCCAAAACTTGAGGTAATCTGCCCTCTGTAGTTCTTTTTTTCCCGCAAAGTCTTGGCACACCTACCACCTTTCTTCCCGTATTTCTTTGAGATGAGGTGGCCATTGTCTTTGAAGGGGTTAGATGTAGGCAACCGAACCCCTAGGCGTGACTCTTAGCATATGCAGCCTGTAGTCAACTCCTTATTTAACTTTTGACTAATAGAGGCTTTGTGGGTGATGTGGGGGGGGGAGGAGGAGGAAGAATCTGCATTAAGAAAGTATCTCACTACCCCTAATCCGTGTAATTGACCCGATCATTACATAATGATACTCAAGCCTTTTGCCATTTGATAAACATAGCTACAAGTGGGGTAATTAGACCACTTGGACCTTGAACACATATTAAAAACATCAGGGAAATATGTTCATTTTCTTTTGGACTGAGCTAGGCCAACCAAATAAGTTATGTCAATCTATGTGCTAACATGGAGTTACCAAATTGGTTAAAAAATGTTTATTTTGTAAAAATTCTAGATCAGAAATGATAGATCAAATTATACTCAATCTATATGTAAATTCATGAGAAAATCATGTAGAATCTGAATAAGATAGTGTTAAGACATAATTATGGTTTTAATTCCAAAAAATATGTTTAGATGTATGAATATAAGTTGATGACTATGTGTAAACCCTAAATTTGATATGTAGGATGCTAAACTTATGGAATGCATTTACTTTGGGATATAATATGTTCTTATTGAATGATAATGAAACACCAAGATCTTTGTAAGACCAATATATTACTTATGTGCATCTAGTATGCCTAATCAATGGACCCTTAACATAAAACACTTTGTGTTTGGGAACCTAACCCTAACTACTACCCTAAACCAAGACTGTAGGAGCAACACTCAACCATGGTCCCTATCAATTGACTATGATTATAGTATTATATTTTTATATAGTAATTTGTAGATTGTTTGGATTATGACTTCTTTGGAATGCATATAACTTCAAGTTATTGGATTATTATTTCATGGTTTATTCATTGGAGAAATATGTGGTTCTTTTTTGAATAATCATGCGTACCAACTGCCTATAATTTCCATATGTTATCCAAATGTTTGATCATATGCCAAAATTGCTTGGGTGTTTATTAAAAATTCCAATTTAGCTATAATGCCCTATATAATCACATATGAATATCATGATATATTGAACCTAATATTAAAACAACCAAGGGTAATTCATGTATGTCCAATGATAAATTGACACATGAATAGATACAAGGTGTCATGACAAATATGGGTCAGAGAAGAAAATTGAATATAAAAGTTTGACTTCTAGATGCTTTCCAAATGTTTGATCATATGGATAAACTTATTGGAAGTTTATCAAAATTTCTTGTTCAACCATAACGGCTGTGTATCCCATATGAATACCATGATTTTCTGAACTTACTATTAAACCAACCAAGGGTAATACATGTAAGTCCAATGATGGATCATAAATAAATAGACACAAGGTGGCATGATAAATATGGGTTATAAAAGTAATATGAATATATAAGTTTGATATGTTGAGTTCACTGGTTTCTATACAATACATGTTTTTATCCATTTGTGCACACAATATGTTTGCACCTACATACACCATATAGAAATAATATGATTGTGTCTTTGTTTGTTGGCATTTTAGGTTAGGTTAATCACTTAAAAATTGGATATATGGAGATCTAGATGAATGTATCAAAGAAAGCTTTCAAAAGGACTAAATATAATTTTAGTATTAATATTTTCTCTCACATAATATGTTCCCTTCAAAAATTGATGCAACTCATTTACGGAGCATTTATCTTGAATTTGTTATCAATCAATGTTTTATAATTATTAAGGATTCTTGGTTATTTTTAAAATATGGATCTTGAAAATTTGGATGATGATCCTTGCCCACTCAGCCTGCCTTCGATGGAGGATAAGACGGGGAGCGGGTCATCAAAGATTTAATGGAATCTAGATCAACACTTGAGTCCTGTGGAATTTGCATACAATAATCACCATTGTAGTTTGGATATGGATCCATATAAAAATTATATGAGATGAAGTTTAAACCTTTCATTTGTTCGAATGAAGTTGGTGAATATAAATTTTTGGAGCATAGTTAGTTGAGGAGATAATATAAAAAAGCAATGATAAAACTGTAGGTGTGATGTTTTTGGGTGCATCAATCACCAGTTTGGACCAACAATTCAAGCAATGTTTGATCTAGCTGTGGTTGACGCCAAAAATACAACCAATCATATAAATGTGTATATTGATATTTACTTACTATAAATGGGTGAAAATTGAAACATAGTTTTGTAATACCGTTACCTAGATAAAAAATCCCAAACCTAAGCGGTGGTGATCAAAGATGAAATATTGGGGGAAAAATGGATAAGTATAATAATTATTAAACAATCTAAGACATATATGTTATCCTTTGAGGTAGACCTCAATAATGTATTTTTTATTCCTTTCTATACCTCTTTTTGGGACAAAATGCAGTCTACAACATGATTCAAGGTTCCTCTTTTATTCCTTGCCTTCTCCTTGCTACACTAGGTGACCTACATGTGTGAGGAGAAGGTAGTGGTCTATGGATGGTCAAGTTTGGAGAATTTCAGCTAAACTTGGGCATAGAAATCTTGAAATCAATATTTATATCAAGAATAAGAGTCAAGGTGACTCTAAGCTCATCAAACTATTAATATTTTATGGAAATAAAGCAAAATGTGAAGAAAATAAATATGTTATTTTTTATCGTGTTAATGTTTTTGAATATGTAAGCCTTGATTTGTTATTTTTTATATATTATTGATAAAATTAGAGATCTTGTTATAGATTAAAGGTACTTTTTGCACAAATGATTTTCATGTGAATGTGATACTTCTCTAAGTCAACAATTGGTACTATAAATCAACACTTGATGCTGCTTTGGATGTGGATTCATCATATATCATGTGATTCCAATAAAATTTTAATTTTTCTCTTCTCTTGGATCATATCTAGGAGGTTTCCCTACCTTAGATTGGTATAGTTGGAGAAGTCTAGGGAAATGCTACTGTATTTCCATAGAAATCAAAATACATATCATAAACCCACTAGTGGCATCAAGTGTTGAAAAATAGCTTAGGAACACATGGATACAAATACAAGTGATGTACTAAAAAGTAGTTCTTTGTATCATGGATATGATGAATCGAGTGTTCACAAAATATCCAGATAAGCTCTTAATTGTGTTCATATATGATATCTTGATATATGATGCATGGGTTTTTAGTCATTTTCACATGCATATTTTACTTGATTGATGTGTTGATTTGTCATTTATTTGATTAATTATGCATGAAATGCTATCAATGGCCTATTCTACCTAAAACATCAAATTATATGATTTTTACTATTTAAGATGATTTAATATTTATGCCGAGCATTTATCCACGTTCTTGTGCATTTTTAGGTACAATTGAACTTCACAGAGTTGATACTACTGACACCAAAAGTCAGTGGTACTGACTTCACATCGATACTGGACCAGAAAAGACTTGCACATACTCGATACTACCAACACTCAAAGTCGGTAGTACCAAAACCTCATCAGTAAAGCAGAAGGATGAATCATAAAAAATTGATACTACCGAGTTCACAAACTCGGTACTACTGAGATGGCATTAGAGAAGCAGTTCTCGGGTGACCGAAAGACTCGGTGCTATTGAGACAAATTGATAGTACCGACATTGTCATGAATCGCGACTACCCTAGGAACTCAGTACTACCGACTACCAAGTCAGTACTACCGAGTCTGCCCGATTTGACAAATTTGAAGACAACAATCTAATCCAACAGTTGGTGTTATTCATACTGTAAGTGACTCCTATGACCTATGGGGAGTTCGTCCAGACCAAGGGGCAGCCATTTTGCATTGTATGACACCAGCAAGAGAGGAGAGAAGAGAAAGGAACCGAAGGCCTCACCCGGGTTGATCCGAGCACCTCTGGAAGGCAAATTTGTAGCTGAAAGACAGTAGATTGCACGCACGACATAGGGGATCATCCAGATTAGCTATTCTCCAGGGGTTACTTAGTTTTTCTAATGTTTCTCACATTTTTCTCTTTCTCTATCATGTATTCATCAATGAAAACTATGTAGGGCTAAACCCCTTGATTCCTTAGGACCTGGGAGTAGCCCGGATATGCATTGTAACTGATTTCCATGCATTAATATCATCTTTGTCCCTATTTTCTGGATATAAATCTATGAAGTTGCCTTGTTCTGTTTATGCTTGATCAACATAGATAGATTATTAGACTCTTAAATATGTCGGGGGAGAGGTTAAGGGTTGGAAAGCATAGATTTACCCATTTATTGTACCCCTTCGGAAAGGCAGAGAATAAACGGGAGGAAAAACCCAAAGTCTAATCATAAAGCACCTCACTAATCAACCAATTGCTATGCAAATGGGATTGGAATTAGAATAGGGAGTGAACTATGCTGCGGTAGTGGGTAGTTTTGACTACAGACTCTTTATCTAGTGATAGGGATAATAGAATAGTGTATGGAATGAATTGCAATGTTATCTATGGTGAAACCATAATCCTATGGAATTCCCTAAAATATGAGTAACTTAAGTGTTAAGATTGTTTTGTTCTATTTTTTTTCTATTCAATCAAACCAATTCAATTTCACTGGCCTAGATGATTTGACCATAGTTAGTAGTAGTCTTCTGGAGAACGTTTCCCTGTGTTCGACTCGGGCCTCAAAAGGGCCTATATTACTATGATACATTCACTTGTGTATAATACATGGTAAAAACGTGTCAATATACTATGCAAATGCAGAGGCATCCTCATTTGTCTTTGCTATTATTGAGGTAGCTAAATGTTGTATGCAAAGTTCAATAGGTGCATGTTTTGGATGACTGAAGTGGTATTCTTTGGTCATGTCATACTTGAGAAGGGGATTTGTGTACATCCCAAGAAAATGATTTTTGTAAGTTGGAGTACCCAGAGACATCGATAGATGTTTTGATTTTCCTTGGATTAGGTGGTTACTATTTATAGTTCATCACGAACTTCATCTCTATAAACATGTTGAGTAGATAACCATCAATGGTGTACCTTTTGTTTCAAATGAGGAGTGCCACTACTATTATATCTGTTAAAGGAAAACATGCCTTAACAACTTTACTTGTTCTTATAGATATGCAAAGTGTAATATGATCTTATGTGACTTAACAAATATGTCTTAGTACCGTGCTGATGCAAGATAAGACCATGATATCTTGTTCTTCCTAAAAACACAAGAAACATGATGAGAGCCATCCAAAATATGATCTAGATTTAGGTATTGAGACACTACCATTATGGAGTGAAGCTCCTGATCTTTTTGAATCACATGATCCTCAAGAACATATTTACATATAAGGGGATAAACATAAGGTATGGGAGATTTTGAGGCTGACCAAGGATTATGAATCTACCATAAATTATCACACTGTAAGGCAATTATCAAGGTTTAAGTGTTGAACAAAAATATGTCTTTTTCCAAAAACAATGTGCAATTATACTCTATGGCTTGCATCAAGAGAGATACATTTGTATCTATTAGCCATATGAACATTGCTAGGATGGATGTTGGTATGTATTCAAATATGTATAACTTAGGATACCAAATTAGATATGCTCAAAGATCAAATGTAGTGATAGGTGGTATACTCATGAGACCCAAATCCACTAATCGAGGTTTACTCTTATCGAAGGTGAGATTACACCAACCATCCAATTTTGATCACTAACTAAAACCAACCTTTAAAGATTGTTTTCTTTTAAGCATATGAAACTTCTAATGGTATAATAAAATCTTATCCAACAACATCTATATATGTGTACATCATTTTTTTCCTATTCAACTATTAGAACAAGACTAAGCAGATCAAAGTTTGATTATAATATTTTATCATAGATCATTTACAATGTTATATAAAAATTTTGTCATTTCACTCTCACATCTAAGCATTAGAGGAAGAGTAAGTGATTGACTACTAACTATAGATCCTCTTTGGGAACATATACAAATCTAATTTTTCTAGAAGCTTGCTTCTAGATTCTCATGCTAACATTGAACATCGACATGAAGAAAATAGTTTACTAGAGTGTGAGATAATTCAATGCATTGAAAGTCACCAAATGACTAAGACAATCCAAATATGATGGAGCAAATGAGTTATATGCAAAATAATACAATCATGGAAGTTGGAATATGTTACCATACGACATGGTAGATGTGTTGAAAATAACTACATGTAGTACATAATGGATAAAGACTCATTATTCATTTTACTAGGCCACCAATCAACATGCAATTCACCACAACATGTAAAAGTGTCACAAAAGGCTACAATCTCACTATTGAGGACCCCTGACTCTAAGCCTACTAAACTATCACTCCAACATGGCGTGGCTTGCATGCATACACTAGACTCCTCCTTTAGATTTGGGCATTGAAGTAGAGATTCAAAGAACTAGATTAATGTCCTACATTGATGGTTCCATAAAGGAACATATTCATTAGTAGATAAACTATATGAACTATATATGTGCCACCCTAATGAGAAATTGACGTTGAGAAAAAAACTATTATAAGTGGAGTATGCTTATTGGGATTAGTCCATCAAACCCCATTAGTACATTCTTGCTACCTCATCCTAGAATCTTCCCACTTGTAGGTGATGAATGCATATTTGTCTTAGTTTTAGCGACTATGGTAGCCTAGTTTTGCATCCAAATATCTTAGTTTCATTAGAAATAGATCTATTTTAATATACTTAGGTTTCCATGCTAATTTGAAGGAATTTGATACTTTTCTGGACTCCTTTTGTAGGTTTTGAGTCTTATCACTGTATAGAAAGAAGACCTAGGGGGTCCCACTGCTCAAGTATCCTACTGATCGATCTACCAATCAAACTTCAAATATCATCAACTATTAAGCATCAAGGATTGACCTTCGGTCCATCAACCTCAATGCTCAAGCATCCCATCGACCTTGAAGGTCGATGACCAAATATCTATCTCCAAACTAATTGACCTCTTTTGACGAAGCTCCACCATCGACCAACAACGTGCATCTACCATCGGTCGAAAACCATTAGTAGACATTTGTCAATCGACATTCATAGGTAAAAAACCATTAGTAGACATTTGCCACCACTAGGAATTCGATCATCCATATCAAGGAGTTCGATAGTCCCAACATCAATGGGTGGGAACCCTAAAACCAATAACCCCAATGCTCCCCGCATGGGCTATAAATAGACCCTATATCTACCACCAACAAAGCATCCAAATTTTGGTGAAAATACCCATATTTTATTGGTTCTTTCTCCCTAGACCTCTATGGAAAGGAAAGAATATCAACCAAGTGAGTAAGCATATATCCAAGATTCTCTTCCATCATTACGATCTACCCCTTTGTGTTCCCATTGTCCTTTCTCCCTTGATCTCTATTGCAAGGAAGGAAGATTAGCCAAGAGAGTAAACAAGGCACCCACACTACTCCTTCTTTCTCCATTATTCTCCTCCATATCCATCGACCTCCTTGATGCCACTAAAAAGTAAGGGACCAATCCTTCCACCATTGATGGAAGTCCCATCCACCATTCATAACTAATGTCACGTCACTTACCCAATCTCCATAAGTCAGGGTCAATACTAGAGGAAGAAGACTACATGTTGCACACAATGCCATGTCTCCGCCTGGCTAATCTGATGAAAATGATTTCACCTTATAATTTCTTATGTTGCATTGATCTCCCTATTTGGATCATGTATTTTACTCAGTAGGGTACGATGATTAACCCCACTGCCTATTTCTTGCAATTCATTCTTGTTCAAATTTTGTATGGACTCATTTAGTTTGATAACAATCATTAAATGCATTTTTTGTGGATTGATCACCATCTCAAAGTTGGTTTATTATAATCTTAGACTCCAAGAACCTCAACTTTTAAGATTTCAATATGAATTGGTTTTAGTTGATGTCCTAAAGAGAACATCTGGTGGAAAGTCTCTGGAGTAGTAGACAAATGATATGTAAGCATGGATACATCAAGCTATGATATTTTCTCGTGTAAGTTTATAATGATGAAAGGGGAAACTTCCACAATTCCAATTCAATTTTTATATGAGTTTGGATTTGAATGAGGTGAAGCCCAATTCCACCCTAATGTTTTCCATTCTTTAATCTATATCCAATTTTCTTCCAACTTTTACTTTTTTGCAAATAGCTTAATTCAAACCAATCAAATCTTGGTTTTAAATATTTGTCTTAGCTCAGCTAGATACAAACTAAAATCTTCTTTAAATTTTTTTCCTTTGGAATTTGATCCTCAACTATAATGCAATAAGATTCGTCCACTTGTGGGTAGTATTATTATATGTTTTTTTGATAGACTATGAATTTTATTCCAAGTGAACTTGTTAGTGCAATAATATCCACATCAAATTTTAAGGGGAGCATCCTCACTGGGATTGATCCATCATACCCCATCATTACATTCTACATTTGTTGGTAGACTCATTCAGTCCTTCACAACACTCACCTTTGTGATGGAGTATACATCATTCAGGTCATCCAGAGTCTAATTGATTCTTTTATTTAATTGATCATTCTTATAATGTGCATTTCTTAGGTTAACTCTATAAGTAAAAATTCAATCTCATTTTCTATGCAAATAACTATAACTAAGTTACTAAATTTCATAATATACATTTTCTTGAATTGATTAATCCTAAGAATATGAATACATTGGAAATATAATTTCATTTATCATCTTAAACACTTAGATAGAATCAACAAATAAATTTCATCATATATTCTAGAATTTATTTATTGGTGTACAACTAGTTAAAAACCAAGTTGTTGGTACCTTAGATCTATTTTTTGTGTTTGTATAAAAATTAAGCTCACACCATGTACAAAAAAAGATGATAAACACATACACACTGGTAGAACCCACACTAAAACTCTTTAAACTATAAAGTCAGCCTATACGGGTCTTGTATAGATTTTTTAAATTGAAAAATATGATGCCCAACATAATGTAATGATGTGTAGAGCACCTTCATCCCCAAAAGATACCCTTGTGTTTTATTGTAATAAGTTAGCTTACAAATGCCCAAGGGATAATGTCATTCATTTCCAAAGTCATTTCCAAAACAATATAAAGTTCACACCTACCATGATGCATATATCATTGTTTTTCATGAGAAAAAAATCTAGATATGAGGGTCTTATCTGAAGACATTCTTAACAAGATCTCAACCATTTAAAATTTGCAAATTCTTCCTCAGCTAGTTAAAAAAATGAAATTGGCTGATATTATGACAATACTAGTTAGTATAGATATCATGGCTACTTTTTAAGAAGGTCTAGATCAAATCTTGGTGCATTTCAAGGAGCAAGGGGAGCAATTTATTTTCCTCTGGGAAAACTAGAATTTGTCTAAGACCTAGGGTTAATGCATATGAGGGGGAAGGGGTCTTTCTCATTTGTGATTTATCAACCAAACGTATCCATCCTAAAGTCAAATATGTTACTCCCATTTTTCCTATTTCCATACAAGATAGCTTGTGACATCATGGTGAATCTCTACAAAAATGAAAGTGGGATCACAGTCAGATCTTAGAATTCACTATCTGTCTTTGTGTTTGTATTTGGATTTTTTTTTGTGATGCACCCATCATGAATATTTGGTTATTTGATAGTTTATCAAAGTCATCTTTGAGTGTTTTGGCACTTGATGCATTTTGATAAGTGACAACAATCAATTTTTGTGTTGTTCTCTTCTCTTGTTCTTTGTTCATCATGTTTGCTTCTCCCTATCCTATTGCCCTTGAAAACTACATTTATATAGTGATCATGGTCTTGATCCTATTGACATAATAATTTGTCATTTGTCATGGAGGTTATCTCTTCTACTATTAGTGTCTATGTTACTTTGTAAATAGGTGATATTTATACCATATTTATCATTTACTTCATATATTATAACTCCCAGGAAGGATTTTTAGTTGAAAGTACAAAAGTGGTGATAATGAATAGATATATGGTGGAGACACCAATGATGTTCATTGCATGAGGTTCCAACGTACCCCATTAAAACATTAAAAAAATTATATTACTACTACAACTTGGAATTAGCTAGATCTAAATGATACAAGGGAGACATGTTCTCAAGAATACTGTTGGAAAAGTATGTCACATACATATCCCTTACATGTTAGTTATTGGTAGGATTGATCATGGATTCAAGACACAATTGGTTTTCGGAACATGCCTATCAAGTAATTCCACAACTTGATAATTATTTTATGAATGAATTGCACGATCGCTTACATAAAGACACTACTATGACATACAAGGAATGTATCAACGTCATTGATGTTCATTCATAAAATATTGTGACATGCCAACTAGTTATGGATGAGTCATGGTGGTGATTCTGTATGTTGTATTCCTGTTCTAGAAAATCATGTTTTTCTAACCATCACTTATCTAATATTGCTTTCTTTGAAAAAAACAAGGCTCCTTATAAAGGGTAGTGGTTCCCTAGAGGTTAGGACCTCTCAAGGGCATGGGAATTTATTACTGATTGGAAAGCCTTATGTATTTCTCAGAATAAAATAAAAACACACATACACACACGTGTGTGTGCTCACTCGCTCACCTCACCCCGCCCCACCCGACCCGGTTTGATGCGTGCATGGATTTAACTTTTATGAAACAATTTATTTTTATTTGTTTTGTTTTCGGATATGACATTTGGTTTTCTATGTTGCGTCATTTGGAGTCTGTTGACAACGTTTAAGACATGAAGAATTAACCTCTTTTGATTACCCTTTAAGCTAGTCATTAAACGTGACATTAATGACACACATTGGAGAGACCAACAATTGCAGCAGTGTAATGGGTGCAGACAGCTACTGTGAGATAGCTGATACACTATCCATATAAGAAGGCATCCTCTCTCATTTGAGATATATATCGAGTACACCTAAGATACAATCAGAAAGAAAAGACCTGAGATAAACAACAATAATTGCATAGAGTTTCTTCTTCGCTACCCTTTCCCTTTTCTCCACTGCAAGAAGCTTATTTTCCCAAACATTCTTCTATTTGTTGCTATCTTATGTTGGCGACACTTTGTGATGTCTATTTTCATCTTTGCAACCAAGGGATAAGGAACGAGTTCAAAACAACACTCTCGCTTGCTCTGAGAGGCTACACCAGAGTTGGGGTGGCTATATCTTGGAGATTGACCACCGCAGACACTCGTTCTAGGATCTACATAATCTATCTTAAAACAATGTTTCACACACCTTCATCGTAAGATTTGGAGTTTGCATTTCTAACTAATTGCCAATTTTCTACAAATCTATTTACACTTTATTAGTACTTCTACAATTTTGTGGTTGTTCGTGTGCCATATCTAGTTAGCATCTTTCTGATTTGGCCATCATTTGTAGTCTAAGAACTACCATTTTTCTAACATTTTTAAGATAGACCTTTTGCTTCTACAGTCATCTGTTCAGATTGTATACCACAATTTCTAGACAAACCATTTTATTCCTAAATAGTTATTAATTAGATATATCTGTTAACTGCCTCTTTGCTTAGAATGGATTCAAAAACCATGCTTTTTCTTGATGGTGTCACCTCTCTTCACCGAGAATGATTATGTAGTTTGCACTTCCATCGATGGAAATAGAAAATGTGGTTCTAGATCACTTCCTTAGGACTCGTGTTTGCCATCTTACCACTTGAAGATCCTATTCCATTTGTGCCTCCCCACAACCCACAAACATCATTACTGGAGATAATAAACCTAAACCTATTGTTCCTGAACCCATTATCCCCACTCCTGTTTCAAAGAAAACTGATTATCTATGTCATGGTAGGATCCTATCTACCTTGTCCGATAAACTGTATGACATCTACCATATGATTCCAACCACACTTGAACTGTGGACGACCTTAGATTCTAAATTTGGTCTATAAGACACTGGTGTTGAGTGTTATGCTTTTGTTGAATGTTTAAAATATAACATGGTTGATGATAAACCTATTTCAGCTCAAGTTCTAGAATACCAGACTAAGCCTCTAAGTCCATGGCCAAAGGTTACAACCTTAGTGAAAATGTTCAAGTAGCAACCCTCATAGAGAAAATCCCACCTTCTTGGAAGGATTTTTCTAGGACCCTTAGACATAGACAAGGGAACATGTCCATGTCATCCTTAGTTAAATCCCTAAAAAATGAGGATAGACATAGGGAACACGATAGGAAGTCTAGCCCTACTATCAACATGGCTATAGGTCATAAATCTAAGAACAAACCTAACCCTTCCCATCTCCATAACAAATCTAAACCTTCTCTTAAGGGCCGCAAGCACCAGCAAAATCAAAGTAATAATAATAGTGATCAAGGAGAAAAATGTGTCTACTTTGTGTGTGACAAACCTGGCCACTTAGAAAATGAGTGCAGATTTTACAAAGGTTAGGAAAAGTAGAATGTCCAGGGTCCTAAAAATCCTAAAGTAAACATGATCATTATGGAGGCGGTCCCTTCCTCTTATGTAGAAAGGTTAGAAAATCCCACCATTCTTTTTGTTGAATTATCTTTAGATAGGTACTTGGATTTGGGTGCCACCTGCCGTACTTGCTTTTACCAATCCTTCTTTTATTCCTACCAGGTAGAATTTGACAGAGTGATTAAGTAAGGGGATCATTTATCTACCATTTTGATTGATAGATTTGGATGTGTTGACATAAAGCTTACTTCTAGAAGTACTCTTAGATTGCATGATATCCAACATGTTCCTTCTTTCCATAGAAATCTAATTAGTCAAGTTGTTTTACAACATTCTAGTTATACCCTTCTGTGTTAAGGAAATAGAGTTGTAATTTCTAAGAATGGTTCTTATATTGGTCTTGGTTACACTTGTAATAAACTTATAAAACTATTTTCTATTTCATGTAATGCATCTTCTTTTAATAATACATCTTCTACTATTTTAGTTTCTAAAACTAGTGATGTTTGGCATGCACATCTTGGTCGTGTGAATAAAAACATGATGAAATGCATGATTCATTTAGATCTGATTCCTAAGACTCATATTGATACATTTGATAGATGCCTAGTTTGTTTGCAAGCTAAGCTTCCTAAGAAGCCATTTTTTTTTTATAACTGAAGCCCTTTGTATTAGTTTAACAACTAGCTACAAAAGGCTCACATAGCTTGATCGGGAACAAACTAGTGAAGATTGTGCCCAAACTACTTCCCACTCCTAGTCTAGCCAGAGAGTGAGCTGCATCATTACCTTCTCTAAAGGTATGAGAGAAAATAACTGAGGAGAAAAACTCAGAAGCTGATCTATTCTCCTAAAACATCACCATCATCGGGCTGGCACCATGAACCACATTGGTAACTTTGTTATATACATTCAAGGCATCAGTTTCGACCTCAATAAGATCCCGACCCCTGTCTTGGGCTACTTCTAAGGCATAACGGATAGCGTAGGCTTCAACAGTGATCACATCCCAACCAGCACTCAAGGTCTTAGTAGCCATCAACAACATTTTGCTATTATGATCACAGTAAATGGCCGCCACACTGATCATGTTGTGCGGTAAGAACGCAACATCCACATTATCTTTATGTACCCCTGCGAAGGAGGCCGCCATCTACAGCTGAGACGAGTAAGGATAGAAGCTGCTGGGGGCCCGATGAGTAGGATTCATCTTTAAAAGACTAAACCCAGTGCTGGATCCCATGCGCAGTAATGAGAGGTTGGGGCAGACTGCTCTCAAACAAAGCCTTATTTCTTCAAATCCAGGCTGAAAGGCAGGCATCAGTAAAAAGGATGATGGATTCCTCATTCCCTTTAGTGATGAACCATAGCAGCAACTCAGTGAAATGGTGTGTCGGGCTCCCTAAGAGGATAGGCTGAAGATGTACCGAGTTCCAAATAGATGAGGCATGGGTACAATGGAGCAGAGAGTGGATAGTTGTTTCAGCTTCTCTTTTGCATATCTCGCACATGTCCGTCTAGATCACATGGCGTCCCTTAAGATTTGATAGAATAGGGAGTTGATTAGACGCACACCTCCATTGGAAGTGTTTTAATTTTGGTGGCAGCTTCATCTTCCAAATCGCGGGCCACAACTCCGTCTGAAGGGGATACCAGTTGTTCTGTGTAGCAGATCTATGACCGTTAAAACCTAGCTAGTAGGCCGACCTCACTGTGAAGAGGCCATCCCAGTTGGGATACCAGTATCTTGATGCCGGTTGGGAAAAGGAAATAGGGATTTTTCATATAGCATTAACCTGAACCTCCACAAGAAGCTTCTCCAGCAAACTAATGTCCCATTGGTTACTCACAGGACATACGAGCTCCTTGACAGATGTAGGAATATAACCCGTAAAATCTTCCTTCATCACACCGACCCCTTGTCTCAGCAGTATCCAATCATCGAGCCATATGTTTGTTGTTGAAACCCTGTTAGTATTCCATCTCAGCCCCTCCCTCAACAGAGCCTTAGCGCCCCAAATGCTGCGCCAAGAATAGCTAGGATCGTACCCTCTAGCCGCTTCAGAGAAATCACAGTTTTTGTAGTACCTTGGTTTGAGGATGGAAGCCACCATAGAAGTAGGATCATTGTGAAGCCTCCAAGCATGTTTAGCCAGTAGAGCTGTGTTGAAAACCTTGAGGTCCCTAAAGCCCAGACCACCATTCTTTTTTGAGTTGCAAAGCTTCTCCCATGACATCTAGTGCATTTTCCTCTTCCCGTCTTTACTGCCCCACCAGAAGTTAGCAAGCATACTTGTTATATCATCAACTGTAGCATCCGACAGCCTGAAAAGACCCATCATATACGAAGGTATTGCCTGCACTATAGATTTGATCAAAATCTCTTTCCCCGCCTGGCTTAGCATTTTTTCTTTCCACCCGTTGATCTTCTTTCAAATTTTTTCTTTGAGGTCACCAAACACCTTCCTTTTGGATCTGCCTATGATGGTAGGGAGGCCAAGGTATTTTTCATGGTTTTCCACCCCTTTGACTTTAAGAACGTCTAGGATCTGGGCTCTTCTTTCCTCAGTGACATTCTTGCTGAAAGTGATCTCCGTATTGTCGTAGTTTATCTTCTATCCTGAAGCACGTTCATAGTAGCTTAATGAGGAAGCTATTTTATCGGCTTCTTGGAGAGTCACCTTCGCAATGAGAATGCTATCGTCGGCAAAGAAGAGGTGGGTGACTGTAGGGCTCTTTCTACAGATCTTAGCCCCTGATATGGACTTCTCTAAACCTGCTCTAATGAGCAAGTTAGAGAGGGCGTCTGCACAAAAGAGGAAGAGGTAAGGTGATATGGGGTCTCCTTGGCGGAGCCCTCTTTTCGGGTTAATAAGACCCCTTTTACAGCCATTAATAATAAAAGAAAAAGAGACAATACTTATACATTCATAAATTTTCTTACACCACTTTCTCCTGAACCCAGAGGCTTCCAGAACCTTGATGATGAACTCCCAATCCACACGGTCGTAAGCTTTACTCATATCCAGCTTGATTGCCATCTGCCCCTTCTTTCCTTTATTTTTCCTTTTCATAGCATGTAAGGTCTCAAAATCAATGAGGGCATTATCAGTGATAAGACGGCCAGGGGTGAGAGCACTTTGATTGGGCGAGATGATCTTGTCTAGAAGGGGCTTCACTCTAGCAGCCATAACTTTGGATATAATCTTGTAAACTGAGTTGCAAAGGCTGATGGGTCTAAAATTCAAGATATCCTCAGGGTCTTTACACTTTGGGATAAGAACGATATTGGTCTTGTTTATATCATTAATAGCTATTTCATTTTTCCACCACCCTTTGATGTACGAAGCTATATCCTCCCCAACAATCTCCCAATGTCTTTGAAAGAAGCTAGCATGGAGGCCGTCAGGACCCGGGGCTTTGTTCAGATGAATATTAAAGAGGGCTTTTTTGATTTCATCTTCGTCAGGTTCCCTTTCCAGAGACTCATTCATATCAGCATCAATAACCTTACTAATACCCACAAGAGCAAGACTAGGGTCTTCACCCCTCTGTGATGAGAACAAGTTGTTGTAGTATGAAGCCACAATGTTTGCAATCTCCTTATCATCATGTTTCCAAATTCCATTCTCATTTTTTAGGCACTTGATATGGTTTCTCCTTCTTCTTGTGGTATCCTTGCTATGGAAATAGGAAGTGATCTGATCCTCCTCTTTTATTTCTTTAATCTTTGCTCTTGTAAACCAGTATGTTTCCTTCTATTTCAGCAACTCATTAATTTCCTCACTCAATTTCCGACAATGAGCAATATTTTCTCCTGTCATTGCCCTGCCTTAATCCCGTTCTAAATCTTTTTCAGTAGTTCTTAACTTCTTGTCAATCTGCCCAAACTTTTCCTTTGCCCATTCTCTCAGATGGTTGGTGCAATTTGTGATTTTTTGGGGCAAATCAGCATTATTATTCATTCTCCAGCTGCTGCGAATGATCTCCGTGCAACTAGGTTCCTCCAACCAGAAATGTTCCATCTTGAAACAGATTTTCCTTTGATTCCAGGACACATTTCCCCCTTTATGGAGCAAAATGGGAGCATGATCAGAGTTGTGGCGTAGTAGGTGGTGAGTAGTTGCATTTGGGAAAATGGCACACCACGTCATAGTTGCTAAGGCGCGGTCTAACCTTACTTTGATAGCATAATCCCGTTTTTTGCCTCTAAACCAGGTGAAAGGGTTGCCCATAAAAGAAATTTCAGCCAAGTCGCATGTGTCGATAGCCTCCTTGAAATTATTCATATACTTTTCCTCCCGTAGGTTTCTTCCCATCTTTTCATTGTGGTTTGTTATTTCGTTGAAATCACCAATGAAAATAGTAGGAAGGTCGCTTTCTTGATTTAACTTAATCATCAGCTCCCAAGTTTTGGTTTTATGCTGCCTCTCAGGCCAGCCATAGATACCTATGCAATGCCACTTAGGTATGTCCTTGTTTCCCTCAATGATGGTACAAAAATGATGTTGTGAGTACGAGACCACATAAACCTTTTGTTCATTCCACCAGAAACCCAGACCTCCAGACCGTCCCTTACTACTAAGGCTAACGCCATTATCAAAGCCGCATTTTTTCCGTATTTCTGTCAACTCTGTATCCTTGATCTTGGTTTCCATGAGGAACACAAAATCCGGGCGTTCCCTCCAACATAACCGTCAGAGGGTTCAGAACGTGCCACGATTTCCCAACCCCTGGCAGTTCCAACTTAGGAGTTTCATTGCTCTTCACGGGCCTAATAGCACTCAGGACCCGTTACTTAGTTGGAAGAGGTTTTCCAAACCATCATGTCTTCATTTGTTCTGTTCCTTTTTATTGCCCTATCTTCCTCCAGATTTTCTTGGTGGCCCAGCTCCCCTTGTTTTTTTTTTTTGATTCGTTTGTTGTATCTCTGTCCGCCTTATGGCTGCGTGTGATGGCCCCCCTTTCCACTTTTCTTGAATTTACCCCTTTGGCGGTCCTTCCCCATCTCAGTATTCTTTTCTTTGTTCTGTCTTCTTTGTGGCCCGCTGTCAGTAACCTTTTGTGCTTTATTGTTTAACTCCTTTTGCCTTTGGCCTTGTTCTTCTGCGGTGGGTGGGGAGTTATTGGTCCTTGGTGGGCATTGAAGAGAGGATATTAATGTTTGGAATAGAGGTAGGATGGGGTTTCTAGCATGTGATTTCTTACTCTGCCCGTGATCGTCGGTGGAGCTGTCGGGAGTCTTATTTTGGTTGTTTCCTTGCTGTGGGGGCTCCAGGTTGTCGATGTCTCCTATGGAGGCTTCTTTTCCTGTTTGTTTATTCTCTGTGGCCCCTTCTTTTCTTGGGCTTTCCTTCTGCGGACTGCCTTGGTGCCTTTCTTTTTCTATTTGCCCTTCATCGCTTCCTGCCTTCTTCTCTGCTCGTGTGTCCAGAGCTTTTCCTGTGTTCTTATCTTCCTTTCTCTCATTTGGTCTCCCTCCCATCTGCAATTTTCTTTTACTTGATTCATAACTGGAAGTTTCAAACTTGTTTTTGATTTGCTTCCTTGGTGACGCCCGTATCCAGCTGCCCCACAATTCTTCTTCCCCCTTCTCTTTATTCCTACAATCTTTTAGTATGTGTCCTATCAGGCTGCAACCGTAGCAGAAATTTGGCAACCGTTCATAACGGATGTCGATCTCAGCGACCTTGCCTTGGGGATCCATCATCCTCCGTTTAGTTTTAAGGGGCTGATACACGTTGATGATCACTTTCGCCCTTCTGGATCTGGCCCAGTTGGATTCCTTGCCGTCGATTTCACAGAAAGTTCCCACCTTGCTTGCCACCGTCATTACTGCTTTGTCAGATCTGTACCCGAGGGGAAGGTTGTATAGTCTGATCCATATAGGTGTGTCATTGAACTCCATATCAGAAGGTTGAGTGGAGCTATTGACTTCTTTGAGGAGAATAATGTTATTATCAAAACTCCACAGTGAGCCTATTGAGACTTTGCTTTTATCCTCTTTGTTCTCGAACTGGATGATGACCACACCATGCTCGATCTGCTTGAAGATGGGCTGGCTTCGCAACCCCCAGATCGCACACATAGTCTTTTGGAAAGCGTTGAAATTGTATGGTCTTTCCGTCAGCAGCCTAGCCGCCAGCGTGAGCTCTAGTTGTTCTTTCTCTGCCTCTTCATCCTCCTCGGAGAAGACCGTTAAGTCTTCATCATCCAGATTTAGGGATTTGCAATGTCGGGATATTTCGTCCTCCATTTGCTGCGAAACCCCAGCTCCGGGCCACGGGCCACCACCACGATGGACTTACCAACTCTGGAAACCCCAGGACCATGAAATCCTAGTCGCCGGGCGAGATACGAAACCTAAACCTCACAGTCGCCTTCGTCGTCGCCTACGCGGGAGAGGACAGAGGACTGTGATCAATAGTAGAATGTGATACATCCTTGCTTTAATTAATTCATACTGATGCTTGTGATTTAAATAATGTTCTTACTCATCATGGTATGAGATACTTTGTTACATTTATAGATGATTTTTCTATTTTTTTTTCAATTTTCTTACTAAAAACTAAGGAGGAACATTTAGAAAAATTCACAATTTATAAAACCCAAGTAGATAAATAACTAGAGAAGAACATTAAGAGTGAGGTCCGATAGAGGTGGTGAGTATACTTCTAATGAACTTAACAAGTTCTGTTAGGACTATGGCCTTATACATGAAACCATTACCCCATATAATACTCAATCTAATAGAATAGCTAAGAGGAAGAATAAAACTTTGATTGGCATGGTCAATTCCATGCTATTCAAGTGTGGATTTAAATCACAGACTATGGGGGGAAGGCCTTCATACAATCAACTACATTCTAAACTGTATACCTTTTAGAAACCTTAACAAGACACCCTATGAACTTTGGCTTAACAAGAAACCCTATTTGTAATACCTCAAAGTGTGGGGGTGTTTAGCCAATGTTAATATCCCTAAAAATAAGAAGAGAAAGCTAGGACCTAAAAATGTTGATACTATCTTAATTAGATTTGTTGAAAATAGTAATGTCAATAGATTCCTAGTAATAAAATTTGAAATATTAGGCATTAGAGTCAACTCTATACTTGAGACTAGACATGTAGATGTTGTCTATTATGAAACCATATTTTCTCTTAAGGAAAAGGTTACTAGATAGGTTAGTGAAGATCCTTCTTCCTCTTATCCTGCTGAACCTCTTGTAGTTCCACCTTCTCATGAAGTAGAACATGAACTTCTTGTAGATGAACCTCAGAGTGATCTAGGTAGGGGTAAAAGGACTAAATTCAATAAGAACTATGGTCCCAACTTCTAAACCTTCATAGTAGAAGAAGACCTGCATATCTATGAGGATGCCAGGAAATCCATAGACTCCAGCTTTTGGAAGGAAGAAGTAGATAATGATAGAATCAATTATGAGCAATCATACTTTGTTTCTTACTGAGCTTCCTCCAGGCTATAAGACTATTGGATGTAAATGGGTGTTTAGGAAAAAGATGAGGGAAGATGGTTCCATTGATAAGTTTAAGGCCAAATTAGTAGCCAAAGTCTTTAGTCAAAAGGAATGATTTGATTACCTTGACACATATGCACTAGTAACCAAAATCTCTTCCATTTGTGTCCTAGTTGCTTTAGCTGCGATCCATAAGCTTGAAATCCATCAAATGGATGACAAGATAGCCTTTTTAAATGGAGTCTTGAAGAAGAGATATATATGGACCAGCCCGAAGGTTTTGTTACACTCAGACAAGAACATAAGGTTTGTATACTTGTCAAGTCCTTGTACGGATTGAAACAAGCACCTAAACAATGGCATGATAAGTTTGATAAAATTGTTTTATCTTCTAGATTTATTGCGAATGGATCTGATTGTTGTATCTATTCCAAAATTGTTGATGACACCTACATTATTATGTGCTTCTATGTGGATGACATACTGTTGTTTGGATATAATTTTGAAATTATTGCCAAAACAAAATTTTTTGCTAGCAATTTTGATATGAAATATTTAGGACCTGCTGATGTAATACTTGGTATTAAATTGAGTATATCTTCTTCTAGTTTTTAGACTTAATCAAACTCACTATGTTGATAAGATCTTGCATTGATTTGATATGTTTGATTGTACTCCTGTTAATATACCTTATGATCTAAATTTACATCTTACATTTCATAAGGGTACTCCTACAGATGAACATAGATATGCTCAAGTAATAGGAAGTTTAATGTACTTGGCTAATTGCACTAGGCCCGATATTTCTGTTGTTGTAAGAAGGTTGCACAAACCAATAGAACTCCATGGTAAGAGTATTTAAGTACCTTAAAGGTACAACAAAGTAAAATCTCCACTATACTAGTTTTCCACCAATGTTAGAGGGTCATACTGATGCAAACTGGATTGCAAATTTAGATGAAACCAAGTCTACCAGTGGCTATGTGTTCTATCTTAGAGGAGGAGCAGTTTCCTAGAAATTATTCAAGAAAACTGTGAGATCTAGATCCACAATGGAGGCTGAGTTTATTGCTTTAGATTTAGGTTGTTGTCAGGTTGAATGACTTAGAAATTTACTTATTGATCTATCAATCATTTCTATACCATTTCTTCCTCATTATGTGATAATAAAGCAATAATTGACAAAGCTGAGCAATCTAAAGGAAACATGGGTAAGAGCTTTATGCGATCAAGATATGAAGATGTGAGAGATCATATCACCTGTGGGGTCATATCTATAGAGTATGTGAGGTCCATAATGAATATTGTAGATCCACTTACTCAGGGTCTAGTTAGAAATATTGTACTCAATTCGTTGAGGGGGATGGGTCTTCTGCCTATAGATTAAACATTGCAGTGGTAACCCTACCATTCCAAAACTGGAGATCCCATGGGGATTGGTTCAAAGGGATAACTAAGTTGTTGTGTTATGCGGAAGCACACTTTGGAGTTTCACTCCTGACCCTCCCTATGGTGCCAGTGCTTTAATTCTGTCGAAGTATAGGAAGAGCTTTGCTCTAAATGGGTTCAAGGCCATTTATTGGCACGATATATAACAAACATGATACCCTTTGAGATCCCTTCTATATGAGTGTAAACCAAGAGTCCGAGTATATGTGAGTTGGGCATACTTTCTAGAGCACTCATGAAACAAGATTTTTGTGAAGGTCGTTTATGCACAACACCGATACAAATTTGTTCTAGTGCCCATACTATGATTGTGTGATATGCTAAAATCTGAATATGGGAGTTTGGTTGAAGACGTAGTTCACCATGTTTCTCTGCATTGAAGTAAGTCATTCTAGGCAATGGTTCAAAGACACACGCTACCAATGCTAATAAACATAGTAATGTCACAAATTATGTCAATTTTTTTATTTTTTGAAAGATTTTATGGAACATGTGGGGGAATGTTGTATTCCTGTTACAAAAAATCATGTTTTCAAGCCATCAGTTATCCCATATTTCTTGCTTTGGAAGCAGTAAGGCTCCTTATAAGGAGTAGTGGTCCCCAAGAGGTTAGGTGTAAGGACCCTGACCTGAGTTTTGGGGTAACCATGTTTGTTTTGGCTTAATCGTGTGCTTATAACCTTGATCTAATATTTTGATATGTGATTAGGGCTTGTGGAGAGGATAAGTCTCCAGTTTGAGCTTGTTTAGTTGATATTTGTGCTTTTTGTGCTAGTTTTGGCACAAATTACAATTTACCCAATATAAGGGGTTGATGTGCAATTTGCCACCTCCAAAGTGTTCCTTCTCTCTCTTGGATTCATGAGGGAGAGTGTGGTTATTTGGGGCACTTTTTTGTCCCCTGGTTGAGTGGTGTCACCCTTAGTGGTGATTAGGGTTTTCTAGGGTTTGTATGCCTTAGCCTTGTGACCTTGTTATTTTTCCTTGACCTAGGTTGTGACCTAGGGCCTGTTTAGGGATGTCATGGTCACAAAACTTCCCCCTTGGTGTGATGGTCATGACCAAGGTTTCCTTGGGTCGAGGTAGATGTTGGAGAGGTGTGTTTCAACCTAGGCTTCATGGGGTGGTCTTGGTGTTGTGATCTTGTGGTGATGTTGTGGTGTGTCGCGACCATAGAACCCTAGGTGTGCGGGGTTGTGACATAGGGTTGGTTTCTTAGGTCATTGAGATCCTACCTAGGGAGTATGACCATCTCTTGAAGTGGTTGCATGTTGGTTCTTTTAGTGGACAAGTGTTTCTTTGGAGCTCTATCTTGTTGACACCTCATCCTTTGTCTTACCCCCATCCACCTTTACTATATGAACCCACTTCTCTCCATGAAAGTGGTCCTTTTCGATTATCTTCTTCCTCTATTTCCCTTGTTCTCTTCCTTAGACCTTGGTGGAGAAATAAGGAGTGATCTTGGTGCCTTAGAGGTGGCTCATCCCTTACATGTGGTGATCCTTGGCCATCTATAACTTTGGTGAGTGTTTTATCTTCTTTCTTTGGTGTTCTTTCAGATCTTCAACCCTATCTTCTTCCTTCTTCTCATACTTAGGCCACGTTTTGACAAGGTTACACTCCAGTGAGAGAGAGAGAGAGT
The DNA here is from genome assembly GCA_963693085.1 of Alisma plantago-aquatica. NCBI lineage: Eukaryota > Viridiplantae > Streptophyta > Magnoliopsida > Alismatales > Alismataceae > Alisma > Alisma plantago-aquatica. The sequence continues at coordinate 1,472,324,745 of OY856410.1, forward strand.
TTCTTCTCAGTTTTCTCCCTTCTTTCTTTGATTCGATATTGGGGTTTTGCTCTCTCTTCTTGAGCTATCATTTGACCTTGGTGTTTCTCCCTTATTGAGGTTCTCTTGTGGCTGAGAGTGGAGCTTTTGGTGGAGCTTCTTTAACCCTTATATTGTGTGCTTGGATCTCTTGATCTTGGAGCTTGGAGCTTTAGTGGTGATCTTCTTAAGGTAGGTTATCTAACACTAAACCCTCTCTATTATTGCACTTCTGGTTATGTTGTGTTATTATTTTCCCTCTTTAGGATGTTCCTACATCATGCTAGGCTATGAAGCTTAACCCTAGAATTCGTTTGGGAGAGTTATCATGCTTGGTTTGGAAGTAACCCAAAACCTTAATCTCCTTGTATCAGTTTTAGGTAGAGATGATGATATGGAGTTTCTTCCTCATGTTTGACCCTTGACCTAGTCCACATGCTTGGTGTTGGTACACCTAGGAGTAAGTGAGAGGTTAGCTTTGATTGTGGTCATTTTTGATCTGGTTTCTCTTCCTTTAGTCATGCTTTCTTGGACCTTTGCCTTAGGGTTTGTAAAGATCATCTTGCATGAGTATCCTTTCATGATGATCATGGTTCTTGCTTAGTGTTGATCCTATTTTGGGGGCCTAGGTGTTTACCCTTGGCGTGGTTGTGACCTAGGAGGTTGAGTTGTCAAGACATGGGTATGGGCATCACGGTCCTGACATAGCCAATTGAGTTGGCCTTGACCTTGTTGGCTTTGGTTGAGATGTCCCTTCTTGTGGTGATGTTTGACCTAATGATGTTGAATTGAGACCTGTGGTGCACAACAACCTTGCAACTCTTAGTTTCTTGCCTTAGCTTGGTGGAGATAGTCCTTGTAGTGGTGGTCATGACTAGACACTATGGTCGCGACATGGAGGTGTTGAGATGTCACAGTCGAGACATAGAGGTGCTTGAGGAGCTTGGTCACGACACATGGTTGAAGGGTAAAGAGAAACCCTAACCCCTAATGTCACAGACACAACATGTACGAGGTGATTGTGACCCATGGTGAGGGAGTGAAGGTCGAGATACCCATGGTGTATGTTAAGTACATGACCTACTATGGAGGGTGGATGTGACCTATGCGGTTATATCGTCAACATAGGGTGATGGTAGGTAGATGAGAAACACATGTAAACACCTAATGCTAACCATATATATGTATGTTGCATAAGCCATATACAACGCTATTTAGAATGTTATCTAATCAACTCTAGTGATGCTCCCTAATCCTTATACTCTCCAAGATGATGGATGGTGATGGTTCTAGGATTGATGACTGAGCCTAGTCTTGTAAACCCTAATCGGTTAAAAAGGAAAACCCTAACCCTAAATGTGAACAAGTCTTGCTTATATCCTTATCATGGATAGTACAATGTTATGTGATTATCTCTCTTAATTATGACATTATAACCATGCAGGTGTTGTGGAATTGATTATCATAGCTACTGTGTGCTATGATGGCTATGATGCGAGACAAGATTGAATATGCCCTTGTGAGGCATGCTAATTATACAAGTGATATAAGATTATGGTTGTTGGGCCTCATGACCTAACAATGGCTAGTGTTCTGACATGAAAGGATGTTTCCTACTGATAGAATGAGGGATTGGTATCCCATGGCATGTGGCTAGATAATGATGATGTGAATGACAACAATAAATGTATCATGTGGTGATAGTGTGAGAAGTTCACACCGTATATGTTTTATCTATTGAAAGTGTAATATGGCCTTATCTTTGTAGAATCTTCTATGATTTTATATGTTGCAACTCGATTGATGCTAAAAGACACTTAAATGACCAAACTGATCAAGTGGAACCTAACCATGAAGCTTTTCTCTATGCCATAGATCCAATTAGTGTCAGTAACTACTGAATGGTGAAATGAGTTTAACTTGGAGTTCATATTTTTGAATATGCGGGGGTGAGGATGAATATCCACTTACATCCAAGATATGTGACATCAATGCATGAGATGGTCTCCTAGTGATATGTGACACAAGATTGGTTGTGGGCCATACCCTGACAGGAGTATGACTTCGAGTCGTAGCTCAGTGATATGTGATACAGGATTGGCTATGGGCCATACCCAGATAGGAGTGCGGCTACATGCCATATCCCAGTTTTGCTAGCGCCATGACCTTTACCAAGGTGGGCTAGAATTTTTCAGTGGGACTATATGTTGTTGCTAGCAGTTTGACTCATGATGTCACTACAGGTTCACTCATACTGACTGAGGGGGTGAGGTCTTTAATTCCAACTCTTCCATGGACCTTGTATGGCACTGATTTTGACTTAGTAGTGGTTAGTTGTATTTGGGTGGTATGAATCAAATCCTTAGGGAATAATAAAACACATAATCAACCGTGTAGTCTGCTCATGTAGGATCAAATACAGAAATATTGGATGAGGTCTTGTGTTACGACCCCACCTTCCGGTAACCCCCAATTAAGGGAGACTGGGAGGTCAAACCCGCACACATAATTTCCAGATCAAAGGTTCAGCAATTAACCAATAACAATTATTAAATTCTACTAAACCATACTGAAAAGTTGTAATAAATAAATTTTTGTATACCTTTGAAAATTTTGGATTTCTAGACTTCTATCCAGAATTGGAACTATTCTAACTAATCCTCCTGGAACTTTAATTCATGTATTTCACAATATGACGAATTATTGTTTGTCCTTTTGGTTTTGTACCTAAAACGCCGATAAAAAAACGTCAGTCAATGAAGGCTGGTATGTGGGAGAAACACTAATCATACAATTATCCATAACAACGTATTGCAATCAATTACAGTTTAATAAGTAATTTTACAATTTAAATATAACTGCGCGATCCATGTATATCCTATCCCCATTATACCCCTCATGATCCCACCTAATAGGTGAATCAATTTCTAGGGTTGAGTCACATGGCACTACCTGTAGGTAGCCCACTCCTTAACTCATGGCATGCTAAGAGTCTCATGGCACTACACATGTGTAGCCCAATTTCTAACTCATGGTGGCCTAGACCTTGCTCTAGGTTACCCGTTTTAGCCTTTGTAGAACCATAGGGGTGGACCTAGATCTAAGCCAGTTATATGTATACATTTATAGTGATAGTCATAGTCACTATAGTTGCATGAAATAAAAGCATCCAACAGTTCATTTCAAGCAACTGATAAAACCTCGACAAACCCTCAGAAAACTAACTCAGAATATTCATAAGCATAACCACATACCTATATTTGTAGATTTGGATATAGAAACAACTATGTAGGGAAATCCAATCAATCAAGCCAAGATGAATAGAAATCGTGAAATAAAAGTACACATTTCCTTTTATTAATATTTACCCAATTTCATCATATTCCTTAAGGTTTCTATTCCAATTTTAGGGTTTCCTTGGAAATTAGGGTTTTTCCTCCATACTTAATTATTAAAAACCCTAATTCATCAAATCTATTAAAAACCTTTAAATCTTCTTATTTTAGTACCCCTAACTATATTAGGATCATAATTTAGTAATTTACTTTCTAAATCCGTAATAACATGGTTTTCCTCTTCTTTTACACTAAATTAGGGTTTCCATATACATTACCTTTCATTTATGGACATATACCCTAAATTAACCAATTTTTGTATTCAAAATAGATGAAAACTCCATCTTAAGTATCAACAGGTTATTACCTTTCTAATTAACCCATTAATTTACAAAGATTCATCTTTTTATATATAATTAGGGTTTCTAATTACTTTTAATACACTTTTCTACCAAATTAAAGTACTTTTACAAAACAGATAGAACTAGACTCTCAAAGTATTTATATCATGTTCCTATAATTTTTCTATACAACTTTCATATATAAAGTTTCCTATTGGATATTACTAGCATTTTCTATTAATTTTGCAAGGAAAAGCAATTATCTGGATTATTTGATTAGAGAGGGGATTTAACGAATTTCCTAGATTGTCAGATCGATGCACCAAAGGACCACATATGGATCTGACACTCCACATCAAATGCTTCCACTCACTTTCTAACATGTGCGGCCGTTGGCAGTTGATCGTTGGATGCTCCTGGGTCCACGATGGAGCCTTGATCCAATGACTCACGTCGAAGCGCTCCACTCAGCGAGCTAAAGATGCGTTCTTATCCTGAGATCGTTAGATCTCACGACGGCTCATCGTGGTCCACAATCTGATGGTCCCCACTCATCGTCCTCCTCGTCTTCCTAAATTGAACTCGCTGCGGTGCCACAGCGGTCCTTTGCCGAAGCAAGGGCAATCGAGTGCAATAGAGGGTTTTGGAGCTAATGGAGTAGTCGTGCGGAATCGTGAAGGTGCGAGGAGCCAAGAGGGACCCTATTTATAGGGTGTGGAGGCCTCTCTAGGGTTTCCCCCAACCCTACTTCCACCTCAAATCACAACCCAATTGGGCGTTTCTCGAAGACACAATAAAATCTCATCAAAATAGGGTCTGGAAGATTCGTACCCTTCTGCCGAAGTCATTGGGACACCTTCCAAGCGCGCACATGTGCTAATACGATCAGAATCAAAGGTAAAAGTTTCCCCTATAACTTGTCCACAGTTCACGTCCCACTGGGATTTGACGATGAGCGATGCCCACTGGATTAAGATCCAACGGCCCACATCCGTTGCTCTCAAACAAAAGGAAAAGGATTTCCCAATTTTCGAATTAATTTCCAAAATAGAGGATAACTTGAAAAATTGATAACTCCCAATTCTTAACTCCTTTTTTATTAACATTTTAAGGAAAAGTCGTTCATACTTTTATTTTTCATCTTGCAAAAATTGAGATAATTATCTTAAGAAATTGATTCCTTTTCTTTAGTTGCAAGAAAACACCTATTTATTCATATTTTCCTCATATTTTCTATTTCCTTTGTCATTCTATTTTTATCCTGAGTTCCTTGAACCCCAAGGAACCTTTATATCACACAATTCTATTTTGGAAAATATCCTTTAACTTTTTAATCATTTTTATTTATTTTCTTATGTATTCCTTTATCCAATTGCATTCCTTTTTCATTTTTTTTCTTTCAATTGGGCTTAATGGCCAATAAGGCCCATCAAGAAAGCATACAAGGCTATCATACATGAAATTCATTCAAATCAACTCATCAAATCAATCATTGATCTTATTTATCTTTTATAAAGAGATTTACAAATCTTATTACATGCTTTAGAAAATGGGGTTATAACATCCTCCCCTCCTTATAGGAATTTTGCCCTCAAAATTCATCAATCAAACAAACAAATTGGGATATGCCTTTTCCATGTCCGTCTTCAATTCCCATGTGGCCTCATCCTCTCCATGGTGCTTCCAAAGAACCTTTACCATCTCTATATTCTTATTTCTGAGCTCTTTTGCCTTGATATCTAGAATCCTCAAAGGCAACTCATGATAAGTTAGCTTTCCTTGAAGCTCAATGGGTTCAATGCTTAGCACATGGCTTGGATCTTGTACACATCACTTCAGATTGGACACGTGAAACACATCATGCATCATACTATATTGAGGGGGTAACGCCAAACGATATGCGACTTCACCAATCCGTTCTAACACTTCAAACATACCCACATATCGGGGGCTCAACTTCCCTCTGTTCTTAGCTATAGCTCAGAGCGGTCGTATTTTTAGAAAAACATGTTCTCCAACAGCGAAATGCACATTAGTCTGCTTCGCATCAACATACAACTTCTATCGGTCTTGGGCTCTCTTTAGCCTTTTCCTGATCAAAGAGACTTTATCAGCATACACATGGAGTTCATCTGACCTCAATAAGGTCCTTTCACCAACATCATACCAGTGAAGTGGTGACCGACACAGTCTTCCATAAAGAGCTTCACATGGAGGCATCCCGATACTGGCTTAGTAACTATTGTTGTAAGAAAACTTGGCTAAAGGTAGGTACTACTCCCATGATCCACCCCAATCGAGCACACAAGCTCTCAGCAGATCCTCTAAGGTCTGTATTGTCCTTTCTGACTGACCATCTGTCTGGGGGTGATAAGCGACACTGAACTTCAACCTTGTACCTAGTTCATCTTGAACCTGCTTCCACAACTTGGAAGTAAACTTTGGGTTTCTATCGGAGATGATGGAATTGGGTATGCCATGTAAATGTACTATCTCTCTGATATACAGCTAAGCTAAATCTGACACTTTGGTAGTGGTTTTCAGGGCAAGGAAGTGTGCTGACTTGGTAAGGCGATCTACCACAACCCATATTGCATCATGACCTCTCTTGGTCCGGGGTAGACCCCCCACGGAATCCATGGTGATCTACTCCCATTTCCACTCTGGGATCTCTATAGATTGTAAAAGTCCTCCAGGTCGTTGGTGTTCTACCTTCACCATTTGGCACGTAAGACAACTGGCCACATAAGCTGCAATGTCTCTCTTCATTCCTGGCCACCAGAAAAACCTCTGCATGTCCTTAAACATCTTAGTTGTTCCCGGGTGTACCGTGTACTTAGAACCATGAGCCTCTTGTAGGATACGTTCCTTCAACTGGGAATCTTCAGGAACCCATATGTGATTATCAAATCGGATTCCTCCATCTATTCCCAAAGAAATACGGGTCTGAGGCTTCTTCATCAAGTCCTTCATCTTGTCAAGCTTCCCACTGGCCAATTGTGCTGCTACAATCTCACTCAATAATTCAGACTGTATCTCGATGTTGGCCAATCAAACTCGATCATCTAACGATTGAGGAGACCATTCTACTAGCTCTTCTAAGCTCTTCCACTGACTGGACAAAACAACTACACACCTGAGCTATTTCCGACTCAAAGCATCCACTACGACGTTCGCCTTTCCTGGATGATAAGCGATGGTGAAGTCATAATCCTTCATGTACTCCATCCATCATCATTTTCGTAGGTTTAAGTCTTTCTATGTCAGGAGGTATTTCAGGTTCTTATGGTCGGTAAAGATCTCAAAAGTAGCACCATATAGGTAATGTCACCAAATCTTCAAGGCATGGATGATAGCAACTAACTCCAGGTCGTATGTTGGGTAATTCACCTTGTTGGGCTTGAGTTGTCAGGAGGAATATGCAACCGCATGCCGATTATGTTTCAACACATAGCCAAGTCCCATTTTTGATGCATCAGTGAAAATCATAAAACCCTCATTGCCTGATGGTAGAGTCAAAACTGGTGCAGTGGTCAGCTTCTCTTTCATCTCCTGGAAACGATCCTCACAAACATAGAACCACACAAACTTCACATCTTTTCCAGTCAACATGGTCAAAGGCAAGGCGGTCTTTGAGAAATCCACGATGAAGCATCGATAGTATCCTGCTAACCCCAAGAAGATTTGAATCTCGGAGGGATTCTTTGGTGCTGGCCAGTCACGAACTATCGACACTTTAGGCGAATCAACTGCGATCGTTCCTCCTAGGATGATATGTCCGAGAAACATGACTCGGTCTATCCAAAACTCACATTTAGAGAATTTCCCTTAGAACTTCTGCTTTCTCAAGATATCAAGGACTTTACTTTGGTGGTCTCGGTGTTGATCTAAGTCATCTGAGTAAACTAGTATGTCATCTATGAATACTATACAAATGAGTCAAGGAAGGGTTGAAACACACTATTCATAAGGTTCATGAACACACTGGGTGCATTGGACAGCCTAAAAGGCATAACCACAAACTCATAGTGGCCATATTGAGTTCTAAAAGCAGTTTTCGGGATATCCTCACCTTTAACTCTCAACTGGTGGTAACCTGATCTCAAGTCGATCTTGGAAAAGACTCAAGCTGACTTCAACTGGTCAAACAAGTCATTTATCTGGGGTAAAGGGTATTTGTTCTTAATGGTAGCCTGGTTGATCATCCGGTACTCTATGCACATACGAAGTGAACCATACTTTTTCTTTACAAAAAGAATTGGTTCTCCCCATGGTGATGTGCTAGGGTGGATAAAACCCTTGTCTAACAATTCCTACAGTTGTTTCTTAAACTCGAGCAACTCAGCAGGGGCCATTCTATAAGGTGCTCGTGAAATAGGGTTTGTCCCAGGAGCTAGCTCTATGGAGAAATCTACCTCTCTCTCAGGAGGAATTCCCGATAGATCATCTGGGAAAACATTTGCATAGCTCCTAACTACCTCTATTTCTTCTAAGGGTTGCACCTTGGGTTCTGGCTCAGTGACTACTGCTAGGAAGTCTTAAAACCCTTTACTCATCATCTGCTCTGCCTTCAAGGCTGACACATACAGGCTGGTGGTGGCATCCTTCCTACCCATAATGACAAAAGGTGGGTGACCTGGTCTCTTAATGATCACTTTCTTCTCCCTACAGTCAATATTGGCCCTATAAGTATAAAGGCAATCCATGCCAATGATTACATCAAAATCATTCATATCAAGAAGGATAAAGTCTGTAGGAAATTCACGATCTCGATATTTCACAGGTATAATGGAGTTTTCAAAAGGGAAGTAAAGATCCGACCACTCGGGGTTGTAACATCTAAGATATACCCTAAATCCTTGATATCCAAACAAAGCATAGTTGCAATATTTCTCGAAATGAAAGTATTAGTAGATCCAGAGTCAAACAAAGCTTTCACATTATGTCACATGACTTCAAGCATGCCTACATTGTTTTTCATCATGCATTAGACCATTACATGCTTAACTTAAAAAATAAAAGAAAACTCTAAGGGTTATTACCCTCGATCAAACAATTAGCATTAACTTGAGCCTCCTCATTATCAATGGCAAACACCCGAGCTTGCCTCCTCTCTCCAGCAGGTGGGGCTGCAGCTATAGGTGGGGCTACCACAGGTGGGGCTTCTACTAGTGGAGTTGCTACTTGTCCTGGCCCTCTGGGCTCTGGCATAGGACAAACGTATTGCAGATGTCCTTCTTGGTGGCATCAAAAGCATGTATTCTTCTTATAGAGACACTCACCGGCGTGCCCCTTTCCACATGTGTGGCAAGGAGGTCGGTTGTTCTCTTGACGGGGTTTCCCTTTTCCTCCATGTCTTCCTTTAGCTTGATGATGTCCTTGACCCTTCTTGTGGTTGTTTCTCGGGCCTTGGGCTCCTTCAGTGAAACCCAAGTACCCCTTGGGTGAAAACTGGGCAGGCATCATAGTCCTTTCCATGTTTAAAGAAGTGTTGCAGGCTTCAGTGAAGGTTTTAGGCTTGCTTGCCATCACATGGGGCCGGATGGCAGGGTGAAGATGTTCTATAAAGTGATCCACCCTTCTTTCTTCACCCATCTTGTACCCAAAATGCTCCAGGATTCAAAACTTGCACCCGAAGTCCGTTATAGAAGAGTTTCCTTAGGTCAAGTTGGTGAACTCCCTTTCCTTTTCCTTCTTAGCTGAGACTGGGATGAATCTGGCGGTGAAGATTGTCTTGAAGTCAACCCATGGCATGGGTTCCTCTGTCAAATCTTGGCCGGTGATGTGGGTCTCCCACCATATCTTGGCTGCTCCTTCCAGGAGGTGAGCAGCAAAGAGGACCTTCATGCTCGGTGGTACCTCAAGCATGCAGAATCCATTCTCGACTGCAAGCATCCAAGCTTCCACCTTGTCGAATACCTCCGACTTATCCTTTCCCCAAAACTTCTCGATGTTCAACTTGACGAAGTCCAGGATGGTGGCTCCTAGTCGAGGACGAATCAGAAACAGCTCATCGTTCTTAGCTCTGGCTAGGTCTCGGAGGGCCAAGGCATTAATGGCCTCTGTCAGCTTCTTCTGTTGCTCCATCCACCAAGCATTAGGGGTGTGGATCATCATGGTCGGTTCTAGACCTCCAGTTGAGTCTTCTTCCATCTGGTCTACTTCCTCGTACACATGTTGCTCCTCATACCCATGGTTCTGTTCTTGATCAAGGTTGATGAAGGGTATCAGGTCAGGGTTAGGGACCTCATGAGTGGTCTCTTCGGGCCTCTTTCTCTTCTTATATAGAGGATTCACCATCATGGTTCTTCTTCCTCTTCTCAGAAGATCCCTTTCCTTTACGGGAAGGCCAAGCTCTCCTAGCTAGGTTCCCAGTGCCCTCAGGAATAGCAACAGTTTTGGTACGAGCCATCTACATAAGCATAACAAACATACCTTTAGTTTATCATTAAACTAATTATACTTATGTCGATGATGTCTCATTACGTATCTTTTATTAATTTGATGGAGGATTCCTTATTCCTTAACTTACTTGCCCCTACCACATGAGGGTGAGGAAGAGAGAGAAAACCCTAACTCTTAAAATCCTTAATAGAATATGTGATGATAAGGGATGAATAAGATGAGAAAGTCCTAAAGGTATCTTATTTCGATTCATACCCTAAGACTTTGGCCAGGCAGTCACACAGATCTGGGAGTCCTCGTATTCCGACTAGCAGTGCGGAGGAAAATATTGCCAGCCCCCGGTCATGATCCTTTTCTAGACACCTCCGTCTTTTGGATAGTCCTCTAATAACTCCCTTAGGTTCTATGGAGTTTGTAAAATTTAATAATTATTAATAGTTAAGTGAGGAACCTATGCTATGATACCAAATGTTACGACCCCACCTTCCTGTAACCCCCAATTAAGGGAGACCAGGAGGTCGAAGCCGCACACATAATTTCGGGATCAAAGGTTCGACAATTAACCAAGAACAATTATTAAATTCTACTAAACTATACTGAAAAGTTGTAATAAATAAATTTTTTCATACCTTTGAAAAATTTGGATTTCTAGACTTCAATCCAGAATTGGAACTATTCTAACTAATCCTCCTGGAACTTTAACTCATGTATTTCACAATATGACGAATTACTGTTTGTCCTTTTGGTTTTGTACCTAAAACGTCGACAAACAAAACATCGGTCAGCCAAGGCTGGTATGTGGGAGAAACACTAATTGTACAATTATCCATAACAATGTATTGCAATCAGTTATAGTTTAATAAGCAATTTTACACTTTAAATATAACTACGTGATCCATGTATATCTTATCCCCATTATACCCCTAATGATCCCACCTAACATGTGAATCATTTTCTAGGGTTGAGTCACATGGCACTACCTGTAGGTATCCCACTCCTTAACTCATGGCATGCTAAGAGTCTCATGGCACTACACATGTGTAGCCCAATTTCTAACTCATGGTGGCCTAGACCTTGCTCTAGGTTACCCCTTTTAGCCTTTGTATAACCACAAGGGTGGACCCATATCTAATCCCGTTATATGTATACATTTATAGTGATAGTCATAGTCACTCTATAGTTGCATGAAATAAAAGCATCCAATAGTTAATTTCAAGCAACTGATAAAACCTCGACAAACCCTGATCAAAAAACTAACTCAGAATATTCATAAGCATAACCACATACCTATATTTGCAGATCTGGATACAGAAACAACTATGTAGGGAAATCCAATCAATCAATCCAAGATGAATAGAAATCCTAAAATAAAAGTACAAGTTTCCTTTTATTAATATTTACCCAATTTCATCATATTCCTTAGGGTTTCTATTCCAATTTAGGGTTTCCTTGGAAATTAGGGTTTTGCCTCCATACTTAATTATTAAAAACCCTAATTCATCAAATCTACTAAAAACCTTTAAATCTTCTTATTTTAGTACTCCTAATAGTATTAGGATCATTATTTAGTAATCTACTTTCCAAATCCAAAATAACATGGTTTTCCTCTTCTTTTACCCTAAATTAGGGTTTCCATATACATTACCTTTCATTTATGGACATAAACCCTAAATTAACCAATTTTTTTTATTAAAAAAGGATGAAAACTCCATCTTAAGTATCAACATGTTATTACCTTTCTAATTAACACATTAATTTACAACGATTCATCCTTTTATATACAATTAGGGTTTCTAATTACTTTTAATACGCTTTTCTACCAATTTAAGTACTTTTCCAAAAATAGATAGAACTTACTCTCAAAGTATTTTTATCATGTTCCTCGTATTTTTATATACAACTTTCACATATAAGGTTTCCTCATTGGATATTCCTAGCATTTTCTATTAATTTTGCAAGGAGAAGTAATTATCTGGATTATTTGATTAGAGAGGGGATTTACCAAATTTCCTAGATTATCGGATCGATGCGCAAAAGGACCACGTCTGGATCTGACGCTCCATGTAAAATGCTTCCACTTACTTTCTAGGGCATGCAGCTATTGGCAGTTGATCTTCGGATGCTCCTGGGTTCACGATGGACCCTTGATCCAACGATTCACGTCGAAGCGCTCCACTCAGTGAGCTAAAGATGCGCGCTTTTCCTGAGATCGTTAGATCTCACGGTGGCTCACCGTGGTCCACAATCTGATGGTCCCCACTCATCATCCTCCTCGTCTTCCTAAATTGAACTCGCGGTGGTGCCACGGCAGTCCTTTGCCGAAGCAAGGGCAATCGAGTGCAAGAGAGGGTTTTGGAGCTAATGGAGTAGCCGTATGGAATCGTGAAGGTGCGAGGAGCTAAGAGGGACCCTATTTATAGGGTGTGGATGCCTCTCTAGGGTTTCCCCCAACCCTGCTGCCACCTCAGATCACAACCCAATTGGGTGTTTCTCAAAGACATGATAAAAGCTCATCAAAATAGGGTCTGAAAGATTCGTACCCTCCTGCCGAAGTCATTGGGATACCTTCCAAGCGCGCACATGCGCTGATACGATCAAAATCAAAGGGAAAAGTTTCCCCTATAACTTTTCCACAGTCCGCGTCCCACTGGGATTTGATGATGAGCGGTGCCCACTGGATTAAGATCCAATGGCCCACATCCGTTGCTCTCAAACAAAAGGAAAAGGATTTCCCAATTTTCGAATTAATTTCCAAAATAGAGGATAACTTGAAAAATTGATAACTCCCAATTCTTAACTTCTTTTTTATTCAAATTTTGAAGGTAAACTCATTCATACTTTTATCTTTCATCTTGCAAAAATTGAGATCATTATATTAAGAAAATGATTCCTTTTCTTTAGTTGCAAGAAAACACCTATTTATTCATATTTTCCTCATATTTTCTATTTCATTTGCCATTCTATTTTTATCCTGAGTTCCTTGAACCCCAAGGAACCTTTATATCATGCAATTCTATTTTGGAAAATATCCTTTTACCTTTTAATCATTTTTATTTATTTTCTTATGTATTCCTTTATCCAATTGCATTCCTTTTTCATTTTTTTTCTTTTTCTTTCAATTGAGCTTAATGGCCAATAAGGCCCATCAAGAAAGCATACAAGGCTATCATACACGAAATTCATTCAAATCAACTCATCCAATCAATCATTGATCTTATTTATCTTTTATAAAGAGATTTGCAAATCTCATTACATGCTTTAGAAAATGGGGTTATAACATCTTGGTTGTTTTTGTACAATATAGTTAGTAGTGAATTTACAAGTTCTTCATGTTCCTTTTATAATGATAAGATGTTTCATAATCCAATTACAGTTTCTTATTCTAATAGTAATGATTACCTACTTATCATAGTTATAAGCATACTGTTGTTCCTTTTTTTTTGGAGTAAGGTAAATGTATTAGACCAAAAAGGGGGTATAGAATTAACTATACAAGACAAGGAAAGGCACCCTTAAACGGGCCCAAAACGATCCAGGGGTTATATACAAAATCCCCAGTAGGTTCGTATGCTAGCATTAAGACTGTAAAGCATCTTTTCCCTAATCTTCACGTGCCATTTGAGTTCTTTAGCAAATTTATCAATGAAGCACAACTGATTGGTTTCTTTCTTTTCATGTATTCTTTTGTTTCTTTCATTCCAGATCCAATAACTCAACCCGGTGATGCATAACAAGGCAAAGCTTTTAAGATTTTTGTCATTCTTAAACTTAGCATCAGCCCAAGAAAAAGCATCATTGAGGTTGTTAGGAACCCCCTGTCCCCAACTATTTTTGAGGCATAAAATGGTCCAGGTCTGAGCCGTCCATATGCAACTGAAGAACAGGTGACTGGTCGTCTCATTGGTTTCCTTACAAAGACAACACATCTCCTCTATAGGGATCCCCCAAGCAGCCAACCTGTCCAGAGAAGGGAGTTTATTGAGGATAGCTCTATACCAAAACACATTCCATTTGGGATAGTGGGCGCAACCCCAAATGAAATCCGACCAATTTTCCCCTGAGGGTCTACCTATATTAGTGTTGATAGGTGGTGACAGATTAACCATCCAAACACCAAAATGATCAACACTATACAAGTGCTGATGATTCACCATGTGAGAGCAAATCATGAGCCAAATGCACGAGGGTCTGCTACCCCTGTAACAAATAAGGTTTGGACCATATCTTTTCTTCAACTAGTCAACCCAGCAGCTGGAATGAGAGTTAATGAAACATTCCACCCTCTTACTATTGCTTTTCTGTATAGCCACCTCAGTGTCCATCACCTGCAAGCCGCCCTCAGAGAACGGTTTTGCTATGGTGACCCAGGGGACACCGTGGCTCTTACCAGCCCATAAGAAGTTGGAAGTGAGTGATCTAATAGAGTGGAGGATGGGATTGTGAATAAACCCCATACTAGTCCAGAACCGAAACATAGCATGAAGAACGGACTTGATCAAAACCATCTTGCCAGCCATAGAGATCTTAAGCCTAGTCCACGATTCAATTTTGGATCTGTAGCTATCAAGACAACCTCTAAAATCTTTGGAAGTAACTTTTCCTGCGATGATGGGGAACCCCAGATACTTGGTGGGAAGTCTACCTACCTGCATGCCTATTGCCTTTTTTAATCTTCCTCTTCTATTATCACAAGATTTAGAAAGGAACACTTGAGATTTTATAGAACTCACATGAAGACTCATAAGATTCCCAAAGCAGGTCAAAAGAGATTTGAAAACCCTCAACCTTCTCATATTTCCAGCCGAAAATAGAAGCACATCGTCTGTAAAGATTATGTGTGTCAACACCTTGATGCCCTTGACTCTCTAAGTTTTAACTAGCCCATTTTCTTCAGCTGTGTTGATTATCTTGGTTAGACCCTCCATCACCAGCGTGAACAGGAGAGGGGATATGGGATCCGGCCCCTTGTCAAAGCCCATTAGTAGATCTAAACAACCTTGTCGGACAACCATTGATAAGGACCGAAAAGGAACAAGTCTCCACACACTATTTTATAATGCCAATCCACTTCTGATCAAATCCCACATAGGTCATAACCATCCATAGATAGTCCCAGTTCACATGATCATAAGCTTTGCTAATGTTGATTTTCAAACAAGCTTTAGCTGTTGAGTTCTTCATATTAAAATCGTTCAGGAATTTCATGGCCAACATAGAACAATCAGCCATGTATCTTCCATTGACAAAGGCGTTCTAATTAGGCAAGATGATATACGACAGTATATCCTTCAATCTCCTGGCAAGAAGTTTAGAAATAATTTTATATAGAACTGAGCAGCAAGCTATTGGTCTAAAGTCTGTCATCTCTTTCGCATTGTTGTTCTTGAGGATCAGCTTTATAAAGGCATGGTTAACAACTCTGACCATTGAGCCTCGCTTCAAAAACCAGTTCACTTCACGGCAGACATCACCTTTAAAAATATTCCAACACTTATGGAAAAAGTAGCTATTAAAACCATCTGGTCCAAGGGCTTTAAAATAATGAATAGAGAATAAAGACTCCTTAACTTCGTCTTCTGCCGCCACTCTGCAAAGGGCTATATTGATTTCTTCTGTGACTTTTGCGGCAGGGAGTCTGTCCACCTAAATAGGGTATTTATGGCCATTATTGTAAAGCCTGCTGAAATACTGAGTAGCCAACCCTGCCATCTCCTCACGACTATCCACTGTTTCACCCTTATCATTGATAATCTCATAAACGGAATCCCTCATCTCCCTCTTCTTAATAGTGGCATGATAAATTTTAGAATTCTGATTACCATCAGCAATCCATTTCATTCTACTTTTCTGCCAAAGGCTCACTTCTTCCGCTTTCTCAAGCTTTCTGATTCTGTCCTCACTTTTCATTTATTCTTCAATGTACCCCTTCTCCAGAGGATTAAACTGCAAATTCAAGGTAGCCTTTTCGTAATTCATTATTGCTTACTGTAGGAGGTTAGGTAAATTCACCTTCTCTTTCAACCACTTCTTTAAGGTAATCTTGGTGTGCTGGAGCATTTTAAGGACCCTGAACAACGGATTCCCATCAATACGAATAGACTGGATGTCTTTGATAATGTCATTGAAACCATCCCAATCGCACCACATATTAAGGAACCTGAAAGGGCGAGGAGGTTGAGTGGAAGTGTTAATGCAAACCTTCATCCAGGCATGATCGCTGAAGATATGTTCCCCAAGCCTGATAGCCATGTTGGGGAGCACATCAAACCAGGCGTTATTGACAAATCCTCTGTTAAGGCAACTGGAGATGCGTCCAGTCTGGCATTGCTTGTTCGACCAGGTGGTGAAGCCACCAATGGTGTTAATTTGATGTAGTCTAGCTTTATCAAGGGTTGTATTGAACTTGTTTAGGATTCTTTTAGGTATTCTTTTGCCTCCGTACTTCTCTCCCATTTGTCTTGTATTGTTGAAGTCACCTAGAACAAGCCAGGGTATTCCATCTTTAGTTGTTGCTTCCAAAATAGGACACAATCTATCCCTTTCATATTCACAGTTGTTGTAACGACCCCACCTCCTGGTAACCCCCAATTAAGGGAGACCTGAAGGTCAGAGCTGTTATTCAATTAACAGGATCAAAGGTTCGACAAATAATCAATAACAATTATGAAATTCTACTAACTAACTGGAATTTGGTATAAAATTAAAACTTTACTTACCTTTGAAAACTTTGGAATTCTATCTATCTAGAGCTTGAATTATTCTATCTAATCCTCCTTGCACTTTATATCTTATTTTCCACAATGTGTCACTTTACTGTTTGTTCTTTCAATTGTTGTTCCTAAAATGCCGACAAACAAAACGTCGGTCAATATATCGAAATATAATGGTATGTGGGAACAACCAAAAGTTTGCACATAAGGATAACAATCTAATTATCACAATCAAGTTAATTAACAAGCCAATTTACACTTTTCAGTATGACATTCTCCACCGCTTTTGCCCTAACCCTGGCATACCCACCTTAGGGTTTCCTTTCCCAATGACTTAAGGCCACCTTCTCAATCCCGAGCTTGGTGCCTGGGGGTCACCACACATGGTTCCCACTAGTCATGCAATATCATAGGCCACCTTCTCATTCCCGAGCTTGGTGCCTGGGGTCACCACTCAAGGTGTCCATTGGTCTACCCATCTGGGCCTAACCTTTAGCATCATCCATTAGGGTGGCATGTAAGTGTGATAATTCATACTTCTATTATTAATGTGATAATCATAGTGACTTTATAGTTTGCAAGTATGGACATCCAAACTGATAATTTGCATTCAATGTGATTAACCATCCGGAAAATCCTTGGGAAACTAAGGCGGTTATTCATAATTAACCACATACCTGATCCAGAGAAACTTGATTGTCCAAGCAATAAGGATAAAGAACAAGCAACAAGAAATCAACAATATCCTGAAATTAATGCATGGGATCCAAGTGTTATAGTTTATCCAGAATATTCTAAAGCTAGCCTTAGATTCCACCTTAGGCTTTCTAGATCTCTTTAGGGTTTTATTAGGGTTTTAGTCTCCATAATACTTTTATCATGTTTAATGCCCTCTTATTTCACAAACCCTAATTTCAACATTATAAGCCCAATTAAAATCGATTATTTCTCTTTTATATCAAAACTACCATCTTTATCCTTTTAAGTTATTCCAAGATCATTAGACTCAATTACCACCTTTAGTTTCCTTCGAATTGACAACTCAAACTTTATCAGGATTTAATTCATAATTGTATTCCTTTTACTATTAGTTCCTCATTTATCCATTAGAAAACTGTAATCACCAACTTGAAGGTATTATATCATGAAAACCCAGTTCTATAATTATATTTTCAGATTTAACCCATTAGAACCCATATCTTCTCAAATTAGGGTTTCTAAACATAATTATGTGCATAAATCCTAAAACAAGCACGAGACTACCTTTTTCAAAATTAACTCTTCCTTTTATTCTTAATAGGTTAGTATTTCTCAAAATTCAGGTTCCAAACCAAATTAACCCAAAAGAGTCATTAAAACTGAGTTTTATATCAAATTAGGGTTTTACCATTATTTAATACATCAAAGGTGATAACTTGGTGTACTTTTTAAATTGCAAGAAATATCATGTTCCAATTATATTTTTATTAAATTCTTCACATTTTTCTGATCAATTTTCATGATTACTTTCTATCATCGGAGCTACAGATAATTAATTATGAAATTGTGAAGATTATACCTTTTAGACCAATAGGATGCCGCCACGTCAGTAGCCAAGGCAAGTTGCTCCTGGCTTGACGCGCTAGGTGGGCCATGCCTTTAGGAGGGGAGAAAAGACGATTCTACCCTCTTCTATCCCAAAAGCCTAACACATCCACCCGAGGGTATAGTTGTCAAATCTACGGGTCATCTTCTTCGTCTGTCGCTGCTCCTGCGAGAAGAGCTCCTCCGCCCAGTCAACTCTATGCTTGACTCTTGCTGTTGGAGCCCGAACTCTGAATCTAACGACAGAGGCAGCCTCGTGAGGCCCCCCCAAACTGGACCGGGGCTTCAATTGCTCTGTCTCCTCCATTTATCACTGGTACCAAGTTGCGCTTCTTCCAGTGACTACCTGCTCTAAGCCGAGGTGGAAGATCGTGCCTATTTTTCGAATTGAGGGCGTCAAGGTGTTCGTTTTCAGACTCTAGTTGCGCGACGACCAATTGTGGAATATCTGACATCACAAAGTCCTCTCCCTATATATAGGGTCGACATAGGAGTTCTATTGGATTAGGGACTCTCCCAATCGGCCACCAAAGCACCCAAAAATAGGGTCTAGATCCTTCGGATCGGTCCCCCAAAGATGATGGACTCATCAGTTCATCGATTTAATGCACTGAGTGTGAGAAACTCGGATTCCTCTTCCTCTCTCTTTCCTTCTGTGACTTGAGGTAGGCGATGAGCAGTCCACCCTTGGATCCATGATCCCATGGACCACGCGGTGCATCCAACGGCTGACATTGCTCCCCTACATTTACTTTCTTATAACGAGTTATAAAGGGTATTTAACAAGGAAACTTGGGAAAATCCTATCTCTCTCCTTGTTTAATATTTTTCGCTCAAATTTTAGAAGAAACTTTATCTTGGAATTATCTACAGGAGTTCAAAATTTGCAACCCAAATTCCAAAGTAAAAGGGTGTTTCCTTCATATGCAAGATATTCATTTAATAAACCAAATTAATTGATATCTCCTCTTTCTTTGCCGTTAATTTATTATTTCGAAATTCCCTCATAAGGATACTTATTATCCTTCTAGATGCATCTAAATGCATTATTCTTCATTATTTCCCATTATCTTATTTATTTCTTATTAAAATATCTCTTTTTGAGGATTTCTCTTTATTTCTTTTTTTTATTTTCCTCATTAGTATTCCTTTTATCATTAGGAATCCTTGGAATACGAAATTCCACTAAGGATAACTCAATTATACCTCTTTTCACTTGTTTTCCACATTTTACCATTATTTCAATTTCTTTCTTAATAAAGAAATACTTAATTGATCTTTTCTTTTCTTATTGCATTCTCTATGAAACTTTGGACTCCTTGGAACCCAAGGAACCCAAGAGGCCCGAAATCCCTCTTTGGATTTTCCTTCTAGAGGTTTCCCACACTTTTCCTTTTTCTCTATTTTCTTATTTACTCGATAATAGTGGAATTTCTTTTATCCTTTCCTTATTATTGGGCCCAATAGCCAATAAAGCCCAAAAATAAATCAACAAGGTTATTTTAAACGTAAATCATGCATTCATTCATTATTCGTTCATTTATCTTTAATATGAGAAATTACATTTTTCAGCAAAAGAACCCAAAATTAGGGTTGCAACAGTTGTCCCCGTACACAACAGATAAGATATAGGAGAAGCCACTGTGATTAAATCAACTTACAATTATAATCTGATCAGTTGAGCTTATAGGCTCCATATGCCATCTGTTGGGGTCCCAACCAATGATAACTCAACCTCCGTCCACCTCATTGAGATTGTTCATGTTCCTCCAGTGCAGAGGAAAAAGGGTATTCACCTGATCATCATTTACCCTTTTGATCTTAGTCTCAAAGCAGCAAACAACCTCTGCTTGAATATCACTCAGAATCTTTCTTAGCTTCCTTTGTTTCCTTGGCAATGAAGCCCCCCAGAGGTTCCATTCCATGATAGACATCTAACTATTTGGGTTTGAAGACCCACCACCACTCGTGGATTTGGGTCATCCCTTTGTCTTGCTCACCACACTCCTGGTCTGCCTGGGACTATGGCTACGAGTTCCCCCTTCATCAGTAAGGGTGTCTACATCATCATCTTGCTCCAGCACTGCAAAACGGTTGACCACAATACTCACAGGTGTCTCAGCCATAGGGGTAGAACCCACCACCACGACAGGGTCAGATACAGTGTAGATGACAGTATCTTCAGTCACTTTCGTGCCAATGGATTCACCTTCAATATGGCCTTCTCCTTCTTCAATAAATATAGTTTCCTGCTCCACCTCAACCACCACCTTACCTTTATCAGCAACAATCAATTTTGTAGTCTTGCGTTCAGACTCCTCCTGCTCCCTCCTATTGAAAGTATGCTTGCTAGTATACCTCTTAGGGTGGGTGTTTCTTCTGCTCTGTGGCTTGCGCATGTCAGGGGCAATGATTGGGGGTGTCGGTAGCGGGTTTAAGAACCTTTCACCAGGGCATCCCCCATTAGTGTGACCGAACACTTTGC
Source organism: Alisma plantago-aquatica (assembly GCA_963693085.1). Lineage (NCBI taxonomy): Eukaryota > Viridiplantae > Streptophyta > Magnoliopsida > Alismatales > Alismataceae > Alisma > Alisma plantago-aquatica. Next base: position 1,472,345,623 of record OY856410.1, read on the forward strand.
AAGAGTCACATCGATCCGACAAGGCCTCAAATCTGACCTTTATTTCCCATTCACCTCCATCAGGCATCTCCACCATGATCACAGGTGGAGGTTCTTCCTTAGTTATAATATCCACACAAAATCAGGCACACCCAAGCATTGACCCATCAACCCTTATCTTAACGGCCCTAGGTTCCCCAATAGCATGAGCTATAACATCGATCGCACGGGATGACCAGTGTTTCCCCACATCGGGAAAGGAAACCCACATCAGAGCAGTTTTCAGGGTAGAGCACCAGATGTCAGTGTCTGGGGTCCATCGCCTCACCAGGACCAATTGATCATAAAAAAAACTAGGGTCCTCTACTCATAGCACTCTTTAAGTCCTTCTCATTGGCAAATCTCACAAGGATTAAGCCATCAGTAAGACTGAAGACCTCAAGATTACCCCTAGGTCTCCATGTTCTCTTCATCCACCCTTTGAGCTGGGGAACAACAACCGAAGTACCCACAATCTGGATAGTTGCGGAGTACTTACGGTAGTCATCCATCTCCTCCATAATAGGTGTTGAGAACTTCATCCATCTCCTCTTATCACCTTCTTTAAAGAACGAATTCTTGGTGTCGTTTGCAAATCTACCCCAGATGTGCATCGGCGGTCCTTCCATGACTTTCGCCCAATCCCTTGCCACCGTGACGTCTGCTTCAGGGGAGCCCCACTTCTCAGCTGTCTTCTCGGTTGTCTTCTCGGCTGTCCTTGGGGGGACCTCCATTAGCAGAGAGGTACCCCCACTCCCCGTAACCGCCAGAGAGGCTTCAGGTGGCGGCGATAGTGGCCCGCCCACCATAGCACACCAGCGGTAACCTAGAGATGGAATAGAGTGGAGCGAGGTTTTTTGAGAGAGAGAGAGATATTTTAATCTACTTATACTGTTGTTCCTTAATCATCCTACCTGTGCTAATAATAGTGTTGCTAGAGAGTTATATCTCCCACTAAGATTTTAGAATCTCACCCTATGGGTTCCACACATCTTTTTACGTGGATGTGCATGACGAGGTAGACATTTCACAACAAAGGTTGAGAGGTAGCAAGAAGGATAGTATCTAATAAGGTTGGAAGTGTTACTGGTGGTCCTTTTGTTGTTAGAGTCACTCAGGTCCTTGGGATGGTTTTTGGGTGTGTTTTGTAGACACATTTTGATACGTGGTTTGTCTTGTATGTCCTTTTCATGTATGGATACAGTGGATATGTATATATATATATATATTTGGGACAGGTTTCCTTGTAACAGGCTGATGTCATACATGGTAAGTACCTTATGACATGAAAGAATTCATAAGTAAAGATTTTTGCTGTTTGGGAGCTTAATGAAAATGGTTTAAATTTCTAGTGTTATTCTGTTATCTGCTTGTTTAAGTTTTGTTTGTATGGGTACTTTTGAGTTATCTTGTGGTTTGTGGAGTGGGGCATCATTGTTTGGTTGGTATCAAGAATTTAGGTTCGATGAGTCTACATGGACCTAGGACTAGGGTTTGTGTCTATTCTTGTGTCCTCTAGTATACCTTATAGTAAATTTTTGCTTATGCAGAAGAAGCAAAAAAGCCTAAAGATGTCTAGAGAACATGAAGAACACTCTTGAGAGCAGTGTTGGTGCATCAGGAGGAGGTTGAAGGAACCATGCATGAGAAGATTGAGTCCCTAAGGGTCCCTTGTTTGACCCAACCATGATTGAAAACCCTACTTATCAGTCTCTTTTTGCACAGTTTATGGCTATTATGACACATATGGCTGACAGGATGCCTGCACCTCAGCCTAGGGCACTAGGCCCCAATGTGGAATCTTTGGGTACTGGGAAGACCTATGAATAGCTTCATCATGTTGGAGCATGGAGTACTAGGACAATTGATACGAAAAATGTGGATCTGTGTCTTGCTAAGCTTGAGAAAGCCTAAAAGATTCTCAACATTCTGGAAGTGGATAAGGTTAAGTATGCAATGTACCTTCTGAAAGGGAGTGCTGGCCATTGGTGGGCCATATAATAGGATAATAGATCTGGGGTGGTTGTAGGCTTGGAGGAGTTCCGATGTGAGTTGTTCTATCAGTACTTTCCACAGACCTATCTGGATGAGAAGATCAATCAGTTTGAGCAAATCAAATAGGGACCTATGATGATCAACGAGTATGAGGCTAAGCTTATGGAGATTCTATAGTTCTATCCTCACATGGCTGCTACAGAGGGCGAACAGATTCACCATTTTGAGAAGGGTCTGAACGCTGAGTTTTCTACCCTAGGGGTACTTTGGAGAACCGATAACGGTTTGCTATATTTGTGGAGTATGTTCAGAGGATAGAGCGATCTGTGATAGATAAGTGGGAGGCCAATGCTAGGAAGCGGTCGACACAGTTCCAGGGGCAATTGTTAGGTGGATTTAAGAAGCTAAGGTTTTACACACCGCCAACATCACAAAGGTTCAGTGCTTCGACACAATGGTCACCAAACAGAGGCAGAGGTAGTAGTTCTCCACCTTCTGGAGCTCATAGCACCATGTCAGTGTTAGTGATGGGGCCGTCTAGGCTGTAGTTTGAGACCCATATTAGCTACAAGAGTGGGCAGACAGGACATCTGAAGTGGGAGTGTTTAGTGAGGGATGACAAGGTGACAAGAACTGAGGCATATCCAGAAGGGCTCGTAGAGATATTAGAACAACAATGCAGGATGATGAGGATGTGGCCAAGTGTTGCATGCTGGATCATGTGCTTAGGGAAGCAGAGGATGGTGGTGACAATAGGAAACAACTAGATTCTACGCTATCAATCAACCGGAGGCAAAGGTCAACCCATGAGTAGTAACATGTCAGATGGAGTTATTTCATTCTGATTTGTCTTCTTCTTGCTTTATATCTATTTTTATTGACCTGGGTGCAACACACTCTTTTATCACTCATGAAGTGCTTGACAGTTATCTTTTGCCTGTTAGTCGTAATAGGGATAGTTTGTTGTTAGAAAACCCATTAGCTGGTTCTGTAGTGTTGCAAGATGTGTGTTCTTCCTGTGTCCTTTATTTTTTAGGGCATGCACATCATTCAAGTGGATCTCATACCACTTGACATGCATGGGTTCAATCTGATCCTTGGAATGGACACCTTGGAGAAGTATAGAGTGGTCTTGGATTGTAGTTCCAAGAAGGTTCCATTTGTAGATGGTGATGAGACGTGGATCTTCCAAGGAGACAAGCAAATACTTCCAACGTGTCTGGTATCAATAATGGTGGTAGGAAAGCTGTTGCGACATGGTTACAAGGTGTTCTTGGTATCAAAACTGAGGTGAGGAGTCCTAGTATACGAGAGGTGCCAGTTGCCAGAGAGTTCAAGGATGTGTTTCATGAGGAGTTCCCAGGTGTTCCCCCACCATGATATATTGATTGTGAGATCAATCTGATCCTCGCCATGCAACTAATAGCTCATATACCATACAGGATGGCTCCAGCCGAGATGGCAGAGTTGAAGAGACAATTGCAAGAGCTGCTTGAAAAAAGTTTCATTAGTCCAAGTATGTTTCCATGGGGTGCTGCAATATTGTTCGTGAAAAAGAAGGATGGGTCTATGAGGCTATGCATAGACTACATACAACTGAATAAGGTGATGATAAAGAAAAAGTATCCCTTTTCAAGGATAGATGACCTATTTGACCAGTTGTGTGGTGTGACAATGTTATTTAAGATAGACTTGAGGTCAGGTTATCACCAATTTAGGATCAAGGAGGATGACATACCAAAGTCAGCTTTTAAGACAAGGTATGGTCACTACGAGTTTGTGGTTATGCCATTCAGGATGACCAATGCACCGGCAATGTTCATGGACCTGATGAACAGAGTGTTTGAGCTGTTTCTTAACCACTTTGTGGTTGTCTTTATAGATGAAATCTTGATTTATAGTCACAAAAATCAATAACAAGAACAACATCTTTGTCAGGCGTTAACCGTGCTGAGGTAGCATCAGTTGTATGCCAAGTTCAACAAGTGTGAATTTTGGTTGAAGGAGGTAGCTTTTCTAGGGCATGTGATATCTACAGGGGAAGTTTGTGTTGATAATAAGAAGGTTGAGTTAGTGAAAAGTGGGAACAACCAAAGACACCAATATAAGTGCATAGTTTTCTAGGTTTGGAAAGCTATTACAGGAGGTTCATGAAGGACTTCAGTGCTATCGATTTTCCCCTAACAAATTTGACAAGGAAGGACATGTCATTCGTATGGGATAATCGATGCCTACATGCATTTTAGACATTGAAGGATAAGTTGACAAGTGCATCAGTTCTGGTCTTATGTGAGCAAGGAAAAAGATACATATTCTTCTGTGATTCTTCCAGGAATGGCTTGGGTTGTGTGTTGATGCAGGACAAGCAAGTGGTTTCTTTTGCTTCCTGACAACCTAAGAAACACAAGAAAAATAGCCCGGCCCATGATCTAGAGTTGGTTATCATAGTTCATGCTTTGAAGATCTGGAGGCACTACCTTTACAACGAGAAGTGTCAGATCTTCACAGATCATAAGAACCTGAAGTACATCTTTTTACAACAAGTGTTGAACATGAGGAAATGATGCTTGGATGGAGTTAATCAAGGATTATGACTGCACGATTGATTATCATTCAGGGAAGGCAAATGTTGTGGAAAATGTGTTGAGTAAGAAGTCTTCGTCTTCACCTATCGATGGAGCCCAATTGAGTTCTTTGGTGTGCCACAAGCGAGAGATGTTGATCTCCCTACGTCAGATGAATGCTATTTAGCATAGTTGCAGGTGAAGCCCGTGCTAAGTCAGCAGATCAGAGAGGCACAACAGGTTGATACCGTGATACAATAGATTATATCAGTGTTGGGCAGTGAGAAGCGTGATGGATTCCATGAGTCAGATGATGAGATAGTTTGTTACCATGGTAGAGTAGTGGTTCCTAATGTTGATGACCTAAGAAAGATGGCACTACAAGAGGCTCACTCATCCATGTATGCCATGCACCTAGGTATCACCAAGATGTATCATAATATGAAGGATATGTATCAGTGGTCTGGCTTGAAGAAGGATGTGGCTGAGTTTGTTGCGAGATGCACTGTGCATTAGCAGGTTAAAGCCAAGCATTAAAAGCATGTAGGGATGATGCAATATATACCTATACCACAGTGGAAATGGCATCATGTGTCTATGGACTTTGTGGTTGGTCTTCCTAGGACAACCAAAGGTCATGATTCCATCTGGGTGATTGTTGACAGGTTGACCAAGTCAACAAATTTTCTTCCTATGAAGATGATGTATACCACTGATTGCCTAGATCTATGTTGATGAAATAGTGCATTTGCATGGTGTTCCAACAACTATTGTGTTTGATAGGGGTCCTCATTTCACGAGTCACTTTTGGGAGCGACTGCACACAATGTTGGGTATGTAGTTGATGTTTAACACTGCTTTCCACCCATAGAAAGATGGTTAGTCTAAAAGGACCATTCATACCTTGGAGGATCTATTGAGAGCCTATGCTCCTTTAGTTTTCAGGCAGTTGGGACACACACCTCAATTTGATAGAGTTCGCCTACAACAACAACTATCAGAGTATCATTGACATGGCACCTTATGAGGCATTGTATGGGAGATGTTGCATGTCTCCATTGTGTCGGTATGAGATTGGAGAATACCAACTTCTTGGTCCTAAGCTTGTGAAGCAGAATACAAAAAAGATTGAGGTAATCCAGCAATAGTTAAAGAAAGCACAAGACAGACAAAAGTTGTATGTAGACGACCGTCATAGACCTTTAGAGTTCCAAGTGGGAGACAATGTATATCTCAAGGTCTCTCCTTGGAAAAGTGTTATAATGTTTGGGAAGTAGGGTAAGCTGGCTTCCCGATTTTGGGACCTTACCCAGTGGTGGCACGTGTTGGGCAGGTGGCCTACATGTTGGAGTTGCCACATGACTTGTACAAGCTACATCTAGTATTTCATGTGAGTATGTTGAGAAAGTTGCATCCAAATATATAGTTAGTGTTGCAGCCAGTGGAGGTGGAGCTTGATGAGGACATGTCCTATGTGGGAGGCCCAATGTTGATCCTAGACAAAAGGGTGAAGAGGTGGAAGAAGAAGGACATAGTTCTCTATAGCATCAGTGTGGTGTTAAGGAAGTGATGAATCCCCTAGATGCATCCTCTCAGTCGCCAATTCTAGGGATTTTGTGCCTCATATAAATTGGATTACACTTGATTTGCTTTACTTTAAGTATCTCTTCAGTTTCATGTAAATAGTGCATTACTGGATTACACTTGATTTGCTTTACTTTAAGTATCTCTTCAGTTTCATGTAAATAGTGCATTACTAGTTCTAATTGCCCTAGTTTCCAGTTTATTTGATCTCATCCTCCCCTACTCACGTTCTCTCTCCTCTGTAGATCATCCTCAACCATTGCCAACGGTCATGACCCCTACAACCTTGACTCTAACGGTCTCAAGACTATTTGAGCCCATACTGTCTCAAGACCATTTGAGCCCAAACAGTCTAAAGACCGTTTGAGCCCATTCGGTCTCAAGACCGTTTGAGCCCATACGGTCTCAAGACCGATAGGCCAGAAGAGACCATTTGGAGTCTAACTCAAGCCTGTACAATAATAAATCAAGATCATGAAGCAGAACAATCGCTACGACCGTGTTTGCCACACCATGGCCGTGGAGCATTGCCAACAATGCCAAGTCTCCACCCACCACGACCGTGCTGGCCACGCCACGACCGTGGCACATCGCCAACAAAGCTAATTCTCCACCCCCATGACCGTGCTGGTCACGCCACGGCTGTGGCACATCGCCAACAGTGCCAAGTCTTCACCTGCCACGCCCGTGCAAGGCAACACGACCGTGGGGCAAGCATCACCACGATCGTGTTTATCACGCCACGACCATGGCACACCACCAATATTTCCTATGCCTTCACCCTCCACGCCCTTGCGAGGAAGCACGGCCGTGGGGGCATAGCCTCACCATGACCATGTTGGCCCAACATGGCCATGGCACACCATCTCCTACCTCCAGCAACCTGCACCTCCGCCGACTGCACCTCACCCTCCGCCTTGACCCTATTCTTCTAGCTCCACCTGCTGCGTCGCACCCCAGCAACCTAGTTATGCCTGCAACCTCATTGCCCACCACCGCCCAAGATCGTTCGATCAACAACAGACGTCCAAGATCATTTGGGCTATCCAATCGATTTCTAAACCAAACAGAACCAAAGCATCAAGTCCGTGAAGGCTGAGGACCGAAGGCCGATTGGTAAGCAAGCATCGAAACCGAACAAAACCAGAGTAGAAAACTGTCTGGGATGAACAAAGGCTGAGGACTGAATGAGCAACATTGATCATTTACTCTAGCACTGTCAAGACTGTGAGTGCAAGACCGTGTAGGAAAAACCGAGAAGCATCTCACGGTCTCAACACCGTAAAGTCCCTTTTGATCTCTCAAACCGTTTAAGGCTGGAAACCGTATGGAACAAGATATTTGGGCAAATTACAGATCTAACCCAATCCATCCAAGACACATGCCAAGCCTATAAATATAAGGGTAGAGGCATGGGCAGCGATCTGACTACGACCCAAGGCTGCCAGACTGGGACCAGAGACAGAAGTCCAAAAGGCTGCTCCACTGCCAGCCCACTTCCACCATTGCTCTACCATAGTTCCACCTCATTCTACTCGTGTAATCTCGGAGGTAGACACGAGAATTGAGGTGGAGAGACGGACGTCATCGATCATGATAGAGCAGTCCCAGAGACTGCGATGATCTTCACTGGGCTGTCAGAGATCTACTCTTCTGCTCTAATGATGCTTTCTTTCTCTCTCTTCTCTTTCCTTGTTGCTCCCTCTATGTGGAGCGAGTAGTTTCATCCACTGGGCCACAGGGACTAGCCCCGCTGCCCATGTTTTGTAATCTGTACTAAAAGATGTTATCTTTCCGATTCAATACTAAATCCTTTCATACATGCTTGAATGTTGGACGCGTTCTTGTATGCATCTATTATTTTTCATTGCAGTTTGTCTGTGACTGCTCTTGGGACTCGAATACCGATTTAGTGTTGGTTTATGGTATGCATATCCACCATGCATCCATTTTGGTATCTAGGAACGCTTCTCGAGGGATGGAGAGTAAACTCACCTCCATCGTTGCACTTCCACGCTATGAAATGGAATCAGTTGACGTACGGAAGTGCGACCTTGATGGGTCGAGGAACACATTCTGCAGAGGGAGTGGTGCAAGGTATTTGACTATTCGTTCGGGAATGGATGACATTGCAACACTCCCACGTTTCTTGTAGCTATTTCTTCGAAATAGGGATAGTCTTTAATGATACTAAAATCAGATGATTTGTTTCCACTTGTTTTCCAATGGACATTTCACGAGGTTGAGTAAGGTTCTCTTTCAGGACAACATCTCTTCATTGACACATAGACATGTACAATAGATTGATTGTATAACATGCTGTATCTTGCTTGCAAGTCTTGCTATGATTGGTACATGTACAATACATGTGTAGTGGTGGTGAAAACCCGCATCACCCCAGTGATCCATCATCATTTACTAATCTTATATTTTAATCTTCAAACTAGTTTTTATTCTTGCCTTTTCTTTTGCATGTTGTAGGTTAAATAACTGAAATCAAACTCTTAGTCTTAGATGATTAACTTGGATCGATACGAAATGAGAAAAAGACACTCAGATTCTTAACATTGTCCTTTGGGTTTGATCCTAAATCTGTACTATGATAAGGCTTCCACACTCTTGTGGGGTTGGAGCATTTATCTAGCACCAGTTGTAGGTAAACCTAAAGAGAACATCAACTCCCTAGGGTTTTTGGTGCATATTAGGACTTCCATTGGAAGAGCAATCTTTTGGTGTAAGTTCTAGCTCCATCAAAAAATGGCGCTGTGACTGGGGACAACGGTGTAAGAATCATCTTTTTTGAATTCCATGCCGATTTAGGTTTCTCTAGGGTTTTTCATTTTCTTTTCAAAAACCTAAAAAAGTGAAGGACTTAATCTTGCATATCCTCTTGGATTTGAAGTGGTTGGTCAGACTTGATAAACTCATTCTTTGATTTCAGGTACCAACTCTCTTCAAAATGAAGCAGTCGACACCACCAACAATTAGATGTCAATTATGTGGTGACCATTCTCATAAATCAATTTACTACTTCAACGTCCCTCCTCTCTATGTGATGGCTCTGCATCAAGTCATCACAAATTGTATAGCTGGGAAACTCAAAGCAGCCTCTTCATACAACTATGGATATAGCACAAGTTATAATCCGTATCACCCTGGAAGCCATTACGAAAAACCCAACTATGACTGATTTCAAGGTGTAGACTGCAATGTAGGAGGGAACCTAGAAAATAATGCAAATCAATGATATGATGAGGAGAGCTATTAACAACACCAAACCAACGGGTGCAGGGAAGAGCTTTCTAATGGAGATCAACGTACGTTAATGGAAGAACTACATGCCTTACAGACGTCAGTGTCTTAATAACTAGCTGATAAGACAGCCGCGACAAAAAAGTTGATAGCCAATCTTGATCAACATATGCAATTTGTCAACACTTCTGACCAACATGTATAACACCCACCAATTTCAACTAAGCACGTACCTAACCCACATGTTGATTATGATGATGATTATGAAATCATGTGGGATATGCCTTCCAATGATCTTCAAGCATCAGTGTAGGGTAAGGAATCATCCTCAAAGCTAATAATTGAACCCAAAGATGATTTCTTCACATCATCACAAGGGAAAGAATCATATTCCGAGCCAAGGTCTGACTCAGATAATGATTCATGCACTATGCTCTTAGATGAAAGGTTTAGTAGCCAATATGGGGATTCTCTACAGTCAGGAGATCAATTGGAGATAAACTTCAACACTCACCTACCTTCTGACTTCATAGACCCAGATCCAACTATATAGGAGCAATAAGTAATGATCGACTCCCTAAATGGAAAAATTTCTTCAACTTTAGCTGTCTCTTCAATGAAGTCCATAGAAGAAGGGTTTATGTCACAATAACTCTGCACTCCTTCACAGTCAGACTCAGAGGAATACATGACTGATTCAAATAAGGAGATATCTTTTATGCAAGAGACTCACCTAAATCCATTTTTGGAACAAGATCTGATTTGTCCTTATGAAGAAATCTCTGATCATTCGGCTAACATAGAAACAAACTTCGAGGCTAGGACTGATCAAAATCTTGATTAAAAAATGGATCATGCCACTCTCACTAACCTTGATGATGAAAAAGAATCATGGGAGGAGGATGGGTCTCAAGATGATGAATCTATAACCGATCCTTTCCATGAGATGACGTCACCAGAGCTACCACCTCTACAAGAAGTCCAGATGGAGCCAGTTTTCGAATAAAAGCATGATCTTTCTATTGAATCCCTTTCTAGTCACTTTAACGAGTTGATAGTGCACTATGAAGAGAAACATGAACCATCTTTTGATTTTGGAATGGATTACGATATTTCCGTAGACTCTTGTAATGACAAAAAGGACCCGTGGGAGGACATCGAGCCACAAACCTGTCCTCTTATAGCAACTCATCCCTATGAAGAAGCTCCTCCTGAGCTACCACATATTCAAGAAAATGAGATATTTCCATTACCTACTCAAGGCTTCATTCTTCCCATAGTGACTCTTACCAAACACTTAACAGAACCGGAGGATTACTATGAAGAAGTACCAGACCAACAACCTGACTCAAAAATGGAGTATTTTGGTCCCAATATCGAAGAAACAGAGTCATTGGGAGATTCTAGTCCTCAAAACATTATGTCATGGACTAATCCCTCCCATGAAGAAACATCATTGGAACCTCTACCCCGGAATCCCATGATTCCTTTACCTTAGCAAGAGTTTGTTTTACTAGTCGAATCCTTTTCTAGTTACTTGAATGAATTAAGGATGTTCTACGAGGAAAATTCTGAAATTTTTTTTGAAAAGAAGAATGCCGCTCTCATCAATTTCAACTTTGATAAAGATGATGATAATCCTCAAAATAACTCCTCTGATGCAAAAACATCATCTTGCTACCATATCCTACACAAGAAAAGCCAGGTGATGAAATGAAGCCTGAACCAGATCCGCCACCTGATCCAGGATAGGAGGAAGTTCAAGCAGCCGATCCTCAATCAACTGCTTTGGATTTTGAAGAAAGCAATTTTACTTTGAACTTCGAGGGTGAGCCACAGCTGGAGGACACAAATAGGCATGCCCTCAATTATCCACCTAGTCCCCCAATTTTGACTGCATATATTCCACCTCCCCCGCTGATGGGGGAAGGTCTCTGGATTCTTATGGATGGACAAAGAGGTGAAAGAAATGTGCATCCAAGTCGTCCAGAAAACCCATTTGAGTTGCCACAGGTTGTCCATGCCACTTCCTTACTCTCAGTTCCGACCCTCATGAAGCATCTTCATGGGACCTTCTTCCAATTACGAGGACCGCCTGGTTAATACTGCACAACTCTTCCCCTCCATCTCGAACTTAGTGTTTGCTCAGAAATGAGCAAAGTCATAAGTTTGAGGTGGAGGGTGGGTGGTATGTTTCTCACTCCACCCTCTATCTTTACTTTTTTGTTTCCCCATTCTAGCTCCTTTTTCATAATTTTCCCGCATTTTCATAGCCTTTTTAAAATAAAGCTTTTACCTAGTCATCTTTTTGCTTTTCGAATCTGCGGTCATCACCTCTTTTCGTTGCAAATCCTCAAGGAACCTATGCTTAAAACTAACTGATAAATGATTTCATCTTGTATAGTCTATGAACCCTAATATTATATCCTCCATAAGAATGACAAGCCTCAATAAGTCTGAGATAGATCAAATGCATCACACCTCTAAATGAATAATGGATCTGCTATATGGGATTCTCATTTGAAGTTCTATCTTGTCACTTTTTGAGTAGAGTGTGATGGATAAAAAGAACCCGTCATATGGAATTGCTAAGAAAACTGCATTATGATCCGAACTCTCTTCTACACTTCTTCCTTCATTTTCATACCCCTCCGCTCACTAATCATGCCAAAGCCTTAAGTTCAGTGTGACACGCCATACTTCTTTCTAGTGAAAACTAGAACATTGCCGAACTCTAAGTTCGGTGTGGTGAACCACTCCTCCGCTGAACTCTAAGTTCGGTGTGGTAAACCACACCTTTGTCGAACTCTAAGTTCGGTGTGGTACATGACACCTCTTTTTCCACTACCACTTCTTCCATACCCCTCAATACATAACAGGGGCGTATCACCTTCTCACCTTGATTCAAAGAGTAAACCATGATGTTTGTGCACTTACCAAGATTGATGAAAAATCTACCCTGATTCCAAAAAAGAGGTCTGGCTGCCCAAATTTACAAAAATCCAAAAATACCCTTTCTCCTAAGCCAAGTGAGAATGAATAAAAGCCAGAGTGTGAATAAAAACATGAGAGTTGTGCCCTAAATAAGGATAACTGGTAAAGGTCTTGCCCGACCGATACATTAGTTGCCCTCACAAAGGCAGATGTGTCGTGACCGGTAGTGAGATCTGAAGGATCCAAAAATGACCCCTTACCTCCTCTCGAAGAGGTAAAATAGCCAAAATCCTTAAAGCCAACCTATACACACTTCTGAGTTACCTTTAGAAAAAAAAATCGGGTGTAAGGCTAAGTCAACCAGTGTTGTGCACAAAACACTAAAAATATCTTGATGAATCCACCAATAATAAGTGTCTTGAATAAATTAGAGGAGAGACTCTTATCTCTTGATCACACCCCTATTCTTTCCTTCTCTTAGAATCACCAACGATGGATCATATACAAGTTTTCTTGATTCTGTGGGTCTTTTCTAAGTCTCATAAAACTTATAAACATGAATGACACAACAAAGAATGAGAAGGAAATACTTTAGTAAAATGAACTCAGCAACAAGGATATCATAATATGTATTCTGTGATCTAAGGAAGCCTTGATGTTGTATGAATCTGAGCCATGAACAAAATTATGATATGACATAAGGATGAGGCAACCATGAGATGAACAATTTCATTGGCAACTGCTTTAAGTTTTCCGTTCCTCGAGATGAGCAATGCTTAAGTTCAGTGTGGGATGATGAATCCCCTGGATCCATCCTCAGTCACCAATTCAAAGGTTTTCTGACATTTTTGCCCTAATTTTGTTCTGCCTCCTTTTTTTTCATTTTTCGTGGAATTCCTAACTTCTGTACGAAGGTGAGGAATTTATGAGAAGAATGTGTGTTTTGGCGACCGTCTTAGGATTTTTCATTCCTTGAGACGAGCAAAACATAAGTTCGGTGTGGTGATGAATCCCCCAGATTCATCCTCTCAGTCGCCAATTCTAGGGATTTTGTGCCTCATATCGACTGGATTACCCTTGTTTTGGTTCTTTAAGTATCTCTTCAGTTTCGTGTAAATAGTGCATTACTAGTTCAAATTACCCTAGTTTCCACTTTATTTGATCTCATCCTCCCCTACTCACGTTCTCTCTCCACCGCAGATCATCCTCAACCATTGCAAACGATCATGACCCTTACAACCTTGACTCTAATGGTCTAAAGAACGTTTGAGCCCATCCAGTCTCAAGACCGATAGGCCAACAAAGACTGTTTGGAGTCTAACTTAAGCCTGTGCAACAATAAATCAAGATCATGAAGCAGAACAATCGCCACGACCGTGTTTGCCATGCCACGACCGTGGCGCATCGCCAACAGTGCAAAGTCTCCACCCGCCACGACCGTGCTGGTCACGCCACGGCCGTGGCAAATCACCAACAGTGCCAAGTCTCCACCCACTACGATCGTGTTGGTCACGCCACAGCTGTGGCGCATCGTCAATAGTGCCAAGTCTTCACTCGCCACGCCCGTGCAAGGCAGCATGGTCGTGGGACAAGCATCACCATGACCGTGTTTATCACGCCATGACCATGGCACACCACCAATATTGCCCATGCCTTCACCCTCCACGCCCGTGCAAGGCAGCACAACCGTGGGGTCGTAGCCTCACCACGACTGTGTTGGCCCAACACGACTGTGGCATGCCGTCTCCTACCTCCAGCGACTTGCACCTCCGCCGAGCTGCACCTCGCCCTCTTCCTTGACCCTATTTTCTAGCTCCACTTGCTGTGCCGCACCACAACAACATAGCTACGCCTACAACCTCGTTGCCCACCACCTCCCAAGATCGTTCGGTCAGCAACAGATGCCCAAGATTATTTGGGCTATCCAATTATTTTCTAAATTGAACATAACCAAAGTAGCAAGTCCATGAAGGCTGAAGACCGAAGGCCGATTGGTAGGCAAGCGTCGAAATCGAATTGAACCAGAGCAGCAAACCATTTGGGATGAATGAAGGCTGAGGACCGAATGAGAAACATTGAGTGTTTGCTCTAGCATTGTCAAGACCGTGAGCGCAGGACCGTGCAGGCAAAACTGAGAAGCATCTCATGGTCTCAAGACCGTGAAGCCTCTCACGGTCTCAAGACTGTGAGGCATATCACAGTCTCAAGACCATAAAGTCCCTTTCGGTCTGTCAAACTGTTTAAGGCTGGAAACCGTATGGACCAAGCTATTTGGGCAAATTGCAGATCTAACCCAATCCGTCCAAGACACATGCCAAGCCTATAAATAGAAGGGTAGAGGCATGGTCTTGGGTAGCGATCTGACTACGGCCCAAGGTTGTCGGACTGGGACCTGAGCCGGAAGTCCAGAAGGCTGTTCCACTTCCATCCCACTTCCACCATTACTATGCCATAGTTTCACCTCATTCAACTCATGTAATCCCGGAGGTAGACATGAGAATTGAGGTGGAGAGACGGTCATCATCGACCACGACGGAGCAGTCCAGAAGACTGCGATGATCTACACTGGGCTGTCTCAGATCTACTCTTCTGCTCTGACGATGCTTTCTTTCACTCTCTTCTCTTTCCTTGTTTCTCCCTCTATGAGGAGCGAGTAGTTTCATCTACTGGGCCGTGGGGACTAGCCCTTCTGCCCATGTTTTGTAATATGTACTAAAAGATGTTATCTTTTTGATTCAATACTAAATCATTTCATACATGCTTGAATGTTGGCCGCGTTCTTATATACATCTATTGTCTTTCATTGCGGTTTGTTTATGACTGCTCTTAGGACTCGAATATCGATTTAGTGTTGGTTTGTGGTATGGATATCCACCGCACATCCATTTCGGTATCTAGGAACACTTCCCAAGGGATGGAGTAAACTCACCTCCATCGTTGCACTTCCGCACTATGAAATGGAATCAGTTGACGTATAGAAGTGCAACCTTGATGGGTCGAGGAACACATTCTGCAGAGGGAGTGGTGCAAGGTATTTGAGAATTCGTTCAAGAATGGCTGACATTGCAACACTCCCACGTTTCTCGTAGCTATTTCCACAAAAGAGGAATAGTCTATAAGGATACTAATCAAATTGATGATTATCACTCACTTGTTAGTTTTCTGATGCACGTTTCACGAGGTTGAGTAAGGCTCTCTCTTTGGGGACTACATCTCTTCATTGACACATAGACATGTACCAGATGAGAGTTACTCAACCCGTGAAGGATGTGTGCATTACTCTTGTCCTATAAGACATCTGTATTGTATAACATCTATGTATCTTACTTGCAAGTCTTGCTATGATTGGTACAAGTACAATACATGTGTAGTGGTGGTGAAAACCAACATCACCCCAGTAATCCATCATCATCTGCTAATCTTAGATTTTAATCTTCAAACTAGTTTTTATTCTTGCCTTTGATTTTGCATGTTTTAGGTTAAATAACTCAAATCAAACTCTTGGTAACAGATGATTAACTTGGATCGATATGAAATGAGAAAAAGACACTCAGATTCTTAACGTTTTCCTTTGGATTCGATCATGAATCTGTACTATGATAAGGCTTCCACACTCTTGTGGGGTTGGAGCATTTATCTAGCACCAGTTGTAGGTAAACCTAGAGAGAACATCAATTCCCTAGGGGTTTTAGAGCATATTAGGACTTCCATTGGAAGAGCAATCTTTTGGTGTAAGTTATAGCTCCATCAGGAAGCCACGTGGGTGCTCTAAGAGGAGATGAAGAGGAAGTACCCCTCTCTTTTCTCCTAGGATTTTGGGGGCGAAATCCTTGTTAGGGGTTTACGGCTTGTAAGGACCCTGACCTAAGTTTTGGGTAACCATGTTTGTTTTGTCTTAATCATGTGCTTAAAACCTTACACTAATCTTTTGAGATGTGATTAGGTCTTGTGGACAGGTTAAATCTCCAGTTTGAGCTTGTTTGGTTGATGTTTGTGTTTTCTGTGCTAATTTTGGTGCAAATTGCAATTTACCCATTATAGGGGGTTGATGTGCAATTTTCCTACTCTAGAGTGTTCCTTCTCTTGCTTATATTCATGAGGGAGAGTGTGGTGGTTTGGGGCACTTTGTTTCACCCCTGATTGAGTGGTGTCACCCTTATTGGTGATTAGGGTTTTCTAGGGTTTGTATGCCTTAGCCTTGTGACCTTGTTGTTTTACCTTGACCTAGGTCATGACCTAGGGCCTATTTTGGGGTCTTGTAGTCATGACACTTCCCCCTTGGTGTGGTGGTTGTGACCAAGGTTGTCTTGGGTTGAGGTAGTGGTTGGAGAGGTGTGTTGCGACCTAGGCTTCATGGGGTGGTCTTGGTGTCGCGATCTTGTGGTGATGTTGTGGTGTGTCACGACATTGAAACCCTAGGTGTGTCACGGTTGCAACATAGGGTTGGTTTCTTAGGTGGTCAAGATCCTACCTAGGGAGTATAAACATCTCTTGCATGTGGTTGATTGTGGTTACATGTTGGTCCTTTTAGTGGACAAGTGTTTCTTTGGAGCTCTATCTTGTTGACACCTCATCCTTTGTCGTACCTCCCTCCACCTTTGCTATATGAGCCCACTTCTCTCCATGCAAGTTGTCCTTTTAGATTATCTTCTTCCTCCCTTTCCCTTGTGCTCATCCTTGGTGCTTGGTGGAGCAAGAAGGAGTGCTCTGGGTGCCTCGGAGGTGGTCATCACTTACATGTGGTGATAGTGGTGATTCTTGGCCATCTCTAACTCTGGTTAGTGTTATATCTTCTTTATTTGGTGTTCCTTCGAATCTTCTACCCTATCTTCTTCCTTCTTCTCAGACTTAGGCCATGTTTTGACAAGGTGATGCTCTAGTAAGAGAGAGAGAGAGACTTTCTTCTCTCTTTTCTCCCTTCTTTCTTTGGTTCGGTTTTGGGGTTTTGCTCTCTCTTTTTGAGCTATACTTTGACCTTAGTGTTTCTCCCTTCTTGAGGTGATCTTGTGGCCGACAATGGAGCATATGGTGGAGATTCTTCAACCCTTAGATCTTGTACTTGGAGCTCTTGATCTTGGATCTTGGAGGTTTGGTGATGATCTTCTTAAGGCAAGTTATATAACACTAAACCCTCTCTATCATTGCTCTTCTTGTTAGGTTGTGTTGCTATTTTCTCTCTTTAGGATGTTCCTACATCATGATAGACTATGAAGCTTAACCCTAGAATTCGTTTGGGAGAGTTATCATGCTTGGTTTGGAAGTAACTCGAAACCTTAATCTCCTTGTGTCAGTTTTGGGTAGAGACGACAATATGGAGTTTCTTCCCCACATTTGATCCTTGACCCAGTCCCCATGCTTGATGTTTGTACACCTAGGAGTAAGTGAAAGGTTAGTTTTGGTTTTGGTAATCTTTGATATAGTTTCTCTTCCTTTGGTCATGTTTTTCTTAGACACTTGCCTCAGGCTTTGCAGAGATGAACTTGCTTGAGTCTCCTTTCATGATGATCATGGGTCTTGCTTAGTTTTGAGCCTATTTTGGTGACCTAGGTGCTTACCCTTGGCGTGGTTGTGACCTAGGAGGTTTGGTGGTTGATACATAGGTATGGGCATTGCTGTAGTGACATAGGCCATTGAGATGGCCGTGACCTAGTTGGATTTGGTCGAGATGTCCCTTCTTGTGGTGATGTTTGACCTAGTGACATTGGGTTGAGACCTATGGAGCATAGCAGCCTTGAAACTCTTAGTTTCTTGCCTTAGCTTGGTGAAGATAGCCCTTGGAGTGGTGTTCTCGATTAGGGGACACCATGGTCACAACATGGTGGTGTTGAGACATCGTGGTCAAGACATAGAGGTGCTTGAGGACCTTGGTTGTGACACATGGTTGAAGGGTAAATAGAAACCCTAACCCCTAATGTTGTGAGTGTGGCTTGTAGGATGTGGTCATGACCCATGGTGAGGGTGTGAAGGTTGAGATACCCATGGTGTATGTCATGGTTATAACATACTATGGAGGGTGGCCGCGACCTATGTGGTTATGTGGTCAACATTGGGTGATGGTAGGGGGATGAGAAACACATGGAAATACCTAATGATAACCATATATATGTATGATGCATAAACCATATACAATGCTGTTTAGAATGATATCTAATCAACTTTAGTGATTCTCCCTAATACTTATACACTCCAAGATGATGGAGGGTGATGGTTCTAGGGTTGATGGCCGAGCCTAGTCTTGTAAACCCTAATCAGTTAAAAAGGAAAACCCTAAACCTAAAAGTGAACAAGTTTTTCTTATATCCTGATCATGGAAGGTTATGATGTTATGTGATTAATTCTCTTGACTATGACCTTCTAACCATGCAAGTTTTATGGAATTAATGATCATAGATAGTGTGTTCTATGATGGATATGATGTGAGACAAGATTAAATAGGCCCTTGTGAGGAATGTTGACTATACAGGTGATATAGGAATATGGTTGTTGGGCCTTTTGACCTAACATTTGTTATTGTTCTAACCTAAAAGGATGTTTCCTACAAATAGAATGAGGGATTGTTATCCCATGGAATGTGGCTAGATAATGATGATGTGAATGGAAACAATACATGCATCATTTGGTGATAGTGTGACAAGTTCGCACCCTATATGTTTTATCTATTGGAAGTGTACTATGGCCTTATCGTTGTAGAATCTACTATGATTTTGCATATTTTAACTTGATTGATGCTAAAAGAAATTTAAATGACCTAACTAATCAAGTGGAATCTAATCATGTAGCTTTTCCTTGTACCCTAGATTCATTCATTATCAACAACTGCTGAATGGTGTAATGAGTTTAACTCAGAGTGCATATTTTTGAATATGCAGGGGTGAGGACGAATATCTCCTTACATACAAGATATATGAGAAAACCATGAATGAGCTAGTCTCCTAGTGATATGTGACATAAGATTGGCTATGGGCCATAACCTGACAGGAGTGTGGCTTCGGGCCGTAGCTCAGTGATATGTGATACATGATTGGCTGCGGGCCATACCCTGATAGGAGTGCGGCTGTGGGCCATAACTCAATTTTGCAAGTTTCGCGACCTGTACCAAGGCGGGCTAGACTTATTTAGCGAGAATATATGCCGTTGGTAGTAGTTTCACTTGTGATGTCGTTGTAGGCTCACTCATACTGACTAAGGGGGTGAATTCGTGGATTCTGGCACTTCCATGGACCTTGTATGACACCAATTTTGACTTAGTAGTGGTTGGTTGGATTTAGGTGGTACGAATTAAATCCTCAGGGCATAAGAAAACACATAATCAGCTGTGTATCCTACTCTCATAGGGTCAAATATGGGAATCTTGGATGAGGCCTTTCTTGTTTTTATACATATAGTTAGTAGTGAATTTACATGTTCGTCATATTTCTTTTATGATGATAAGATGTTTCATAATTGAATTATAGTTCCTTATTCATTAGTAATGATTAACTGCTTATCATAGTTATAACCGTACTTCTATTCCTTCATCATCCTACATGAGCTAATAATAGTGTTGGTGGAGAGTTATATCTCCCGCTGAGATTTTAGAATCTCACCCCTGGGTTCCGCACATCTTTTTAGGTGGATGTGCATGAGGAGGTAGAGATTATGCAACAGAGGTTGAGAGGCAGCAAGAAGGATAGTCCCTGATAAGGTTGGAAGTACTGTTGGTGGTCCTTTTGTTGTAAGAGTCCTAGAGTCATCCCTATACACTCAGGTCCTTGAGATGGTTTTTGGGTGTGTTTTGTAGACGTGTTTCGATACATGGTTTGGCATGTATGTCCTTTTAATGTATGGATACAGTGGATATGTATATATATACATATATATGTATATATACATATATATATATACATATATATATATATATGCATATATATATATATATATATATATATATATATATATATATATATATATATATATATATATATATATATATATATATATATATATATATATATATATATATATATATATATATATGGGACTCGTTTCCTTGTATTAGACTGATGGAATACATGGTAAGTACCTTGTGATATGAAAGGATTCGTATGTAAAGATTTTTGCTATTTGGGAGCTTAGTGAAAATGGTTTTAAATTTTCAATGTTTTCATGTTATCTGTTTGTCTAAGTTTTGTTTTTGTTGTTAATTTTGAGTTATCTCGTGGTTTGTGGCATGGATCATCACATTAGGACCTCTCAAGGGCATGGGAATTACAACTAATTGGACAACCTTATGTATTTGTCAAAATAAAATAAAACACACACACACTCTCGCTCGCCCACCCAGCCCAGTTCAGTTCGATGCATGCATGCGTGGATTTAATTTTTACAAAATAATTTATTTTTGTTTGTTTTGTTTTCTGTTACAACATTTGGTTTTTTGTATTGTGTTGTTTGGAGTCTGTTGACATCATATAGGACATGCAAGATTAACTTATCTTGATTACCCTTGTAGCTGACCATTGAACAAGACATTAATGACACACGTTGGAGGGACTAATAGTTGTAGTGGTGCAACGGGTGCGAGCAATTGCTACAGAACGGCTGATACACACTCCATATAAGGAGCTGTTTGCTCTTGTTTCAGATATATACCGTGTAAAACCCGAGATACAGTGAGAAAGAAAAGACCTGAGATAAGATATAACCATTAAAGAGAGTTTCTTCTCCGCTACCCTTTCCCTTTTCTCTACTACAACAAGCCTATTTCCACAAACATTCTTTTGTTTGGAGCTATCTTACACCGGTGACACGTCATAATGCCTACTTTTATCTTTGCGATCAAGGGCTAAGGAACGAGTTCAACACAACACTCTTGCTTGCACCGAGCGACTATACCGGAGTTGGGGTGACTATTTCTTGGAGATAGATCGCCGAAGACGCTCATGCAAGGAGCTGGAGAATCTATCTTGAATAATTGTGTTTCACACGCCTTCATCTCAGGCTATGGAGTTTGTGTTTTTAACTCATCACCGATTTTCTTTGAATCTATTTATAGTTTATTATTACTACTGCAATTTGGTGGTTATTTGTGTGCCATATCTGATTCGAGCATCATTTATAGTCTGAGAACTTCCATTTTTCCAACACTATATACAATAAGTAGAAGCTTCTTCCTAATGATACTGATATAAATATGTCAAGTTGTCTATCCTTTAAATTTCTCGTGATTGTACGTATCCTTTAACCATAATTCTATATTTCATTACACTAGTTTTCATTTATGAAACAAGAAGACCAAACCATGCAAGTGTATTCATTGAAATCCCATAATCTAACTGAGAATACATAATGTGCATTTGAGCACATGACACCTCTTGAAATAGATGCAGATCATCTGCAAAGCACAAATGCAAAATCTCAATGCTACTCCTTTGCATTTTGATTGGTTTCCATTCAACTCGATGAACCAATAATTGTATCATTTGACTCGGCCACTCTATGCACAATACAAATATGTAAGGAGATAGAGGGTCTCCCTATCAAAGACCTCAGTTAGGTTTAAAAGGATGAGTGCTTTCTCCTTTCCATAACACCACACACTCGCTTGTGGTAAGAGAGTTCATAATATAGTTGATGATATTATTAGATAACTTAAGATTGAGGTGTATATCCAAAATAAAAACCCATGAAAGCTTGTCGTTTGTCTTGGACAAGTCGATTTTAATGGCCATAAATTGTTTGCCCTTCTTCCTCTTCATCATGTGGATAATATCATGTGTAGTGTCTATGTTTTCTATGATTCGTCTTCCTGGGACAAATGCACTTTGTGCTTGCAAAATCCATCCGAGTAGGTATTCCTTTCAATCTTTCTACCACTATTTTAGATATAAAATTCAGACACAAGTTATTTAGCAATATATAAGAGCAACTGATCACAATTGATAGGATTTTGTACTTTTAGTATTAGTACAATTGTGGAGTCACCTAGTTCTATTGGTAGCAATTCACATCTCAATGCTTATTTTTCTATCAACATTTCAAAGTCTTCACTGTGTCCGAATGCTTGATAATGAACAATACCATAACCCCATCTGGTCCAATAGCCTTGTATAGCTTCAAATCCTTAAGGATACTTGAATACTCCTTTTTTCTAGGAATCAACCTTGATTATTTGCATTTGTGGTGGTGTTAGCTATTTGAAATGCCCTGGTATAGATTCAAGATTAACACCTCCAATGTTGTGGTTTTGTCAGGATAAGCAAAAAGTGGGACCTGACCATCTCTTTCATATTCGCTGACTCTGTTATCCACATGCCTACCTTGTTTTTTGTTTGGGTGATTGTGTTTTTCCATCGCCATTATTTTACATAGGCATTGTAAAACTTTGTATTAGAGTCTCCATTATGGAGACAGTTGATGTGGCTATGCATTTTCCACTCCTCTTCTTCTTCTTTTAGGATATTTCATGCTCAACTTTCATGTTGATGTATATGCCATTAGTCATAGAGTTGTGGTAGGATGCTAGCTCCTTCTCCAACCATTTAATGTTCCATAGAAGCACACTCTTCCTTCTTCTTATGCTCTTCATTTTGTCCTTGTCCAATTGAATAATGGAGCCTCTAATGTTGTCCAGTGCATTATTGATGCCCATTTCCCTATCCCAATTGTCTGCCATCAAAATTTTGAGCTCCACATTATGCATCCAGCTCACTTTCATTATAAATATTTACAAATCCAGACATTTAGCACATGATCTCACTAATAAAGGATTGTGGTGGATTGCATCCTTGGAAGATGCTTCATATAGTACTCCTAATATGCATGCATGAATTTTGTGTTTTCAACTGGTCTGTCAATGCGATGTTCCAGAGTTCCTCTTTCAAAAGTGAATCGAGGACCTGAAAAACCCAAATCAGTTAATCAACCTCCATCAACGTTTCCTATAATAGTCTTTCCTCTGAGTACTTGTAGTATGTACTTCCATCGTGCTCTGCATGATTGCAAGTTTTGTTGAAGTCTCCTAAGATGACCCATGATTTTGTGAATCTTTTTCCAAATTGTTTAACATGTTTTAATAAGAGCTTGCATATTGTAACATGAGTATTAGTGTATATAAAAGTGATAATTGTGCTTCTATTAACACAATAGGTCACTAATTGCCTATGATAGTTGATGATCTTTACTGCACATTCATGGTTGCTTCAGCATACTCATATTCCTCTAACAAATCCCTAAGTCTTTACTCACAATGATTTATTGAATCCTTGCTTGGAGATGGTGCATGTATCTTTAAGTCCACTTAACCAAGGCTCAGTGATTGCAACAATCTTTGGTTTCTAAATGGACATTAACTCACTAAAATTCCAATGTGTTTCTTTCTTTCCTACTCTACGAATGTTCCAACACATAATTTCTATCATTAAGAAACAATTTGTAGGTTTTCTACTTCCTGTGTCTTCCCATTGATGTTGAGTACATTAGGCTTCTCTTTTTCCTTATTCGCATTTTCTCCATGTGTATCCTATGATTGATCTAGGCTTGTCGATTCTATCATAGTTACTTCATTCTCTTCTATGAGTACCGTGTCTTTAATATCTTGATCTAGCATCCTTAGGATTTGCCTTTAAGGATCAGATGGAGCAGTAATTCATTGTTCTCCCAGACATTTCATCTTTGTGCCACTTCTCTTGATTTTCCTCTCTTGTCCGATTAATATACTCATTGCTAGTACTTCATTGATTTGATTTATCTCTTTGTTGGACACATGTTCCTTTACTACTTCTCTACTTGTATTTGTTTCATTTGTATCAACCTTCTTGTCTCCATCACCTACTTCAATGACTTCCACGACTTCGTCAATCGCTAGGCTCACAACAACATGTGTTGTTTTGGAAGTGATGGGGGTGGTCGTCTTGGTACTAGTAGCATTTGTGATATTCTTCAACATGTTACAAAATTTTTCTTTATTTCCTTCTTATCTCATAGTCTTCTTTTTCCTCCATAGATTATTAGGTTTTTTAGTTGGGCTAGTTATTTCTGGTCTCTTTGCATTCTCCCCTAATTCCTCCTCTAGATGGTTATCCACAATGCCCTCTTCCTATAGACTAGTAAATAAATTGTTTGCTAAAGACACATGGCAAACACAAATGTAAATTTTTTTATAAGTAGGAACTATAATCACATATAATTACATTCCTACTCTATTATTCCATCACACATGTTCCATTCTTTATGATATTTGTGATTCATTACTTTTTATTCTTATTCTCCAAATCCATTACAACCATGCTATAATGTTTCCTATACTTACATTTCATTCTCCCTTTGAACCCTACTTAACAATACACTAACATTTGTTCTAAAGTTGTTATGGATTAGTTTAATATTATCTTAGATGAACTTAGCAAGAATAAATACTATAACAACCTCAAATATATCAATGAAAAAGGACACGAGGTTTACAAATATTATGATAATGAGAAAGGATTTACCACTAGGATCAACATGGTAATAAGTACGAAGATAAGAACAGGGAACATGAAAAGATAAATATGTGATATGACTACTATAAAGAAGGATTCTGAATGGAATTAAACTTAACTAAATTGACTTTAAAACAATAGAATAATTGATTAATTCTAGAATCAAAACCAAACAACACCATATAGAAGAAAGGACTGGGTGAAAATATTACATTTTTTCAAATCGTTAGTTGAGCATTAATAGTATAACTCGTTGGATTAATGATCATAACCACACACTTTAGCCTCATCAGTTAACCTTCTTAGATCCAACTTCCATGTTTTAGTCATTCAAGGAACCATTGTAGAGATCAATGAGGATTCCAGAAATAACTTGATATCTATGTATGATGCAATGACATTGGTTTCCCCTAGACATGGAAGTCTTGATTTTCTCTAATTTGATAAAAAGAGCCATTTGAAGCTGAAGAAACAAGAGAAAGTGAGAGAAGGGTAGGCCAAAACACAACAAGAGTTTTTCCATAAGGAAGCATATAAAACCCATTATTTTTTCTATGACATTAAGGTTGATTATGAATAAAAACTTGAAAAAATCCTTTGGGTTAAAAAGAGAAGCTTTATTATCATTTATTTGGTGACACAATTTCTTTTGGTTCAACTTTTCTTACAAACAAATGTAGGGAAATATGGAATTAGAGATGGCAGCATAATTTTTTTTGTTTCCATATTCCTCATAAGCTAGTGGATTGCATCAATAACATGAACAAGAAGAAAGGTTGCAAGGCATATACATGGTCCTGGAGCAAGTCTAAGTACAGTCCTTGTAGAGACATGCTTTTTTCTCAAGCAGCACCTAGATTGGTGTCAACAATGACCTCCTGGTATAGCACTATAGATGGTAGTTGATGACATCTTCCTAGTGTAGTGGCAATGACCTCCACACCTCTACACAGTCAACAAGGACCATCGAGAACTCTTGTTGTTCTACTAGAACTGATGTGAAGGAGTTGTCCCCTGTGTTGTCAATGTGCTAGTGTCGACCTTCTCCCCTTTATCTATCTCTCTCTTTGTTGGGTAAGATACCTCTGTCTCTCACATTGCCACAATGCTAAGATGAGGAGACTTGTATTAAGAGCCTTGGAAATACCTCCTTATTATATAAGAGTGGATGGGATAGCAGTTTTTGAAAATTAGGGATACAAGGAGTTAAGTTTCATGACTTTCAGGGTGTAATGAATCACTAGTTAGTCAACTAGGCTCCTAGTCAGTTGATTAGAATTTTTTCCTATTAAAAACCATATTAGATTTCAATATGACAATCAATGTACAATCATGAAGTTAGCATCAATCCTTGATCTAGTCCTGCTGATTGTCCATTCAATCGACTGGACTTATTAGTTAGTCGAATCACATTTCCAATTAGTTGACTTGCATTCCCAACCAACCAAATGTTAGACAATGTTGTTTAAATTGATTAACTAAACAATTTAACAACCAAGTTAAACCTTATTCATGAGTAAACTCCTATTCCAGGTGCATCCTATGTGTGTGACTCTATAGGTCCCAAATTACATTGGTAGTGAATGTCCATTACTAGATTATGACATCAGAAATAATGAGTGGTATCTAGAAACACATCATCTCTACCCAAGTAACTGTAAAGTTGGAGAACAACTTCAACCTACAATCCATGATCAACGTTACAATGATGTTATAGTTCCTTTGTATCAGATATCCAGATTGAAGTTGAGGCATGTAATCATCATCCTCTTAATATTCAATCCATGTTTCTTGAACTAGTGCAGACTGTCTAAGATGCATGTGAGCTCACACATCACATATTGATTCACATGAATATGGCCATACATTTCTCACTCTCTCTTATCAAGTGTCCAAGATAACAACTGTGACATAATGCAAAAGTCTCATCTACATCACTCACAATCAATACTTATGTGTCACAACATTCCCAAACATCACCTATATGGTTACCCTTATTCAAGGTCACATTGGTTGGCGTCTAAGTACATCGAACATCATGTGATGAGCACAATGACTTCAGGTTTAAGAACCACAATCACCATTATCATTATGAGAGAAGATTGTGACTACCATTCAATGGTTTCCATGTATCACCCTTGAGGTGGGTCTTCTCAATACACTATTCACTAATAAGTACCCATGTGTTTGGATTGGTATCACATATCTTGATAAATAAAATTCTTTCATCAATCAACACACATGCTAGTCTTATGTATTACCGTTGTCCATATTGTTTCCAGAATAATATTTGAGTAGGGACATAATAAGAATCTATATACTCTTCTAATGCTTATGATCTCATTGTTCACGTCCTCTACTTAAAGACGTATGTCATCGAGTAATATCATTCTTTTAGACATCTGTCATATTATACCATCATCTCATAAATGAACAAACACATAGACAAAAGATGGCCTTTATTATTAACTAAAGATATTACATGATACCTTATTAGAATCATTGTATGACTCACTCTCTTAGCATACATACCAACAACAAGAGCTATAAACCATTAGGTATGTACCATTAATTAGAACTGACACACATTTTCTGTCATTTACTCTAAAACTACTACATTGTTGTGTTCATTACTAGCACATGTATCCATAGTAAACTGGCACAATATGGTGTTGAGAACTAGAACAAGTTTACTCAAAGTACCAGTGCAAGTTCAATGCTAAGAACTGGTGTAAGTGTATACTCAACACATGCACACCATACACAAAATACTAGTGCATTTCAATATCATGATTGGTTCAAGTATATAATCAAGACTGACAAACTACTAATTTCATCAACTTTATCTGTTTGATTTAACCACCACCATAATTTCTTATATTTGGTACCATAATTCTTTATTAGAGGGCTTGAAACGTTATTTAGGACATTTTGGAATTTCATGTCAGACAAAGCTCCATTAACTATATTCACTTATCAAGATGCATCAATGCCTTCTACTATTTGAACTATTGTTCCAAATAATTTCCATGCTCTATTTCCCTAGCATGAAGATGGGATTAGTTTCTCAAAGACTCCAATTTTCTAATTCTTGTCAAGAATGGAAGAGATGCCACATGCATTCACAATATAGTGTACTCATCCCATTATGTTGTATGTATTAGACATGACAAGATGATATTAGTCAGAATCCAAATTTTCAATTCTTGTGAAGAGTGGAAAAGATGCCATATGCATTCACAATATAGTGTACTCATTTCGTTATCTTGTATGTAATAGACATGACAAGATAATATTAGTCAGAATACAATGAAGGCCATTGGAATACCATAAAGAACATCCCTTAGTACTTGAGAAGCACTAAAGGAACAATTGTTGCACTATGGTGAAAAAGGAAGAATTGGATGTAATGGGTTACATAGATGCAAGCTTCTGAAGTGAAAGTGAATGATTGCAATATAAAAGTGTGCGTTTAATCTTAGATAAGAGTTATAAGTTGGAAAGGGTTCCAAACTAACATACCATTTATTACTTCTAAAATAGAACAGAGTATCCTCGGATTGTGAACGCATGAACGAATACTATATGGATATAGAAGTTCATATAGATAAACTTATGAGATGTTCCAACCATTGATGGAACAATAGACATACTATGACAAAAACAAAGATACTTGTTATGAAATGAACATTAGATCGCAAACAATGCCAATTCCATCTCATAGGAAGAGTCGTACAAAAAAGGGATGTAAAACATGTAATATACTAACTAAAAGAAATATGTTGCTAACCTATTGGATTAGCACTTTTCATAGAAAAAACATGATGGGCATGTTTAGATCACTAAGAATGAGATTCATGGGTGATTTCCACTATATGCAAGTGGGAGTCTTTTGTTATGTTTACCCAGAGAGACAATCATATGATGATTGTAAAGCTATATTACATAAATGATTCAGTTAATAATAAAGGAAAGCTTCCAATTCATTCCATTCACTCAATTATAAGATAATGAGGAAACATAATGAATGTGTAAAGAATGAAACGTCTCAATGACATATGTCTTGAAGTATGTGCCTTGAAGAATGAGATCATACAAATGTTAAGAATATGTACATTCTTATTATGTCCCTGGTCAGATGTTACTATGAAAGGTAGATAGAGAACAGTAACACTAAAGACTAGAATGTGTGTTGGTTGATGAAAAAATCACATCAATCATGATATTTGTGATATCAAACCAAGCACATAGATACTTGTTAGGGAACAATGTATCAGACAAACCCAACATGAGAGTGACACATAGAAACCATAATTGGTGGTCTCTCATAGTGAAGGTGGTGATTATGGTTCTTAGACCTGAAGTTACTACACTCATCACATGTCGTTCGGTATACTTTGACATCATTCAACATGATCCTAAAAATAAGGGTTTCCATAAAGGTGATAATTAGATGTGATAATGACACATGGGGATGATTGTGAGTGACATAGATGGGATTTGTCCCTCCTACTAGAGTTGATATCGATTCCACTTAATAAGTGAGACTGAGAAAAACATGCACATGCACATGTGAATCAATATATGATATTTGGGTCACATACATCTTAGACATTCTTCTCTGGATCAAGGAACATGGATGCAACACTAAGAGGAAGACAATTCCTTTGCTCGAGATCTTTTTGGATATCAGAGACAAAGGAATTAGACAATCACTACAATACCTAAGACAGATCGTAGGTTGAAGTTGTTCTCCAACTTTCCTAATTATTTGGGTTGCAATGATGTGTGACTAGGCACCATTGTTTGCTTGTGATGTCATACACAAGTTATGGACATTTACTGCTAACATATATAGGAACCTATGGGGTCACACAAATAAGATACATATAGAAGAGGAGTATAATAATGAATGATAATTAAGTTGATTGCTAAATTGTTTAGGTATTCAATTTAAGCAACAAATCAACTGATTGAACTCCCAACCGATCGCTTGAAGTGTTGAATCAACCACTTGGAGTGTCA